>VYXH01011882.1:231361-426052 GCA_013397275.1 Burhinus bistriatus | reverse complement strand
AAAAAAAAAAAAAGATAGAATGGAGTGGTCTGTGGAGAATGCAGTAAGACACTGGGCACCTTGCAGGGCTGACAGGAGTTTGGGTGTCTGGAAAGCAGGCTTACAGAGGTACAGGATGCTCTGGGGAGGTGGTGGGAGCTGTTAAAGTGCTTGCTGGAGGCCTTCTGCTTCTCTAGCGCTGCAAAACTGTGCTCTCAGGCAGCAGCTGGTGAGCCAGATGTAGGAAGAAGAAACTCAGCCAAGATGATGAAGGGGTTGATTTCCATAACTCCAGGGTCTAAACCAGCCAGGTCTGCCTCTCTTTGTTGCCTCACTGCCCTTTATCAATTCTTTCCCCTTTTGAGCTGCACCTGCTGCTCACGTTGTCCCTGTGAAGCTTCTTTCCCTTTGCCCTGCTGCCTGGCAGCTCTTCAATGAACAACAGGTAAATGCATTCCACTCACATCCTCCTCGCCTTTCTTGTGAGCTGAATGTAGCGTCCCATCATCTGCCTTCTCCCAGGCTAACTACCCGGACCAAGGCATGAGAACAGTATGCACACTACAGGAGAAGGGCTGTTTCCCAAGGGCTGTGCAGGCAGCAGCCAAAGCCATCACCCAGCATACAGAGAGATTTGAAAGTCTGAGGAGACGTGATGAGAGTAATCACACCTGCCTTGAAAGGACTTTGGAGTAAGAGTGAGTCGGGGAAAGCAGGCAAGCCTTAAAGAGAGGAGGAGGGTATGACATCAACCCTTCAGTCCCCTTTTTCTTTTATTCTTGGGAAGATGTGATTTTTCATTTTTTCATTGCAGTTACTACTTTACTACCAGAAAAGACATATTCCTTCTGACATACTCAGTTCACTCCTAGATATATATACATAGTCTTCAATAACCAGGGAGCAGAAATTGTTCTTGATACGAGAGCATCCTTTCAGGTGATTGAAAGTGCTCACAGAGGGTATGGAGGGCTGCACATAGAGCTGGTGCAGGAGCTGCTAGAAACAGTTCAATGTGGATGGAGAGGCTTTGCAGAGTCCTTGCAGTGTTTGAGTAGGAACCATGCATTAATGTTAAATCTATTGTGTGGGCCTGCCATCTAGCAATGTGCTTTCCATCTCCACCTTTCATGGCGTGTTTAAAATAGGTGTGAACATTTGTTAGTTAATGGCCTGATCACCCACCAATGCAGGAATACACATGCAGGGATATGTATCTCCCAGAATATCCACAGACATCTTCACATTGAATTGGCCTGTTTCTTCTTAAGAGAAAATACTGATGCTCCCAAGAATTCAGACACAGAAATTACAGAAGCCAGGGTCATCAGAATTCACTTTGACCAAGCCCACCAGGATGACTGGTGATCCAGCAAAGCTTGCAAAACAATGGAGTGGTGGGGTTTGTGGTTTGTGTAGTCAGAGCTGCCCTGGCCTAGGAACCAGAAGAGAATGTATACCTCTTTGGGTACCCACAGAGACTAGAGGTCTGGGAGACTTCAGCCAAGTTGCCTACATATACTGTTTACAGAAAGAGGCTTTGGAACATGATGTCAGGGAACTCAAGCACTGGTTTTGCTCACAGAGTTTGCCACTCCAACTGGGTCCTCCCTGATTGATAGGAGCTGGAGTTTGAAAGGGTTCACTTGGATAGCCACTGTCTTAAAGACAGGAATGGGCTCCAAGTCAAGTAAAGGAGTGGCATCAGCTGGTGAGAGGGGACCTTTGCTGTTTTCTTCTGTACCCAACATGGGACGTTGACCATCCCATGTCCCAGGCAAAATGTTTTCCCACTAATTTGATGTAGTCTCCTGCCAAGAATCTCCAATAGACTGGGGCACGACACATGCAGTGGTAAGGATTCACAGTGGTTGCTATTTAAACAGTGGATTTTGCTCTTTTTCTCTGTTTGCTTGACTGATCTACTTATTGAAGTAGCTGAGCTGAAACATGAAAGACAACCTATTCTTTTAGTAAGAATCAGGGAAATTCCTGACACACTAATGAAGTTTAAATGCAGTAATGGCTGTAAAGATTTGAGTGAGAATCTTACTATAGAGCCAAAATGCAGGAGCTGATACTTGTGGATATGTCAGTTTCCGAGGCATGTGGTGCTTCAAACAAGGTGGGTCAATTTTCTTTGTGATGGTTTTGCTCCAGCGATTAAGAAATGTGCAGAAACCTCTCTAGCAATATAGAAAGAGTTTGAAGAAGTAAAATCCCTTTCCCACCAAAATAAGAGTTTCTGAGCATATATTCTATAAATGAAGAATGGATTATATTGTACCTTGATATTAACAGTTGGGGATTCCACATGCAACTGCATCTGCAGTAAAATAGTGGATAACTGGCAATATAGTAGTAAACAAAAAAGAGAGCAAGCATTATCTACGTCTTAACATTGGCAACTAAATTATCTGTACCGCATGTATTATAATTAGCAATTTATGTCCCACCAATAAAGTATAAGCCTGATTCATATACAGTAAAAATATTTCATTAGTCATAACTAAGGACTTATTCAGTCTGTGAAACATGCAGCAGTTTTTCAATGAAATTTTGCCTTTAAAAGTTTACTTCCTCCCATCATTCTTGCTCTGTCTTCCTACAGATCTGAAAAAAACTTTTTTTTAACTTCATAGTGAAAGAAATGAAAACTCATGATAGCCTTTTATCTAAGCTAGGTTAACAACACAGTGTTTCTGTGTTTTAATAATGGATTGAACTGAATGCATTTAATCCTAGTGTGTGAGGAGCCAGATTCCAGTTCAGTTTTAAAATGCAGAAATGGTGGGTTTTCTGACGTAGAAAAGCTTCATTTCCCTCTCCTATTGAGCCATCTTGTGGTTTATAACTGTAATGTGCTGTTGAATACACACCTAACATGATGGGAAAGTTGTCTGCCAAGCATTACCCAACAGTTACATTAATAAGAGTTACTGTCCCATATTCTTAGATGTTAACACAATAGGTTTCTTGGAGGGTAAAAAAGACATATTATAATATGATACATATGAATATAAAAGAAGGTATAAATCAGAGAGAGGAAATTATTATTCCTTAGTTTAAAATAGGTAACTATGAGTATTTTAGTATCAATAAAGAGGCTGTTATAGTACATTGCAAATAAGACCACACATTTTTTTGCCTAAAGAAAATATATGTTAATAAAACTGTATTTTTCCAGGCATGAGAACTAAAGCTGGATTGTCTTAAACATATATGCACTCTCATGAACAGGGTTTGGGAAACAGATTGCAATGTAAATATTAGTCCATTTTCATGTGATTTAGTTAGTATGGCCACAGTGATGCTAAGTTCCATTATTTTCTAGGTAGACTTTCCTATTATGTAGAGTGAGAAAATGTTCAACTGTGATGTGGAGTCATTGAGACATAAACAATGAAAGAGATTTCTTTCCTGCATAACAAATATGCTATATTATGCAGATCACACAAAAGGGAAAGTGACAAGTGATCATAGCTGTATTATATTACTTATAAAGGTTCAGTTAAGGAACCTTCCAGCAAACAACAAAAAACCTGAACATTTTTCATTAAAAGATAGGCCGATCATGCTGTTGTACATCTTAGAGCAAAAGTGAGTAATTCAGTCATTAGGCAGCGTTGAACAAGTCTCATTCCTTGTACTAGTGACTCTGTTCAATGGCTGAGCTTCTGAAGCATCATTTTCTCCATCTGCACAGTGTAACTCCACACATTGTGAAGCAGTTCTTTTACAGATTTTGTGAGCCTTTAACAACATTTGAAACCCATGTGATATCTGGTATAAAATGGATCAGTGGCAATCCTCCAAGGGGAAGAACAAAGCAGTGGATAGATTTTCTAGGAGCTCTCTGGAACAGCTGAAAATAAAGAGAGAAGTTTGGAACATTTCACCCTATATTCCCAACTAGGAGACTCAGTTGAAAGACGGATCACCGTGAGGTAATTCTATTACTGACAGCAGCTTGTTCAGAGTCTCTGATGAATTATGATTTCTTGCTTAATTTTGTCAAAGGATGCTGACTAGGCAGCTATCAAAGACATTCATTACCCAACACAAAAATTTAATATGTAAGATTTATACTGTTAAGCAGAAAGTAGGAATAAAAAAGAAAGATGAAAACATAGGAAGATTTGTGCCTTACAGAAGAACAAATCTTGCTGGTTAAGTGGGTCCCCTCTAAGGGACTAGTATTCTGGGAGAAGTGACTCAAAGGAATATTACTGGTACACCAAGTGTTCATCTTGACAAATCAGTAAGAATTTACTGAGAAAAAGAAGTCGCTGAATTCAGACTCAAGTTTATGAAAGCTGAAAGTGTTCAGATAGTAAATATTGCAGGGAATCTGAAATACTACTAGAAAAGAGGCCTGAGGCAACACTCAGAATTAAAGGCCAGCAAACGAACCCAAGACAAGTCACTCTGATGTGTGTGTGTGTGTGTGTTCATGTACACGTTTAGGTGTGTGTGTTAGGCTTCACAAGCACTAGCAGAATGTTTGTGACATTGACCAACAAGACAACAGCAGCACAATTACACCTGAGAAAATCTTCATAGAAAAAGCATTCAATTTTTACAGTGCTGACTGAACTGAGTCAACCTGAAAAGGAAAAGAGAGGTTTATTAATGAATGCTAATGACTGTGGCAGAACATTTCTATTGGTATTGCTAATAGAGTAAGAAAAGTTACAGGAATAGGAGAGTAATTTGGTAGAACTCTGCTTTTTAAATGGCTCCTGTAAAAGAGTATATGGATGAAATGTAGGACAACTAAATCCACTTTTTAAAGAGACAATTTATATTATTCTCAGAGATAGAGCAGCAACAATTGGATTAAAAAGACATCAGTGCTTTAATCTCTTCAGACGGGTGTAATGTTTGGGGGCCAGAGAACCAATGCTACTGAAGAGGAGTCAGGTGATATATTCCAAGAAATTCACATTGAGATATTTGCTTGGCTTAGGCTAAACAATGCAAATGAAACAAAGTAATCAAGAGAGGTCATTTAATTCCTCAAGGTGCAAATGAGTGTGTTCAGAAGTTTACTGCACTTTACCAAGCAACAGTGACAGCTGAGCACTTAAATAAAGCACAATAATTGTCTAAATGAAGAGAGAAGATTTGGATAGACAGAAGACTGATTACTGCACCTGAAAGCTGGCAAGACCACAACAGTTAAACAGATTTCTACATTTATAAGACGAATCAGTGAAAAAGCATGTAAACCACAGAAAAACAAGCAGAAGGGAACTTTGGTATTTCAGTTTTGCTATGTCAGTGTGACAGTCTTCCTTACAGTATGCTGAGGCACTGTAAGGTCAGCAGTCATTTACCAGGAGCTTTGCCATCTATCTTATCATCACGTATGCTTTCTTGAGGTTCCCTTGTGTTTTAGTGTCCTAGTACTGAACAGAAGCACTTCCATCTAAGGTGCCATAGCTTAGGAGAGAGCAGTTGAGTGTACAAGGTGGAACATCAGGTAAACCCACGTACTTAGATACTGCACAAGCATTGTGTACAATGAATGCTGATTGCAATATTTAGAAGGACTCAAAAAGTTATCATTCCACATTCACAAGGGGACTGGATATTATTGAAAATGCATTACTGGACTCCCATCTAATTTCCCATTTAAAAAAAAACAAAACCAACCAACCAGCAACAAATACAAAACCCCCAAACAATTAGATATCTCTAGAACAGACCTAAATATAGAGGAGATATGAAGACTAGGCAGGAGAAGGCACACAGCAATTACTTGAGGTATGACTCCAACATTTGCTATCACATATGAATACATACATTTGTGCTACTCCATTGCTTTGGAGGGCTTCACCAGCAAAACAGCAGAAGTCCATTCATGCAGTTAAGCCAAATAACTTACCACTGCTTCAGGGGACCCAACGGCTTCATCTTTTACAGTCACTTGTGTTTCTGTAGTGTACTTTATAGGTGTAGATTGCAAGTGTAGTAATTAATTTAAGAAGAAAAATGATGGAAATGGGAATGAGTTACAGCTTTCTTCTGCGATTACAAAAGTATTTAGAAAATAGAATCTAAGAACATATTCAAATGTGACATTGCATGACTGGTTTTGATAGATGTGTATTTGCATACAGCTTGAATAGTCCATGTGCTAATGGAGAATTAGTTGCCTTCTCCTGCGTTAGGAAAATGCAGAAACACTCTGCTGTTATTTCATAGTTATCTATCCTTCACAGCTTAAAATAATATGCTAAAAGTGAGGGTGAAGGGCAGGAAGATTCAGAAAGGGAGAAAAATATAAAAAACCTCGTTTAACAAATCTACAATTCTCCAGATCATACTTGACAAGAGGCATAAGATGACACTTACAACTCCAGTGAAATGACCAGAGAGCAGTTAAAGACACAGATGATGCAGAACACATTTCCTTAAAATTGCCTAATAAAACATACAAACAAAATCCTTACTTCATGAAAATTTATAGAACATTTTACTAATATTTTACTGCAGATATAAAACTAATTCAGAACAAATTAAATTGACTAGGAAAAAAGAACAGTAAAATCTATCGAAGTTTAAGATCAATATAGTAATAAAAAAACAGGTTAGACAAAGAACGATTGTTTTCTATATGTATGTTTCTGTAGCTGGGTAGAAAATGCTTTTGTTTCATTATTACCTAAGTTATAAAGTGTAATAATCAATTTGGTAATGGATAGGGTAATTTTATTACTTTTAAAAATGAGGATGCTCTGGTGGCGATGAGGAATGGGCAGCAGCGACTGGATGGGTTAGAGCCTCCTGCAGGGGGCAAGCTTAGGCCATTTTTCCGCCTGTGTACCTGAGCTAAGCTACTCTGATTTATGAGTTTTTTACACTTCTGGTTCATTTTACTCCATTTTCTTCAGTTATTATTACGACTTCACTAAGCAGTTGTTCATGTCAGTAGTCCTGAGCTGATTCTTAATAACTGGGTAACATCCAAAAGAAATACAAAATGCAAACCTTACTAGATCTTAAACCAGACTCCAAAAAAGATGCAATAGTGAACCACAACTAAACAGAAAAACAAGAAACATACAAACCCTCTTTATCCCAAGCCCCAAGAAAGTTCATGTAGATTTCCATCATTTTTTTCCACTTACAGTTGTGAAGTTTCCAGTGTTCCCTTATAGAAAGACAAATCCAAAAATGCAACAAGAAAGATTTTGCAACAGTACATTCCAAGTAAGCTCAAGTAATTCACAAATTAATTTGCAGCCCAATGAAGATAGAAAAAAACATCCTGAGTTCCCAGACTAGTTTTGGAATGGAAGCTTAGTAAATTCTTCAGAATTTTTTACCTTTTAAATACATTGTGCAGTATCTGTAGTTTGATTCACTGACAAAGCACACATATTTTACAACTGAAATGATAATGAACCAAGCTGTGAAGGGTGTTCAGTGGGATAACTAAAATAAGAAAATTTTTATTCCATAGTTTCTCATGATGTCTCAGCATAACAGATACTATGTAATTATGAGCCTTCCTCAAGATTCACCAAATCTGAAACCTAAAATGAAGAGAAAATATAATTATTGATATTAGTACTCCAGATTTGTCACTAAGCAGTGTTTAACAGAACACCTTAACATTCACTAGTCATGCTAGGTAAACAGAAAGTTCTGCCCAGAGTCCAGAGTGACTGAGCATTCCCATGTTACCATGTAACATACTCATTGAAAGCCTTCCTGCAAAAGTACAAACTGTGAGTACCAGAGGTTTATTCTGTTTCAAAGAACACACATGGGATTTTGTATTTACGCTGTACAAACCTGAATTTAACAGAAGTGGGCTAGGGTTCTCATGACAATACACTCTCTTACAAGATTTGTAGCACACCTGGGTCTTCTAGTAAAAACACAATTAATTTCTTTTTTTTAAAAAAAAACCCAACCCCAAAACACAAAACCCAAGAATTTCTTGTGGGACTTGACTAAAGCAAGAATTGAAGAGTCTCAGAAAACAGAAAAACTGTTAAAGCTTACCACCATTTTTGGGGATGGAAAGGTTTTAATCTAGGTTTAGGAGAGACATAACTATAGAAATACAACCTGGGATGTGCACAATCCTTTCCTCCGAGAAAGTACATGGAGATTCATAGCACAGTGTCTGCCTCTTAGTCACTATTAGTCATCTTCTTAGTCACCCTTTCTTCTCTTATTAATGTAGAAAACAATGTGTCCTGGAACCATTTGAGAGTTGTATGTATTTCGTCATTCTTTTGGTCTCCGGTGACAGCAGCAGAAGCGCTCACATCTTTTTTGGGTGAGAGGAAAGGGAACTGATACTTCAAAGTAGCTGCAGTGTTTTCTACAATGTTGAGCTTTAAGGTCCTGCAGCATTTGACTCGGCTAGCAGAACTGAAGCCACTATAACACCGCACAGCTTCACACTGTGAGGCGGTTGATAGAAAAGCAGCATCACATGTCTTATAAACTCTGAATTCCCACAGAGGATGCCACCACTCAGGGGGAAAAGTACACCAAAACAAACCTTCCTTCCAATGCAAATGGAACTGATAAACATGTCATCAAATGGGGAAATGTTGTAATGCATAAGAGTATTCTGAAATGTCTCGCATATTGACTAGGTTAGTCTTCTGTTATCAAATCTTCTCATGTAAAATGTGCTCCATACATTCCACAGGACAATTAAACATATATGCAAAGAGCATTTAGGAAAGGTCATTCTTTTCTAACGACTGCTGCCAGTTTATTCTTGCAAGATTTCTTTTTTTCTCTCTCTCTTTAACCTGTTTTAAAGTTTTAACTTTGCCTTAAAGTAATTAAAAAAACCCAACAAACAAAACCTTATTTTCTTATTTGAAGAAGAATGTTCCTCTACTGTACAAGTGTGTTAAAAGAACCAGGGAAGATCCATATATTTTTGCACTAACACTGATAACACTATTTAAGTCTATTTTTAATAATTTTAATTTTTCTAATTAGAATAAGATCTAATTCTTTTTAACATGGATCTCCCACACATACCCTAGGATCATCATATGCTTGCCTGTGAGATCAAGTCCAAGACCAAGTCAACGCAGCAATAAAACTTTTCAAAGCCCCAAAAACTTCAAATCTTTCAGTATTTCCAGGTTCAAAAAAGACCCATTTTATTATTAACAGAACTTATTCTAGAAATCAAGTGTTCTGCTCGCACGCACACAAATATACACACAAAATGACTCAATTTTCTTAGTAAATGAATAACAAAGTAAAAAGCAATTTCTTTCCTTCTTCAAGAAAGGTTGACAAAATGAAAAAAATAAATATGTGCAAAAAGTACTTTCAGTTGGATTTGCTCAACAGTCTTTGTCTCAGGTTTACTGGTTCAGGTGGGGATTTACCTTAAAGTGGGCCTGATAGTGCCTTGATTTCTTACAGAACTAATAAGTGAACACAGTAAGTAAAGAATGATTAATAAAATAGAATCTTTAAGATTTCCTTTTATTTCCCAGGAAAGGGAAAAAATTATTGCAATAATTGTAAGAACAACTTCATCTAATAATTATGGAAGAGAATTTTCTGGCCAGAGGTAGGACAAATGTTTGTTTTGGAGTGAGAGCTGAAAATCTTCACCCCTCCATCTTTTATAAAGGAGAAAAAAGTCCCAGGAAACCTGCCGTGCAGAATTCCATTATCAGCCATTGCCATTTCCTCTCACCAGAGTGCTTGCGCTTCACTTTAGGTAGCGAAATGTTTATCAGGCAGAAAGGGATCATAACATCTCCAGAAACAACTGACTGAAGCACTTGGAAGTTAAGAAAAACAGTTTAAATTAAGCAGAAAAGAATGCCACCCCTTATGTAAGTGATCCATCCAGGGGGCTCCTATATAAAACATGTTCTTTAAGGTCTCTTCCAACTCTAATCATTCTATGAGTCTATGAATCTATGTCCATAAACAACTCAGCCCTGAAACATCTCACCTTGGTTTTATTTGCGGCAACATGGAATCTAGCTGTTATACCCTGATCAAACCTCACAGAAAATGTCCAAGTGGAAACAGCAAAGGTGAGATCCCTGTCAGGGCTCAGGCAGCAACTAGCTTAGTCTTAGAAGCTGGCTTCAGCAACTTTAGCAGCAGAAACACAGGCAGCTTTAAGGTTAGGAACAGATAAAAGTGTAGCTTTTGAAGATCCGTGTTTAAGCAGTAGTGACGGAGGCAATCCAATGTAGTATTGAGATTTGGAAGTCCCTGGGTGGTTCTAACCACAACTGATCATCTGATGTTAGCAAAATTTGTGCTGATAAGACCAAGATTTATTCTTCTAAACTTATACAATCCAGCTTGTTACAGTAATTAATGAAATTGCTCCTTTAAATGACATTAGAATCCCGATTCACAGCATTGCTAAAATGCAGTCGTTTACCCACATAACTGGTGTACATGTCATAGCACAGTACACAGACTGAGACACCCTGTTTTGTTGTTCTGCCCAGATCTTTACTCTTTCCATTTCCTTCTGCCTTCTGCCGCCTCATCCCAATAGCACGCAACCAACAGCCTAATGTCAGCCTTTCTCCCCAGATGAACACCTCTCACTTCCAAAAAGCAATGTAAGATCCATATTAGATCTCAAGTGGGACTGGTTTGAGCTATAGCCTCAAAGCTGAACGTTTACGTTCAAAAGATTAAATTCAGCACCTTCTTTTGCTTTGTCTTAGCCGGTTGTAAGGTTTTTCTTAGGATATTGCACTGCTTGGGACTCCTATATCTTGCCATCAGAGCAGGTTTATTAAATCAAACTACATTTACTCATTTAGAATTCCATCCCTTTAATCTTCAAAAAAATATTTCTCTGAGGCTTTCCTTTGATATCTATCAAAAGGTGTGGTCTATTCCACTTTAAAAATGGAACAGTGAAATGGATGGTAAGAGCAGGAAGCCATAACCATTGTCACTCTATTTTAAGATGAGGGCAGACCTTCCTGGTTATTAAGTCAGAGCAAAAGAATAGCTGTTAGAGAGTTTAAATTAAAAAAAAAAAAAAAAAAAAAAAAAAAATAAAAATAATTCCAAGGGAAAAAAAAAAAAAAAGTTTTTAGAAAGTTAAAATAAAAAAAAAAAAAAAAAAAAAAAGAGTTGAATGAATTCCAGTGTAGATAAGAGAAGTACAAATGATATATTCCATTATAAACCTTGTAATAACTTAAAATTGATTAGTATTTGAAGACTGATGGATAACTACAAAGCATTACTATTACAAAGTAAAGTGCAATTTTTGATACCATGCAACTAGTTCAAGATCTCTAATTTTTCCGTCTTTTGCAATATTCACAGCAGAAATGAAGAGATATCTGTCATTCATGAGAAATTAATCTAGTTCTGAAAATGATATTGTTAGTCATGTCAAGTTTTAATAGAAATCGTGAAATAATGATTTGGAAAAAGGGTGAACCAGGATCAGAAGGAATGGTTCAGACATGCAAGCACAGGAGGTCTCTATCTGCTTAGAATCTCAATTACAGTAGGTCAGGCAGAGGGAGTTCAGCTGCAAACATGAAGCTTAATATGAATATATTCAATGGCATATGGGAGAAAAAGCCCATACAGGTAAACCACAATTCAGTCATGAGCTGCTGAGCAGACTATTTAGTCTCCTTACACTTTTTCACTAGCTGGCATGTAAGAAGAATTTATAGGGCAGTAGTTAGAAATTAGGCCATGAAAAAGATGCGCTGGCTTTAAAGGATAAGGGAGAACCTCAGAAAACATGTGATCTCAAGTTATCTTTTACCAAACAATGAATAAAATGTTACATTAGAATAATACAATTTAAAATCCAATTTTGAACTCAAGGCAATTCCATTTAGAAGAACAGTCTTTCTCTCGTTACGATGTTTTAACAAAGCCAGCACAATTTAGGAAGGTAGTTGAACTATTTCATTAGAATCCAATGTCACAAATATGGTTAACTTATTTTCATTTTCCCAAAGAAATAAATTTCAAAAGAATTAAATTATCTTTCCTGTGTTGAATTTTTGGATTGTAGAAAATCCTAGCTTCTTTTCTAGGCATCTATCAGGCTTCAGATAGGTTACAAAGAGAGAGAGAGAGAGAGAGAGAGAGGTAGGTAGATAGGTAGATAGATAGATAGATAGATAGATAGATAGATATGGACAGGTCTCTGACATACAATGTGATGAAAATGAACATGATAAATTCTCATGAGATCAAAAATGTAACACGGTAATGCACTGTACCTGTTGAAATTATGCAAGGATGTGTGGCGACAACACAGATGCTAAGGTCACTGCCTCTTATAGGAACGCTATCTGCCATGCAGACTTCAGCTAGAGTTTTCCCTTCTCTGACAATGCAGTTAAGAGTGAGTGTTGGGAAAATCATTGATTTTATTTAAATCTAAGTTTCCTGGCAGGAAATGAACAAATTCATTTAAGAAGAAAAGTAAATTACCAATGACTTCTGACCGATGTTTTTGTAAAGCACTCAGTAACAAATGTGGATGTGACAGATTTCCAATGGAACTGCAATAATGTGGAGAAGGACAGAGAAGAATTTGGCTGAGTTGTGTATAGTTGCCATTGATAACTCTTTTTTAGGTGGAATATGACACAACTGGGAGAGTTTGCATGTTCCAGATGAGACAATGAAGGCTGGGTGTACTGTACTTTTACAGTTTGAAAAAGAGCTCAGAGCATATCAAATGGGGTGGAAGAGGTGTCTCTTGAATCTTCTTGCTATATATTTCCATCAGGCAGCATAAGAGAATTGGTTCAAAATTTAAACTTAAGAAAAATAAGCTGTTAATAGATAGATCGCAATCTTGTTCTGTCAAACTACTACTGTTAGTTGAAGAAGGTTGTTAAGTGTTACTGCAAGCTGTCCTCCACAACATTCATTAGCAATTTTGCTTTCTGATTCCTTATTTACAGTTCAACTTCCAGCTTTGCTGACCTCAACAGTCTGATTCTGAAGATGTAGAAGAATTAAAGAGGAGGAGGAAGGGAAATTTGTTTACCTTGGAAAGTATCATTACATCTTTGTCAGGTAATTGCTCTAAATTACTTGGTAATTAATATGAGGCACCAACAAATGAAGATAACATCCAGGGATTGTCCGGTATTCTGTGGATACACAGTGCAGTTTTATGTATCCACCCCTTTTGTATGCCTGCCTCAATATTTCAGGTAAATCTGAAGAAAAGTGGATAGGATAGTCTGATAGTCACTCAGCTCGTTTCTTCTCCTCCAGTCAACTCAGTAGTGGTAGTACCGGGATTCTACCTGTAGTACGTGCAAAACTAAACCAAGGTAATCCCTGGAAAATACAGCATCCATGGAGTTCTCTTTATATAACCTGAATAACCTGTTAAAAAAATTTACTGTGTGCTTTCATATACTGGTATCTAAATCCACAAGAATCTCCCAAGGAGTTTTTTTCACAGTTCCTGCCCATGTGATATGAAAATAACACAATGCAAATGCCACTAGCCTTGTGGTAGTGACCCAGGAAAAAGTTTTCTTGCTTCCAATATATTTTCCCTCCCTCACCTCTCTGCATTATGCTGCACAATACTACACATCCTATTCAAAGACCTTGTTAATTTTCATTGGCAGTTACTGTCACTAAAATCAATGCTAGTAGTAACAAACAATAAACACAGAGTGAAAAGTGAGATTCAGAATATATGTCAGTGATGAAAAGAAGACTAGGGAAAATGTGGGCTCTCTCTGGAAGGAAATGGGAGACCTGGTTACCTGGCATATGGAGAAGGCTGAGGTACTCAACCACTTTTTTGCCTCAGTCTTCACTGGCAAGTGCTCTAACCACACCGCCCAAGTTGCAGAAGGCAAAGGCAGGGACTGGGAGAATGAGTGTCATGGTTTGGGCTGGACTGGCCAGTGAAAACGAATGACAGATGCTCTCCCCTACCTCTCTCTCCAAGGAGAGGAGGGAGAGAGAGAGACTTACAGGTTTAGAAAAAACTAAACTACCTTAATGAAAATATCAATAAGTTAATAAAATAATAATAAAAAAGAAAATAATGAAAGATCTACAATATATACAAAACCTTATCAAGCTCCCAGGATGAAGATCGGGTGACCGTTTCACTGACGAGCACAGGGAAAGTCCGAGACTGGACTCAGCGATGATGGGAGCTGGATTCTGGATCTGGATTCAGGAATGCACAGATCAGGATCAAAGGCAGACAAACATATGGAGTCCTCCTTGGATGCCAGCCACTGAAGAAAGAGGGCTGACCCTTTGATCCCTCAGCTTTTATACTGAGCATGAGGCAGATGGAATGGAATACCCTGTTGGTCAGTTTTGGGTCACCTGTCCTGCCCACTCCTCCCCGCAAGTGTGACCCCTCTATGCTTTTCCTCTTCTGACCCTCCAACGGGGCAAATAACAAAGTCAGCTGACCTTGGCTGTTAATAAGTATAAGCAAGAGCCTCTCTGCATAACATTCCTTTGCATGCATTACAACTAATCAAACTAAAATTACAATCTTATCACTCTGACAGTGAAAGGTTTCTGCACAATATGCTGTTAATTTCAGAAAGTTTAGTTAGCTAGAAGAGGCTTAGCTGCAAAGTAAAATTACAAAACAGAAAATGAGTCCTGTTTTACCTCAAACCAGGAAAATGAGGGACTGCCCACTGTAGGAGAAGACCAGGTTCAAGACCTTCTAAGGAACTTGGAGGTGCACAAGTCCATGGGACCTGATGAGATTCATCTGTGAGTCCTGCGGGAACTGGTGTATGAAGTTGTTAAGCAGAAGTCATGGCAGTCTGATGAAGTTCCCACTAACTGGAAAAGGGAAAACATAACCTTCATTTTTAAAAAGAAAAAAGGAAGACCTGGGGAACTACAGGACAGTCAGTCTTACCTCTGTGCCCAGCAAGATCATGGAGCAAATCCTCCTGGAAAATATGCTAAAGCACATGGAAAAGAAGGAGGTGACCGGTGACAGCCAACGTGGCTTCACCAAAGGCAAATCATGTCTGACAAATCTGGTGGCCTTCTACAATGGGATTACAGCATTGGTGGATAAGGGAAGAGCAACTAACATCATCTGCCTAGACTTATGCAAAGCATTTGACACTGTCCTGCACAACATCTTAGTCTCTACATTGGAGATACATGGATTTAATGGATGGCCCACTTGGTGGATAAGGAATTGGCTGGATGGCCGCACTTAAAGTGTTGCAGCCAACAGGATAACATCCAAGTGGAGACCAGTGATCAGTGGTCTTCCTCACGGATTGGTATAGGGACTGGTATTCTTTAACATCTTTGCTGGTGACATGGATGTTGGGATTGAGTACACCCTCAGCAAGTTTGCCGACGACACCAAGCTGTGTGGAGTGGTTGACACACTGGAGGGAAGGGATGCCATCCAGAGGGACCTGGACAGGCCTGAGAGGTGGGCCCGTGCCAACCTCATGAAGTTCAACAAGGCCAAACACAAGGTCCTGCACGTGGGTCAGGGCAATCCCATGCACAAATACAGGCTGGGCAGAGAATGGATCGAGAGCAGCCCTGAGGAGAGGGACTTCGGGATGTTGGTGGATGAGAAGCTCAACATGAGCTGTTAATGTGCACTCACAGCCCAGAAGGCCAACCATATCCTGGGCTGCATCAAAAGAAGCGGGCCAGCACGTTGAGGGAGGTGATTCTGACCCTCTACTCCGCTCTCATGAGACCCCACCTGGAATTCTGCATTCAGGTCTAGGGCCCCCAGCATAAGGAGGACATGGCCCTGTTGGAGCAGGTCCAGAGGAGGGCCACGGAGATGATGAGAGGGCTTGAGCACCTCTGCTATGAAGACAGGCTGAGACACTTGGGGCTGTTCAGCTTGGAGAAGAGAAGGCTCCAGGGAGACATTATAGCAGCCTTCCAGTGCTTAAAGAGGCCCTACAGGAAAGATGGGGAGGGACTTTTTATCAGGCAGTGCAGCGACAAGATGAGAAGTAACAGTTTTAAAGTGAAATAGTGTAGATTTAGATTAGATATTATGGAGAAATTCTTTACTGTGAGGGTTGTGAGGCACTGGAACAGGTTGCCCAGGAAAGTTGTGGATGCCCCATCCCTGGAAGTGTTCAAGCCAGGCTGGATGAGGCTTTGAGCAACCTGGTCTAGTGGGAGATGTCCCTGCCCATGGCAGAGTAGTTGGAAGTAGATGATCTTTAAGGTCCGTTCCAACCCAAACCATTCTATGATTTTATGATTTTTTGGGGAGGGAATGAAGAAGCGGGAATCAGGCTTTTCTCAGTTGTGCCCGGTCACAGAACTGGAGGTAATGGACACAAATTAAAACACATGAAACTTCATCTGAACATGAGAAAAAACTTTTTTACCATGAGAGCGATCATATGCTGGAACAGGTCACCCAGAGGGGTTTTGCAGTGTCTATCTGTGGAGCAACTCAAAATCTGGCTGGACACAGTCCTGGGCAACCTGCTTTAGGTGTTCCTGCTTGAGCAGGGAGAGTGAACTAGATGATTTTGAGAAGTGCCTACCAACCTCAATATTCCTGTGATTCTGTGATGAGAAAAAAAATCAACCCAAAAACAAGCTGGCAGAGACTGAAATACTTTTTCTTCATGGCAAATTTTTCCTTTGTCTCTTCAAGTGCAGAAGGTTGAACACTTGTATGTTTGTGTAATACAGTGATGAGGGACACGAGTCTCTTTGCCATCCCACCCCACAATAAAAAAGGAGGCATCACAAGAACACCACAGTAAATAATAGGGGTAAAATTGATGTTGTCCTGCTTGACTGGGGAGACAGGAAAAGGGAATTTGAATGGTTAACTGGTAGATTCTCATGGACTTTGCGGTCTTGTTTCTGCATTCCTAAGCAGAGAAGAGGCCTAGCTCATTTTTTGCAGGGTGCAAAAAGGTACTATCCTTATAGTAGGTGTGTGAAAAATACCATAAAGGTCTCTGGTTTTCCACGGTGGATGACCAAGTTGCTCATTAAATCATTCTGCTACTACTTCTTCCTAAAGTAGTATAATCTGTTGCTTACCTTCAGGGTAAATTAATCAAGGCCACGCTGACCCATCATCACCTGTACAGGTTAATTAATTTCCTCTCCTTGGCACAACTTCAGTCTGTGCTGCATAAAACTCTCTCAGAGAGAGCCTAAGTGTGGTTTGAGGAGTATCTCAGACCTGAAACTCTTCCCATCTGCAAAAGTCGACACAGGTCATGATGCGCCACTTGCTCTCACGTCCAGAGAACCGGTCTCAGACCTGTTTGCTAATGCAGATATAGCATTCAATCACAGTGGCAGCTTGATGATGGATCCTTCATACTTACACAGGAAGGTTTTTCCCTCTAAGTAGAGTATGGGGCTTTCCAAAGTCTAAACCCTGAGGTTCTGGCTCAATGGCCGAGTAAACCACTGCAGAAGTTTAAGACACTAGTAGCCTAAATTTGTAATGTTAACTGTCTGCCTGGGGTTACCATTCCTTGGGCAGACTTCATGGAGTGCAATGTGCCCTGGTACTCCAACCAGTTGGGCATACATGTTGGCACTTTTCCCAGTTTCCCGCTTACTGCTAAACTAATGCACTAACCTTTAGACTGAAATGTCTAGGACATGCGTTTTTCTTCAGTCAGCTCTGCTACAGAGATGCTTGCTTCCAGCAGATATCTTAAACTGACACAGCAAGATCCGCCAGAGCTCATTTGCCAGGAACTTGCTTCTTTCAAGGTCAATGAGAATAAGAACCAAGATCCAAATGAACTTTCAGCCCTTTGGAAAATACCGTTCAACACCTTTTGCAGTTTCTAGTGATCTGTGGTGTAAAAGGCACAGTTTATCCTGAAGCAACGATGACGGCATTTGTTCTAAATGTCTCATTTTACACACAAACTGCATATTATACACACAGGCTATTGTGCTGCCATCAATCCCAAACATTATATTCAGAGTTAAAATAATTTTGAAAATGTGATGGAATAACCTATGACCCTAGCTAATAGAATGGTCTTGGGGAAGGACAGTTATAAATGTGGAAATTAAGGCTTTATGAGATGGCTAATAGCTATACACTAGTTGGAAAAACAGCAACAAACTTTTCAGGATCTGTTGCAGATGAACAAAGCAATTAATTCTCAGCAGAAAGTGATTTTGACAGATGCCATAATATGCAGGTAGCATTAAAGGTTGGTGCATAATTTAAATGGCAATCTAGACAACCTCTAAATACATTTGAAAATAGAAACTTTATATAGAAAAATGTACAGCTTATTTCATTTTTCATCATGCATCTTCAAAAATAACAGTAATAGTCCTAACATGACCTTAGCAGGAATAAAAAATTGCTTATGGGAAAAATTGTAATTCACTCATTAATTCTGAAGCCTTGCTGTAATAAATTGAATTACATAACTGACATCAGTTCAGTCTTGCATGGTTTAGTTTCTTGAAGTGTGATGTAATCTATCTTTTTAAGTGTTCTTGAACATGAAAGAGGAAGTTCTTAGGAGTGTAAGGATTTTATACCAGAACAGAGCAAAAATGTCTCTACTCCAGGAGTCTACTTTGAACAGATGCCACCCAGAAACTTCAATAGGAACATTAACATTAACATAATGCACAGAATTGTCCAATTCTGTATCATGAAAATAAATTTCTTCTTGATTCTAAGTGTTGATCACTTTATTTCCCAAGGTATTAAGGTTGATTGATGGTTCATATTGTTTGGCCTTCCTTGAAGCTTAATTGAAGAGAGAAGACCCATTTATCCCTATTAATGCTGTTTATATTCTCATCTTAATTACTCCAGCAACATTCCAAAGTAACTGCTTCAAGATGAATGCATTGCTCTGCCTTTCAATTGATGTAAATGGATCTGAAGTCAAGGGTCCTGATTTGAAACTTTTATCAAGATTTAATCTACCTCCAGAGTAAAGGCAAAATTATATGGAAGTTAATTCCACTACCAGTGGACATTATATTCTATGTTTTGTTTAGACAGCACCTTTGATCTAAGCACTGGGAAATGATAAATGGGGAGCATACAGAGAAACAGAAGCAGTAATCAAACAAGGAAGTAGGAACAAGTTATCAAGTGTTTGCATATAAAGGAAACAAAGAAAAACCATCAGGTGGTCATTAAAACCTGTGCTAAAGCACTACTAAAACAAAGAAGAGAGAAAGATTTAAAATAAAAGTGCAGGATGAAGTTAGGGGAATGACCTGGAAAACATCCTCCTTGGAAAAAGACCCCTTTGTGGAGAGTAGCACTACTCAGAGCGTAACAAATAAGAAGATTCATTAAAGAATTTCATTTATTCTGTACTGCCTTTGGTTAATAAAAGGCAAATGTTACATTGCCAGAGAGAAATAATTGTCTTGTTCAGGAGGAATATTTGTAAACTGAATGTTTGCATCTTAAATACTGTATTTGCATGAAGACATAAGCATTAAATACTGACAAGGCAAGAAAAATTCTGAATTTCTTAGAATACTAGAGCAAGAGAAACTGCCATTCTCCATTACCATACCTGCAAGTTATCAGCTGCAACTATCAGGGAGAAGTTGTCAATCAACTCTATTGCAAGGATGAAAGAGTAGATGGTACAGTTTAATTTTATTATGGAAATTGATTTGCATCTTTTATATGTCTTGATTGAAATCTTTCCAGGTAATGGCATTGAAGAATACTCATAAAACTGCCATGACTGTGGTAATAACTATTATTATGATCGAATTTAATAATAAAAAAACCTGCCTGCAAGATGGGCAATATGAATAATTCATGTACAGTGTTGCTTAAAATGTGATAGAGAGAAAAAGACTTGTAGGAAAATTCTTAATGTATCCAGACAGGGATGATAATTGGTTTTTGCAACTAAATGAGTACTTCATGTACAAGACAGCACTAACAAGGCACGGGGAGAAATTTACACATTGGGGAGACAATTTCATTTATCTGGTTACAGCAGGATAAGCGGAATAAATGGTGTTCCTTAAAGGAATTGACAGAAAATGTATATCCTGATAATAATTAGTTTTGTTTACAACTAGAGAATAACAGAATAGGAGACACAATAGCATCTTTTCAATATGTAATAACATATGTACCATGAGCTTATGTAGGCCTTACTGTGATACTAATCAAATACCTGCAAGCACTGACCAGATCTCTTCCAGTGCTGTCTTTTAGTTGCAAGCATAAACAGAAGTCCGGCATATGGAGAATTGTTTCACAGTTGCACTTTATTTAATTTTGTTTGATTTCTTTTAAGTATACAGTATCAGATAAGCTTGTGTTTCCTGCTTTTATTGCCTACCATCTGGTGGAAAAAGCATGCAATAGCATAAAAAACCACAGATGACTCAGACAGTATTTTAGTGGCAGGGTCTGAAGTTACAGTGAGCAAGAATTCATCGAGGATGTCGACTCTAGGAACAGAAAGCCATGCAAGAACCCATCTCTCTAACCTTGCCCAAAGGCACTGATTAGGTTTGAGAGTTGTCACCTCACTCATAGATATGACAAGTAGAATTTCTTATACATGAATACCTGTGATGTCTCTCTAGCGCAAGACAACTTTGAGAATAAGCTAAACTCACAAGTAGTAGTCTACACCCTCCAGTTTGTGCAGCTAAAGGGGGGTCATTATTTTCTGTTTGCCCGGGTTTCTTCAGTACTAAACACACATCAGGATGACCTACAAAACAAAACAATTCAAAACAAACAAAACAAAACTTATTATAAAAATGATCAAAAAATTTGTATATGTGATAAAATACTCCTGTGCCAAGAATCTTTCTACTGGTGTCAATACAGCCTTTTCGTAATACTTTGATTTTGTCCTCCCTGATATTCAGGTCTAGGAGCTTCAGTGTTTGACTGTCAAATAACTGTTCCATTCCTTGTTCTGCTTTCTATTTATAATCAGGACTAGGCATACATATGAAAATTCAGAAAGCTGTAAGTATGTGTATGTAGCAGTGTGGAAGGAACATACTTCTGTTTGGAATACACCACCTTCTCAAATTATTAAAAACAAATTAAATCAAAATTCCCCCCTCCAAAATGCGTAAGAAAAGCCATTTGCAGTAACAAACCAAAATCAGTTAAGTAGCCTGAAAAAAACTTGGGAATTGGATTTAATCAAAATCCTTGTTAATACATTGTGCTTTACCCATTTCTAATTCTCTGTTACTTGAAACTGAGATCAATCATCTTTGATCTGGCCTGCCACCAGAGTCTCTGATCAATGCTGATAGAACAAAATGACAATAAAGAAGGCTTTGAAAGCTTCTGTGGAGAACTGTGGGAAAAAAACCAAACTGAAATAAAATTGTATTCTGTTGTTATGACTATGACCTGTGCCCCTGTGTGTTTGTTTATGATGGATTACTTGCTATGGACATTAGATCTAAAGAGAGTTACACTTGAGAAGCTACACAATAATCTAGCTAAGAGACATCTCAACAAGTACTAAAATACAGTAGCCTGGTTAATATGCCTATGGTTGCTTTGCCAAGATTGAGATCTGGAAATGATAAAGCCCCCAGAACCTCTTATCAGTTAAATAAATTCTGCCCCATGAGGTAGTTTCCAGGATGACTGGGAAAAAGGTCAGAGCTTGAAAACTACAAACTGGTTCCTAAGAAATCCAGGGGTCCTGAAGGGAATGTTGTCCAGAACCCAGGGGAGAGATCAAACCACGTAAATGATAGCTGCAGACACCCACTGATGTTTGCCTGGCTCTTGAGAGTGGCCTGTGGGCTGGATAGCTGCAAGGTGAGGTGGCTCCACAGGACTGGTTAGGAGTGACAGTCACTGCAGTTGCCAAGCACACAGCAGGCTAAGACTTGTGCTAGCAATCGAGGACAGTGTAACCCAAAGAACAGCTAGGTTCCAGATTGCTGTCTTAGCTAGAGCTCCCTATGTACCTGCTCTCAAATCAACAAGTTGCTGTAGAGGTGACCAGAGCAACTACTAGCCCACTACAGATCTCCATGTGTGACCAACATTGCACTGAGCCACGCCAACATGAACAACATCTCCTTCCAACTCGCACTTTCAGGAGCCTCTCAAAAGTAACAACTTTGTGATGGGTGCCTTAACAGCTTCACTGTTGAGCGCCTTACCTTTTGTGTGTGCATGCTGTAGGTTATTTATGCACAGCTACAGATGAACTTGAAAGTGTTTCATGTTGATAACAAGTAATAAATCTGCTCAGCAGATTGAGTTATCAAATTGAATAATTTTATCAAGTGGCTCATGTGGGCCAAACACAGGTATTTTAACTGAGTAGACTGTATTAACTAGAACCACCCTCATTTGACAAAAGATATATTTGATGTTCATTGCCCTCTTCTCTCGGTTTGAAGTCCAGAAGGAATTCCAAACTTGCTTTCAGGATACAAATCTCTGCTATCAAAACCCTAAGCTTGCTGAAGATTTGGGTTTACCAGACAAGCTTCTTGTCTTCTCATTGAGTAAAATAAGTGAACAGTCTTTAGTCTCCACAACTGGAGCTTTTAAACAGCTATTCATTAGCTTTTTGTTTGTTCATTTTGTTTCTTTTTTTTTTTTTTCCTGTGGGGAGAGGGAACAAACAAAGAAACAGCCAAAAACACAACAAAGAACTATATCTGGCCTGATCTGCAGTTGAAAGATCCAATATATTCAATGGAGGTTCTGCTTTACATAGAGGAATACTATTTACACAAGCCTTAATATTTAAAATTATATAGATACCAGCAAACGTTACCAGAAAAATGTCATAGCTAAAAACAAAATCAATTTACTTAATGTAAGCATTATGGTGAATAGCAGAAGAATAAGTCTTCTATGTTTTCTTCAAAAAAAGTAAATACTAATTCTTGTAGCAAGAAGAACTTATTCTGGTTAATACAGATTTTTTTTATACCAAAGTACTGTGGATGAAGAGAAAGTTTTGATGAAACTTGAAAATACAGAATATTTCCCCTGGCACCAGCAATAGTAGAACTAGGCCAATTGGAGCTAGTCAGGGCAAGTGCTTGAGATCATCTGTCAGAAATGGATGACATGAAGAGACACAGGATGTAATGCTTTCACGTTAAGGAATTATACGTAACTACGATAGTAAAAGAAATTTCTGCAAATTCGCTATGTCCAAAGGGCATATAATTTAAAAACAGAATTTATCCAACTGATTTTGCAGCTTTCATAAATATTTCAGAGTAAGAGGGAAGACATTTGAAGACAGTAGACATTCTTTGCTCTATGTACTGACTTTGCATGATTTGTTAATACAAAACACAGAAATGTGATCCAGATAGCCAAGAATTGCTGTCTTTCCATTTCCACTGAGAAAAACAACTTGCATTACTTGTGAATCCGCTATAAATTTAGGATGAATGTTCCCTTCTCCTCACAAGAAGGACATTCATGTTGCATTTTGGGACTCAGCGTGACCCCTCTTTTGTCTCCTGACACACACTTTAAAGTATGTTTCCCTTAGAGATCAAATCTGAATTCCATGAAACACGGGAAGGACAGTTCTTACTGGAAAGCCAAACTGGACTGTGAGCACTCTGAGGAAGAACTCCCAGGTCATGAGGTTTTCTCTGCCATGCCAAGGGTTTGCAGGTAGCAAAAAGTGATGGGCTGTCACCCTGTCTCTTTTCAAAGGTCTGCACATGAAATTCAGCACATTTTTCAGTCCTTTGTGCTCAACTTTCAAACTTTTTTAATGTTTCAAAGAAGGGCAAGGTGTTCTTTACAGAATAAAGTGACATGGATGTCAGCTCAGATTATGTGCTGTATGACAGTTGTTTTTTGGCAATACGTTAATCGTCTCATTTCATACCTCTGGATATTTCCCACATTGAAAGTCACTACACACATAGCTGCAGGCTGGGGAAACTGAAAAAAAAAAAAAATAAAGTGAACCTTTTGCTATTTAGAAATGCCACTTCTTGGCAACCAATATGTACTGCAAACAAATACAGAACAGTTGAAGGAAGCCAACATGGAAAGAGACCATGGTTTAGCAATTTGGGAATTCAGCAAGATGGGAGAGAGACACAAGCACTAGTTCCTGAACTTAAAAGAGGAAGTTTTGCTTCTGGCTGTTCAGGGAAGAGGTTGGGGGAGGAATAAGGGGATGGGCAGAAGGAAAGAATTCTGTGTTTTCTCCAGAAAGCAGGATCCAGAAGATCTTATTCTCATGTCAGGTGGGAATGAGAAGAAAAAAAAATATATAAATTTTCAACATATCTCTCAAAGTTGTTTTTTCATTAGACAGGTTTTTAGCTATGAGATGGTTGACAATACAGGCCCTAAAACCAAAACAAATGAGTACACTTGGGTGGGTCATTAGCTAGAAGGGGTAGAGCCTGAAATCTCTTCAGCTCAGAAGCACAGGTCTGTGCTGTCCAATCTAAAAAAATTCTTCCTCTGTCAGAGTCATCAACTGCTGAACCCTCTCCTGAATGCCAATAGGAATGAGTTTAAGTTACCTATGAACACATATAAAACACATGGGTGGTCTGCTTTGAAGTGTCAGTGCCTTAGATTTAATATGCTAATAATTTATGCATAAAACACAGGTTGCATTGAAGGAAAAATCCAATATTGTCAGTTTCCATGGCAACCAGTGTGCTAGCAGATTACATTGTCTCACATCAGATGGTTGCCAAGGTTGTGACCTATTTCTTAGTTCTAATCATTTCATTTGAAGAATTTGGAAATGTTACCTGTAACAAAAAAAAATATCGCACATGGTTTGTATAGTCGTTAAATATAAAAGGATCTTGCATGCTACATTAAGGACTAGGCTTAGAAACAGAAAAGGAAGTAAAAAGTAATAATGCCAGGAGTGAAGGAAGACTTGGAAAGTTCTGTGAACAGGCAGTGGGCTGGCATATAACATTTTAGGATGAAGTACAACCTACACCAATAGCAAATACCTGAAGGTCATTACCACTTGTTTGTTAGTTCATGTGAAATACACCTTATGCTTATGCCTAAGAAGCAGTTGTTTTTAGCGTTAGACCCACCAGTGACACTACCATGAAGTGAAATTGGCAATATAATCAGCATTGATGGGGGGCCTACAAGAAATCTGGAGAGGGACTCTTTACAAGGGCATGTAGTGATAGGACAAGGGGTAATGGCTTCAAACTGGAAGAGGGGAGATTTAGATTAGATTTCAGGAAGAATTTTTTCACTATGAGGGTGGTGAGGCACTGGAACAGGTTGCCCAGGAAAGTTGTGGAGGCCCCATCCCTGGAAGTGTTCAAGGCCAGGTTGGATGGGGCTTTGAGTCACCAGGTCTAGTGGGAGGCATCCTTTCCCAAGGTAGGGGGGTTGGAAGTAGAAGATCTTTAAGGTCCCTTCCAACATAAACCATTCTATGATTCTATGAATCTGTGATTGGTGCTCTTAAGAAGAAGATGTTTTTTGAAAATGAACGAGCAAGAGATCAAGTATTTTGTAGGTTGTGTGCTAGAGTACAAAATAAATCAACTGCTGTTGCAGTTAAATGAAAAGGAGCACTTTCAAATACAAAGATGTGCTAGTGTACTAGATGATGTCACATCTTCTGGATTCTTCACTGACCAAAGTTCACTACAGTTTGAACAATATTCTAACTCACTCTCGTTAGCCACTTCCCCTCCCCCCATGCTTAAGAAAAGTATCAGGTTGCCATTCTTAAATAAATATGTTGCAATAGTACCTGTAGGGACTGTGGTTTTTAAAAGGTAGCAAACAAATGGTCCTCTACTACTTACTCATTTTACACTGTCTCATTGTAAAACAATCCAGGTAGGCAACATTTTTTTCACCAGGACTGTTAACTGACATTGATAGTTGAGCAAAGAATTTGTCCTTTATTTTTCTCTCCCATCCAGCTACTAGCTTGGAAAGCAATCACTGTCAATCATGATGGTGAGATCAATACCATAAGCCCCAGTCCATACTACTGAAACCCTGCTTTCTACAGTCCATAAGACAAATAGTCCTGCTGCTTGTTTAATCAAGTTCGTCTGACCAGATCAGTTGAGGTAAAATGGAAAACAGCTCAAGCCATTCTTTTTTTCTTTTTCAGGATTGCTGAAGTGCAATCTAATGGCTATCAAAAGTTACAGTAACTGCAGCGAATTTGTATAACCTCAATAATCCACTGGAATTTTACTTCAGTTATCATAATATGATTAGAGGAATGCAAACAGTCATAACTTGAAAAAATTATCTTTTTTTACACCAGTATTTGTAGACCTGATTTGTTGTTCTTTTTGTTCTTTTAGTCCATCCCTTTCTTAGAAGCTGTCCCATCACGATAAAAGATTATCTTTGAATTCTAGGCTCTCCTTTTCAGGTTTGTGTATACTAGATTTTTTGTAAGACATGCAAATATTATGCAAAATAAAACACTGTGAAATCTGTTTCATGATGTTCTATTTTTCCTCCCAGTTGTTATTGTTTAACCTATTTTGTTCATGACACACACATTTATAACTGGCCTTTATTGGGAAGTGAATTAAGTCTAATGAATAAATATGATAATGGATGTTCCTGCTTCCTTGTGCTCCAGGCTGGTCAGCTAGTCCAAACAGAAAGATTTACACAGAACAACTGTTGGCATTGATTTGAGTGATTTCCTAGCTGCCTGGTTTATACAGAAATACATTTCATATAATACTTATTGTTCAACTTCTTCAGAAAACTCTTATTCCTGTAGATCATGCTAGTTGATTCATATCAGAACATTCCTGCTCTTTGACCTTTTTTGTAGCAACAAAATGAAGGATTGTCTTGCTAAAGAATCAGGAAAAACCTCATCTGAAGTGCAGCCCCCTTTTATTGTTATTGTAACTTCTTTAGCAGATTCATTGACCTACTTGAAAGAAGTTCAAGTATGGCACTAATGGATGAGAGAAGAAATAAAAAATGGGAGGAGAAGAGTGTGTCTAGTAACATACAAGTAGCACAACTATTTTATTTCTCCCTACCACTTGCTATTTATCAACATGCTGGACAAAATAGAAGTGTCTCTAGAGGGGCATAGCTGGTCCTAGAAACTAGTGTCTATGACTTTCTGTCACTCTGTAGAGTCATTTCAGCTGCTCACTGTGACTCAGCCCACATACACTGGAAAAGGGGGCTCTCAGCAGGTGATACAAGGGAGCAGACGAGCATAAAAAAGACAAATATAATACCTAGATCTTTTCACAGCTGAACACATGGGATAGTACTTTGGTGACACATGAACACTTACTTGGTGTGTGGATCAGAAAAGATGGACTAGTACATTTTTTACAACTTCTCATGGGTAAATGGGAGCTGAAGACAACATACTGCTGTTTTCCCTCCTGCTGTTACAAGTAGTGACATCTACTTAGCTCTACATGAGAGCATCAAATTTCAGAGGCCTAGTCTTAAGAAACACTGGTTTGAAAATCCCTCCCTTGAGTGTCAGTCTGGCTACAGGTTGCTAGGAGCTAACTGGGCTGGCAGGATAACCTGGGTGTAAAGTCTACTCCTTTATTTTTCTCTGTTGGTTAGAGTTTCCTAAATGTTGACAGAGAAGCCCAAACTGAGTCTAGGCTTAATGAACCCAGTAGTGGGGCTCCCATTTCTTTAAAACCATGCTCTACAACATACTTGGGTGGACCATTAGTACCTTGATGATTCTTTATCCTATCCGTGCATATTTGACATGTTGAGCCTCTATCCTCAAAAATTTCTAGTGGCAGTTTTTTCAGTGTCTAACATCATCATAACAAAACAAAAATAATGGAACTATCTTGAAATTTTATTTGCATCACCCATTCTTCTATTTCCTCTGTCCCATGATCTTCTAGTAGTAGCTGGGAGAAACAGTGATGTGCTAATTTAAACTCCTTGTGTCTATTCCCTTCTTCAGCAAACCATGGCTCAAGTTATTAATTTGTGGTGAGGTGAAAAGAAAAGGCAGGCTGGGGAGGGAGAGACATATTGTGTGTGCATGCTTCTGCTCTACAATGTTTTACCCTCACAGCTATGTCAGTAAAGAGTGTGAAAAATCACATATTCTTTGCCAAAATACCTACACCAGCCAAAAAACCCATGTGGACACAGCTATACTGACAAAAGAGAGCTTTATGGGCTGACCTCTGGGTGCTTGGGGAAGTTATACAACTCTGCAGGCAGAAAAACTCCTTCTGTCAACATAATCTACCTCTGTAGAAAAAGATCCTGCTGCCACAGCTAAATCAGCATGGATATATTGGCATAGTTATATCTTCAGTATAAGTTCTGCATCTTGTGCAGTAGCCGAGGGAATTTAATTGTGGTAGAAAAAAGACTAGGGGATATCTTAAGCCACTATGAATACTTGTTTAGCACGAGTCTAAATTTGCCTATCACAACCACAACACCTTATTTCTAAAATGCAAAATAAATTCTTCATGGTGTTGGAGTCTTTTTCCTACTTTCTCTCTGGAGAATCTGTACTACTCCAATATCTATCATTAGGAGCTGGTTTTCTAGGTCAGTGGTTTAATTTCTTGATTATCATTTAGAATATGTCACTTTTGCTGATTATATCCTGAATGTTTAAATTTTCCTCACAGTTTCTTTTATTTATGAAACATTTAGAAATATTTTCAGTCACACCATTCTAGCACCAAGTTATGTTATGAAGATACATTTGTATATGCATTTTAAAAATGATTTTAAAAATTATTTTAAAAATAACAGCAGATAGAAGGGGAGCACTAGGGAAACCAGCATTGTGCTGAATCTAAGTAATTTACAAAGTATTAGAATCATAGAATCATAGAATGGTTTGGGTTGGAAAGGACCTTAAAGATCATCTAGTTCCAACTACTCTGCCATGGGCAGGGACGCCTTCCACTAGACCTGGTTACTCAAAGTCTCATCCAACCTGGCCTTGAACACTTCCAGGGATGGAGCATCCACAACTTTCCTGGGCAACCTGTTCCAGTGCCTCACAACCCTCACAGTAAAGAATTTCTTCCTGAGATCTAATCTAAATCTCCCCTCTTCCAGTTTGAAGCCATTACCTCTCATCCTATCAGTACAAGCCCTTGTAAAAAAGTCCCTCTCCAGATTTCTTGTAGGCCCCTTTCAGATACTGGAAGGCTGCTATAATGTCTCCCTGGAGCCTTCTCTTCTCCAAGCTGAACAGCCCCAAGTGTCTCAGCCTGTCTTCATAGCAGAGGTGCTCAAGCCCTCTCATCATCTCCGTGGCCCTCCTCTGGACCTGCTCCAACAGGGCCATGTCCTCCTTATGCTGGGGGCCCCAGACCTGAATGCAGAATTCCAGGTGGGGTCTCATGAGAGCGGAGTAGAGGGTCAGAATCACCTCCCTCAACGTGCTGGCCCGCTTCTTTTGATGCAGCCCAGGATATGGTTGGCCTTCTGGGCTGTGAGTGCACATTAACAGCTCATGTTGAGCTTCTCATCCACCAACATCCCGAAGTCCCTCTCCTCAGGGCTGCTCTCGATCCATTCTCTGCCCAGCCTGTATTTGTGCATGGGATTGCCCTGACCCACGTGCAGGACCTTGTGTTTGGCCTTGTTGAACTTCATGAGGTTGGCACGGGCCCACCTCTCAAGCCTGTCCAGGTCCCTCTGGATGGCATCCCTTCCCTCCAGTGTGTCAACCACTCCACACAGCTTGGTGTTGTCGGCAAACTTGCTGAGGGTGCACTCAGTCCCTACATCCATGTCGCCAACAAAGATATTAAATACCGGTGCCAGTACCGCCCCCTGACGAACACCACTTGTCACTGCACACCACTTGGACATCAGTCCATTGACAGCAACACTTTAAGTGCAGCCATCCAGCCAATTCCTTGTCCATCAAGTGGTCCATCCATGTCTCTCCAATGTAGAGACCACAATATCATGCGGGACAGCGTCAAATGCCTTGCACAAGTCCAGGTAGATGACATCTGTTGCTCTCCCTTTATCCACCAAGGCTGTAACCTCATCACAGAAGTTTACCAAGTTTGTCAGGCACGATTTGCCCTTAGTGAAGCCATGTTGGGTGCCACCAATCACCTCCTTATTTTCCACATACTTTAGCAGAGTTTGTAAGAGGATCTGCTCCATGATCTTGCTGGGCACAGAGGTGAGACTGACTGGCCTGTAGTTCCCCAGGTCATCTTTTTTACCCTTTTTGAAAATGGGGGTTATGTTCCCCCTTTTCCAGTCAGTGGGAACTTCACCAGACTGCCACAACTTCTCAAATATGATGGATAGTGGCTTGGCAACTACATCTGCCAGTTCTCTCAGGACCTGTGGATGAATCTCATCAGGTCCCATGGACTTGTGCACATTCAGGTTCCTCAGCTGGTCTCAGATGTGGTCTTCTACAGTGGGCGGTTCCTCATTCTCCCAGTCCCTGCCTTCACCTTCTGCAGCTTGGGCACTGTGGTCAGAACCTTTACCAGTGAAGACTCTACCATGCAGATCCTTGAAGAGGCCAAAGTCTGCTCTCCTGAACTCCAAGGTAGCGAGCTTACTGTGCATCCTCCTTGCCACCCTAAGGATCTTGAACTCTACCATCTCATGATCACTGCAGCCAAGGCCTGCTCAGGAACCTCCTGGATTGCTTATGCCCTGCTGCGTTGTCACTTCAACAGATATCAGGGATATTAACAAAGGAGAATCTGAATACTCTTCTGTTGCTGTAAGGACAGAGCTAAGTGAAAGACTGGCAACCAGTAGGGTCTTGGAAAGTGTAAACAAATTACTCTTTTCCCATAATTGTATATAAATCCCTTCAAGTTACTCAACCTTTTCAATGGTTGCTTTGTTACTGTGTTTTTTGCCTTTTTTTTTTTTTAATTATTCAAAATTATTTATTAAATAATCCCACAGAAACCTAGTGAATATAGATTTTTTTGCTAACCAGGAAAATATTCCCAACACTTTTATCTTCATTGTCCTTTCTTAATAAGGTAGTAATAGAAACATTTACTGCACTTTAAACTCTCATAGCAAGCCTGCTATCCCTCCTCATGATGATGACACAGTAGGAAATCCATGTGCAATTCCCTTTCTCTCTCTCATGTTTATACACAAATCAATACATGAAAATGTGGAACAGGGTCAGCATCTCTCCTGATAAGACTCAGCCTGGGACCATGATTAGGACCAAGCTGTTTCACTTTCAGAAGAGTGGTGGTTTATCTTCTTTAGATTTTGCATAATTTATGTACGTAATCATTGCCAAGTGGTCAGAGAACCATAGGTTATATACACATATACATATATACACACATATGTATATGCATGCCTTGTGAAAGTTGGGATTTAAGAAGAAAGAATCAAACATTTGCCTCCAAGATAGCGTCAAGATCCAGTATAAGGAACTTTCTGCTGAATAATTTTCTGGTCAGAGCACATCAGAAAAATAGGAGAGCTTCCACCTAGGACAGACCCATCCCATGAAGGACAGAACTGAGGAATAAGAATGTCTGAACCCATGGAAGAACTAGAGGATAACTCATTTTTAAGCAGTAAGGATCAAGAAAGAGACTTGATCTTGTGAAGGTACTAGGTCAAACCCGTGGAACATCAAGGGGCTAGTGGGGGTGTTATACACATATTCAGCTTCTCTGCAGAGATGTGTGCACTGTGTTTTGTCTTTGGGGAAAGAATGACCTCAGTGCAATCCCTCATCTTTTTTGTTTCAGTTGTCATGTATCTATGAAAGGTGAAACTGCAACGTAGTTGAAGCTTTGGGGAAGGGAATCTGAGCAACCGGAGGTCACCTGAAAACATGAAATTATAATGCTTATGCCATGAAGAGAGTCCTTCTGGCACTTGGACTCTGGAGAGCTTAGCCCTCGGAGGTGTGGTGAGCTCATGAATGCATCTTCCTGTGATATATATGCATTTGGTCTTATGAGAATAAGATAATAATTTCAGTTTGTTAACACAGTATGTGTAATAATTTATGCATTAGTAGAACAGAAAAGAAACCCTAACGGAAGCCATTGGTTTATCCAAAATATCTATTACATTTTAAGTAGCTGTAAGGTAAAACATTAGGTAGTTATCACTGATGTTATAAAATGTTCAAATCTTACTTATTATTTAGAAGCAGACATGTACTTTCCTGATAAAAAATCTATGACTTTCCTTTTTGAATTTTTTGACTTGACTGCAGGATTCTTCTGCAGATCAGTGTAAGCAAGAGTTCAAGTTGAACAACTCACTAGACAAGTGTCGAGTAATTGATGCTGACCACTTCTTACTGACAAGACAGATTTTATTTAGCTATGTGGGCAAGTACTATAATGTCTGGAAAAAAGCTGATCACTAGACTGGGTGAAAAGGTCCTTTTTAAGCACCAAACTTAAGCATTTGAACAAACCATGACTATTAGACGTACTGTTATAAGGGAAAGGAGTTAGAAAGAGCAGACTATAAGGTTCAGGCAAGGGTGTTGAGAAGTCTGCCAGGCTAAGAACCAGAAGGACTGAACCATGCAAGAATAACAGATAAAAAAAAGAAGTTGTGAAGGGAAGGACAGAAACATTTGATTGTGCTAAGCTAATTTTGAGGTAATCCTAACTTTTAACTTTTTATAATAGAAGTTCCATAGACAGTTAGCATTAGGAACAAGTAAAGCATGGAAACAGGTAGGAGAAAAATGTATTTGTCTTTTGCAATGGGAGAGCATTCAGCACAGAACAAAAGATTGTGGCATATAGCTACTGTAGAGCATTGTCATCACTATGTTTACTCTTATACTTCTGTTTTTATATTTGTCTACACTTATACTAGCACAGAGCTTTAAATGGGACATTTATTGATAGACAGAAGGTTTAGACAAGCCCTCTCAGGTGATTGTGCCTCTTTCAGTAACCCACAGCTGACTGCCTAAAGTGTGACATGCAAACATTTACTTTCCAATCCAATTCCTCTAGAAAGATTTACTCAGGAACCATCAGGGAGAAGAGGTTGTCTTGAAAAGAGGATCAGGATGGCAAAATAGGGAGCATGCTGATGGAAAAGGGTAACTTTTTGATTACACCAATGATTCTCAAGGTGTAAGTCTGATTCAGACTATGAAGGAGAAAGAGCTATTGTGCTTTATATATTCTATTTTATTCTTAGCTTTTAAAGAATAAGGCAGGTTTACTGAAATATTCACCCAGTTTTCTATCAAGTGTGAGTTGAGCTTAGCAGAGGCAGGTGCAAGTTCAGTGGGCCTGGCAAAGCTTCTCATGGCATGTCCCTGTAACAGCTGGACTCAAACCAGGAGAACAAGATAGTCTTGATTTCTTGTGGTGGCAGACACCACAACACCAGTGGTTGTGGTGTTTTCGACCAGTGAGTTGAAAAACTTGATTTAGTTTTCTGCCTTACTACAGGTTTCTTGTGTGACATGGACAAACAATCTAGATTTTTTAAGTATCAAATCTGTGCATGGTTTTCAGTAAGAACTAGGCACTTGCACGGGATGTCACTGTCTTACCTTTGCATTATGGGCCTCATTTTGTCTGTGTCTAAGTTTCTTATCAGGGAAATGGGATAGCAACGTCTAGCTGAAAATGTTCACTGAAGATTGCAAAACTGCTGCAACAAGGGCTGGATGAGCTTGGAAGACAGATAAAAGGACAATAACAACTTTCTTTTCTTAATATTGGTCAAAGAAAAGCCAGAGGTCAAAGAAGCAGGTAAAGTTTTTTCCAAGCGTTACCGCACATCCATTTTATTCCTTAAATCTGGCTTCACTCTTAATTTATGAGATGTGAGAAAATCCTGTTCTCTTGCCTCTGCACTGGGGAATGTGCAAGTAGATCTGGCTGTGAGAAAACTCCCGTACTTAGAGGTATAGTGCCCTTTCCCTTAATAATGAGGATGACAAAACCAGGTATAAGAGGAGGCTTTGTACTATTGGAACAAATTAAGCCACTTTTATTAAAACAAACGAGGCAGTTGAGATCCTTTGATATATCCATAGTGCCTACATCCTGCAGATGTCTCACTTCAGTCAATTAATCAGCCATTTCCCAGAGCATGGTAATTGTTTATGCAATCCACTTTGATATGTTTTATAGCATTTTGTTTAATCCTCCCCAACTTTTCATCCCTGGCAAGAGCTTTATGGTAACATAAACCATAATTGTGCAGTAAAGAAAATCACCTTATGTTACAGTCTACTACTGCTTTATCACCCTCGTCCTAACATACATAACCTACACTGAAACAGCTAAATATGGTAAGCAAGGCTGGGCAGCATGCTGCTTTAACAGCACGTAAATGCAATGACTTCTTGACAAAGAACTTCACCTCTATCAGGAGACAGAGTCAGAGCTATCTAGGGGATTTTTATATACCTCAGTCAATGACAGAAAAGGAATATATTGCCATTATAGTTGACAGAGATTTTTCTGGGTAAAAAAAAGCTTTCTTAAAGACAAAAAGGAATATAATACCCTTCTCCAATCCCTTTTTTCCTCCCTGAGAAGACTTTGTTTTGGAAAATTGTCAGCATTCTAAAAAAAATTTCTAATGTTGAAATTAGAAATAATTTGTTCATTACATTCTTATATTTTTATTTAATAAAAAACAGAATTTATATCAAATACAAATGAAAACTTATAAAAATATAAACAGAGTATAAAAAATAGCTCCAAATCTTTTTCTAACCTATTCCATTGGAAAAGTAAAGTCAAAAACGTTGATCAGCAACTGAAACTATTTTCAACTTTTCTTTATGTCAAAAATGCATCAGGTTCAACCAGCTCTTCTGATCTTTTGTCTTAATCTGAGTTTTATTTTCAGAAAAAAAACCCCAAAAAATATTGTCAAAAGCTTCTGGCCAACACAACCACAACAGATCTTTGTATGTCCTTAACAGTTGCTAGCCACCAGTGAGGTGGAGAATCCCTGCCATTTGTGATATCCTCCCTCCAGAAGGAGACTGACGGTATTTCCAGATTCCCATCTGCTTATGTAAATATGCAGACAGTACTTGTACGCCTTTACGTAACTTGCACAGCTTTAGGACACGGGCCGCACAACTCCCTCTTTGCTCCCTTTTCCTTTGCCACCTGACAGACAGTTTGCCCCTGTGCTCACCAGCGTGAGCTTTGGACAAATCTTAGCTTTTCCTCGCCAGGGATAAAACAACTCCCCCATTCAATTCCACTCCTGGATGAGATCAGTGCCTTGCAAGTTCATTTGTTTCCCGAAATCTCCTACCTTACCACAACTATTTTGTGATCTGTTCAGAGGTGCTGCCACTAATCCCTGTGCCACCCCACACTGACTCTGGTAAAGAAGTTGTTGGGCATGTGAGGGGTGTTCATAGGCATCCAGGCATCATCTCTAGTGTCTGCAGACATCCTCTGCATCGTATTTTATAACATAATCCTCCATCACCATGTCATGTCACAGCAAACCCATCCTCCTCCAAGTCATAAGTGCTGAAATCCATTGCACTGAACCCCAACTGTCAAGAAATAAACTTGCATCATAAAACAAGGTTGTGGAGTCCCCTTCTCTGGAGATTTTCAAGACCCGCCTGGATACAGTTCTGACTAATGTGCTCTAGGCATTCCTGCGTCAGCAGGGGAGTTGGATGAGATGATCTCTAGAGGTCCCTTCCAACTCAAAAAATTCCGTGATTCCATGAAAACTCAATCTCTTCCCTTGCTCCCTTTCCTCCTCTAGCACTTGCTGGTTACCACCCACAAAATCTAAGCCTGTGGAGAGATTCTCCAGGATTTATGAATAGGATTTTCATGCAAATTAATCTATGTCGGCAGGTTTGGTTTTGTTTAGACTTCTCCTCCCACTCCTGAAGAACAGATGAGCTATTTCCTCCTCAGCACTCGGCCACAGAGCTTGATGATATATAGCATCAGTAATGCTATTCTTTACCTTAACACTGCATATTTTTTGCTATAGTTTTTGGTTGGACTCTGTTTTGTTTTGTTTTGTTTTTTTTTCTTTCTTTCTCTTTAGGTTAGAGAAGTGTTATATATTACATTTGGATCATTTCCAGTCTTACTGTTGTGTGCCATACTAAGTACCACAATGATCCTTAATTGGCAGTAAATAGAGAAAAAGCAGTCATCCTTGGAAAGCAGCTGTTCTGTGAATATATGGTATAACAGTAGTGTGAAGGCTGTAGTAGGAAGGTTTCAGGTCACAGCTAGCTTAAATGGAGGACTTTGACATGCTGCACTAAGAATAACTTTACTCTGAATTTGAGGGAACAGAATGGGTAGGAGCGTCAGACAGACAGTCTCATCCTTGAACAGAAATGAGACCACTCTGTTCTATAAACTGGGATTTGTTTCCTTTAGTCCTTCACTGTGTTAACTGGATAAACTTTGATGACTTGAGGGTGGACCATTATGCTGACTTTGTAAAATTTCACCCTGAATACTTTTGGTATTGTTTTAGAGACCACCAAGAAGAGTGGAACAATGGGACCTGGATTTTAAATATATTTTGTAGTGTTTTGTGTAGGAAGACTTTGGCCTGTTTTTCCATAGGGGATGCTGTCACTTCAGTGTTAACATGATATGAGAGGGCTACCATTTTTCAAAGACAGGAAATAAATGTAATTTACTCAGTAATTTCTTTTTCTTATCACTACACAGAACACAAGTTATCTCCAAATTCAATTTGTTTGAATAATACTGTTAAAAGAGACAGAGAAAGGTATTCACCTTTTGTATATGGCTGCAAATGGGCTGTGCACTCCTTTAATTCTCAAATATAGTAAACCTGGAGAGCTTTTTTGAGTGAGCAATTGCAACCAGGTGGATGGAAATTCATTGCCCAACAACAAATTAATTTACTTAGGTATGATACATCGTCTTCCTCTTCCCATTATGGTAATTGAATATTCATCACATAACAAGTGCAGTTAATTAGCAGATTACTCATTTACTGGACAAATAATGAACATCTTATTCTGAACAAAGAAGGGGGATAGGAAAGCCAGAGGGAGAGAAAAGAAAACATACATTTTTATAAGGCTATTATTTAAATTAGTCTTCTTTTAAATAAGAAGAGAAAAAGGAATCACGAAAAATATGCAATTAACTTTTTTTTTTTATATTAGTATTTAATGATAGCTATGCTGTATCCAGAGATAATGTAGCTCAGGCTTCATACAGCACAAGGAGATTACTTGCCACCGTGGTCCCACAGAAATTAATGGTAAGCCTCCCATAATATCAGTGGGGCTGGACTTCACTCCTGATATTTCAAAAAGAAAGGAATATTAACACCACTTTAGAACAAATAGTAAACCTTTGTGACATGTAAATTGATAGATTCACATTTTCTTTAATTTATTATGTAGTTTTTTTCTGGAAGCTTTTTTCTTTGCTTGCCTGTCAGCATCATTCTTTTGTCTTTTGTCTAATGTTTGTTTTGACTGTAAAAATCTTTCAAAAAGGTCCTTTTTTTCTTCTCCATTTATGCACAGTGCAGTCCTTGCCCATAATTCAGGCTCTTGCATACTCCGTTCTTGCTATCACTAGCCAAAAAGAAATGTTTTATCGATATAAATTGGCATGGCTCCATTAAGGGGAATGGAGCCAACCAAATTACCTTGATGGAGAACGATTCTTAATATTGAAGTTTAATATTGAAGTTTGCTTACTTCGACCTGGGCTTTTTTTGCCTTTTTTGTTTGTTTGTTTCTTTTCACAAGTACTGTAAACTAAATCAGGTTTCTTGCTGAGGTATCTATATATTATCTAGAAATTTCCCAGAAGAGGCAAAATGAATCTCAGATATAATTCTGCTAATGTCAGTGGTGTTATGTCAGATTTAATTGCATCCATCATCTTTAGGCTCAGTGGTGAGAGGAAACAATTCAGTTCTTCTAGATGAAGCTAGATCTGTATTGTGTGCAGCTATATGGCACGCACCATTTGTGGGAGGTTTTCTCACGTTGTAATAGTTTATCATTAAACTACAACCACTTAACACCTGTCAGAATGCTTCTAACATTGGCTAAATTTCACATATTCATGACTGTGCTAAAGCAAAGATATCAGACCAAAAAATCATATACTCGGAATGAAATTTTTGACATATTCAGGGATTGAAGCAGAGAGCAAGGAAGGAGGAGGGAGCATAAAAGAGGAGGGGACAGAAGAAAAGGGGAAAAAATAAAGGTTCCAGCTGGGTGGATCCAGAACTCCAGGACAGGGGAAGGAGACAGGAGGTGGCAACTGCTTTATCTTAACAAATGCCCATTCCCAACTACATTGGCCTAAGAAGTTCCTGTGTCCAAGCAATGAGGGTGAATTTTATTGAGAGACTGGAAGTAGTTGCATCAGCCCCTAAATCTATATTTATATTATTGAATGATTGTATATTCGCAGCTTTAGACCTCTGCTAAGCTTTGTGCTGTTATAGAAACAGGCTGAAAGATACGACATCTTTAAATGTCTGTAGGCTTTCAGTGGCAGTGCAAGATTCTGACAAATGGTCTGAATTTGTGTGCTCGGTCTTTTAGTGACTATTTCCATTTGTAAGTTCTCTTGCTGTAGGCTGGACAAGATCAGCCCACTGTTCAGCTTTCTGTCTGTCCATGAATTTGTGAAGCTCCTTGTTCTGGGCGATGCGCAGAACTGAAGTTGCAGCTGAGAAATGGGACACATCAAACCAAACCACCAAACAAATCACAGCTCAGACCTGTGCTAAACTCCTGGATTTGAGAATTATTTTCTCTGCCCTTCTGCTTCCTTCCCCACTCCCCCACCCTGTGTTAACTGGAGCAGCAGCAGTAGAAAGTGAAATTGCCTTCAATTGTTGTTAAATATGAAACAATGTTAAAAAAGTGAAAGACTGTGCTCATTACTAAGGAGAAGGAAAAAGAAAATGAAACCATTAATTCAATACAAGGAGTGAGATTATTTTCTATGCTTAACCTTCCACTATGTCTCTAATTATCGAGCTTTTTTTTACTGATCACAGAGGGAGCACAGATTAACTAGGTCAGATCCTGCAGCCTTCTACATATGGGTGGACAAGTACCATTCCTGAAGGGAAGTCTTAGTTTCAGCTCACATGAGAATTGATCCTTGAGGCCATCATAGACAGACAATCTGTATTCCAAGGTAAGTATCATTATTCTTTTTCGTGTCAGTTTTGCCAAATAATCCCAAAGTTGTGTCAGGAAATCAGTTTGTATGACACCCCTCTCTGGTTTATCAGCCATAGAAACTTCCAGACTCTTGGTCCAAAGTTCTGATTTTTAAAAGACTTTTTTTTTTTAAAACAAAACAAAACACAACACTGCTTTTTATCTGACCTCCCTCTGCTTCCATTTTGTTCTTCAAAAATACTTAATGAGGTAATGGACAATTGCACTGAATGGGAGATTATTGTTTGGGTGCTAGTAATATGAAATAATAAAAGAATTGTTTTATTCCTCAAGTGACTTGAATATTTTCCTCCAGTGAAAAATACTTAATCCATAAATCAGAAAATGTTCGGTTGTTTATCTGTTGCATATTTAATTCAACTGGAAAGAATGGAAATTCACCCTGGCAAAATATGCTTTGGAAAAAAGATTATATTGCTAGACTTTTGTGCTAGCCAAGAAGGGGTCTAGATTAGTCTTACCATTTTATTTAAAACACTATTTTAACTCCAAGGGCAGATGCTGGCTATAGCATGTCAGAACATGCTCAACCTAAGGGTTACACAAGGAAGAACAGGTTGAAAACTGTCCTTGGGATCTTCCTTTTTGAGATAATAGTGGTGAGCTTGATCACGCTAGATGTACAATCTCCATCTCTAGCAGTGCTTTTGGCTAGATCAGGATATTACCAGCTATGCCCTGGCATGCCACATGCTGGAGTTGGAAAAGGTAAATTACAAATGGCTTATAAAGGGGAACAGGAAGTCATGGTGAATGGGTTCATTAGTAATACAAACACAGTGCATATAGCCGACCTTTAGTAAAGAAGTCCCTGAACTGACGAATGCTGCTAGCTGGCACAGTGCATCAGGGAATGAACCATTTTGCATTGGCATTGTTTCCAAAAGCAGCTGCTCGGAGCCCAGCCAGAGACGGGCTAGACAGGCATTTGCTCGTTTCTGCCTTGATCAGCAGGGTTTCACAGCTAATACTGTATTATAATATTAATTGAGTGAATCACTGAATAGTAACTGTTAATGACTTACTTCAAATTTGCATCAAATGTGTAACCACAAGCCCAAGCCTTCACTTAGCATACTGTTTCACCCCACCAAAATGGTCCCCACCCATAGCAAAGAAGGATTGCAGAGAGTGAAAAAAAGAAGCTCTTTGAGAAACATGAGGGGCCATATTAGAGCCAGAAAGTAAATGCTGCTAAAAAAGTGAGACAAAAATACTTCTTGAACTAATGCTTTACTTTCAGTTGTAATCCACCAGTCAGGCTGGCAAACTCTGTGGGTTTCAGGATGTAGTCAGTATCCTACATGTATCTGCATCCAGAAGATGTAGGAGACTGTCCCAACAGGATGCAAGTCTTGCTGTACATTTTCACATGCAGTTCCTTTACAGAGGACTAAGCTTAAATGGTCAGTTCTGTATCAGAAAACAAAAATTCCTGAATTTTTTGTAAATAAAAGAATAAAGCAAACCAGGTAAGCAGGCATAGAATCATAGAGTCGTTTAGGTTGGAAAAGACCTTTAAGATCATCTAGTCCAACCATTGACCCTACTCTACCAGGTCTGCCACTAAACGATGTCTCTAAGCACCACATCTACTTTTGAACACTTCCAGGGATGGTGACTCAACCACCTCCCTGGGCAGCCTGTTCCAATGCTTGATAACTCTTTCAGTGAAAAATTTTTTCCTAGTGTCCTGCCTAAACCTCCCCTGGTGCAACTTGAACCCGTTTCCTCTTGTCCTATTGCTAGTTCCTTGGGAGAAGAAACTAGCGCCCATCTCACTACAACCCCCTTTCAGGTAGTTGTAGAGAGCAATAAGGTCTCCCCTCAACCTTCTCTTCTCCAGACTAAACAATCCCAATTCCTTCAGCCGCTCCTCATAAGACATGTTCTCCAAACCCCTCACCAGCTTTGTTGCCCGTCTCTGGACACACTCCAGCACCTCNTCATCCAGATCATCAATAAAGATATTAAACAAGGCTGGCCCCAAAAGTGAGCCCTGAGGAACACCACTTGAGACCTGCCGCCAGCTGGATCTAACGTCATTCACCACAACCCTCTGGGCTCAGCCATCCAGCCAGTTTTTAACCCAGCGAAGAGTACACCTGTCTAAGCCACGGGCTGCCAGCTTCTCTAGCAGAATGCTGTGGGAGACTGTGTCGAAGGCCTTACTAAAGTCCAAGTAGACAACATCCACAGCCTTTCCTTCCTCCACCAGGCGGGTCACCTTGTCATAAAAGGAGATCAGGTTGGTCAAGCAGGACCTGCCTTTCATGTTACTGCACCTACCACCCTAATAGTTGTGTATTCAACAGCCTCGTGGGAATGGGAGTCATCCAAAATATAAAATACATAGGTTTGAGTCCCCGCTGCAGAACAGGAACTTGAACTCAGCTCACAGGGATGAGCACTGGTTTGACCTCTACTGGGCTGTGGGTCTTCCTAAAGATCAGTCCAGAAATGCCACTCTGTAGTTAAGAAAGTTTTTGAACAGAAAACATGGTCAGAAAAGTACGGAAAGTACAGAAAGTACAGTCAGGAAATATTTTCAGGAAGTTGTATATGCAATTAAAACATTCCTGATTGCTTCTTTAATTAATACCCATACTCTTTCACTTTTCATTTCTGACCATGATTTCATAGTGCCGCCTTCTGCCCATTTTCCACATGGGTTTTGCAAGTAGCAGGAAAGCTTAGTAGGGAATCAAGACAGCTGCAGCAGGGAAAGGTGGAATCAATTCAGGGGTAGAAGGGTTAAAAATACAGTGGAATAGTTTTCCCACAGTGGTAACATCTACTGTGAGCAGGTGAATGGAATTAGTGATCTTGCCAGGTGCCTGTCTGAGGGGGAAAAAACCACCAGAGGTGGAGCCCGAGGGAGTGATTTAATGATAAGGGGTTACCATGAAAATATGTGATTAATATCTCGTCTGTTGAAACTCATACACATGTTGGTTAAAGTTTACATGAAATCCTGCCATTTTCTCAAAGCCTCAATTACTGCAGAGTCATTTCAGAGGCTGCTACACTGGCTAATTGCTATCAGATGTGCTATGCGAAACTCTTGCCAGTTCAGCTAGGTGAAAATCTGGGAATGTAGCACATCCTTTAGATGAAAAGAAAATTCTGGTGCACAGTGAAATACGTGAGCAATACACCAGCTAGAATATTTAGAGCAGAGTGTAATATCAGAAATTTAAAGTGAAACATTCGGTGCCTCAGAATCCAGTACACGGACTGTATGAACAGCATGAAAACCAAAGCTTCTGCTCAGCAGCTTCATTCACATATGTGCAAGGAAACTAAGCTGTGAGACTGGGCACTCTAACCTAGGAGAGGGGCACTAGAAATATATAATGCAGCACATATCTTAAGAAAGCCAAAAAGTAAAGGGGCCTGGATTTAAAGACAACACCATCTTTACCATGCAGGAAAAAAAAAAAAAAAAGCAACAATCCAAACAAAAAACTCCCTCCTGTCTAATAATTCAATTATGTTACTGATGCATGTTGCTATATGAAGTAATATTAGTAGGATGTGAAAAGTGCAAGGGCATTTCCTATGCTAGGGATTGCATTTCTTTTCTAAACAATAAACTAAGTTAATAAACAGAGATGATTTGCAAAGAAGAGATTGTTTCAAATGCAAGTCACGTAGCACAGATGATCAGCCTGTCCTCTATTAATCTTGCTATACCTCATATATCTGAATCTATTATTTGTATAGTGTTTATTCTCTAATAAGATAAAACCAAAACTGGTATCCCCAAGAGCTCAGGGAGGTCACCAGTGTGAATTAATCACTAACCAAGTAAAAGAGCTGTACTCCAAGGAAATTGTGATCAATTCTCATCTGCATATTAATTGATGGCTCACTCAGGAAAGTGTTAAAAAACAATTTTCAGTCAGACAAAATGAATTAATTCAGTGGAAGTGTTCCTATGATAGATATATAGCTGCCCAGGCTGGAAAGGAAAATATTAAAAGTCAAATCTACAAATATACTGTCACAGAAGAAAAAAGAAAACCTCATCTATGCTCTGCAGAAGGAGACTGGTCTGAGCAAATACACATGCATTTCCACCATCATATCAAAGAAGGCGGCTCCAAAGAAGGGAGGACTTGGAATAAGGATGGATGAGCGCTGCAGAATACTACCTTGAGGGAATGAATAAACAGCAGCAAACTCACACAATTAAAATCTGTTAGGTAACAGGAGTTACACTTTAACCAAGCAAGCTCCTATGCTCTTATCGGCACAAAAAGACTACATTTTGATTTGGACAGTTTAATTCTTCAGAGTAATGCTATTTTCCATTAAGTAAACAGACCCACAAAACCCCAACAGTTCTTTGTTCTGGACTGTATCAAACATAATGAAATTCAGGATTAAATCATCAGTACTTTCCAGTCTACTGCAGGTTCCAGGTCAATGACTCGACTGCTCCATCAGCCTTCCATCTCGAAAGCTGAGGACTCACTGTGTACCCAGGGACTGACAGAATCAGGTGGTTTCAGATCAAGAAAAGTGTGTGTGTGTGTGTGTGTGTCTAGTAACACAGAATCCCTCACTAATGCACACCCTGGAGAGTGCTGTGCTTGCTCTCTATTTCATACAGAGTGAGTTTCAGCTGAAGGCATTCAGTAGCAGCAACTTCAGAGCACAAAGGAATTCATAACAACTTCAGGCATATTAGGGTCCACTTACACACAGGCAGGCAGCAAGCTAGTGTGCACTTTGGAGCACCAAGTGCTTCCCTTACTTCAGTCTGCCTGGGAAGTGGGATGTTGGGTGCTGCACCAGCATCTGTTTTGTGGATCGGGTTGAGGGATAGCTCCAGGGAAAATCTATGGCCCTATGTAAAAATTGGAATAAAAATGACCATTCCAGGCCATATGCTGTACATCTCTGTCAGTAGTCATTAGCAAATTCTAGACAGATGATGTAAGGAATATGCATAGTCTAATTGCTTCCAGCAATTCACAGGACTTGTTGAACTAAGCAGGGTACATCCTTGTGTTTGATAGACGTTGATCAGACTACTAATCATAATCCATAAAACTGCTTAGTAATTTTCTGAACCAATTTACAGTTTTGGTTTCTACCATACCATCTATGAATCAATTCCAGGTCAAGCTATGTCTTCAATGACAAAAAATTGGGTTTGGGTTTAAAACTTCTGCCGGATAATTTCAGTGGATGACCGTTAGTTCCTCAATACTATTTTGCATTGGACTTTGGGCCAGTTCTTATTAATTCCTAATGTTGTATTTGTTTTTCTGATTGCTTCTGACACTGAAATTGTTGAACACAGGAAAAAATCCATGATAACTTCTCAGTCTCTCGCGTTGGTGGTTACAGTTTAGCTACAGACCACCACAGTGCACAATATAAAGGAATTTTTTTTTTGAGACGTAAATCTCATGTGTCGTTTTATCACTCAGTCATTACTGAGATCTGTCTGAACTTTTCATGGTCAGCTTTAACTTGAGCAATTGCAAATAATTATATATTGGCTTCAAACTTTGTCACTTCCCTTATTCATGTTTTTTACAAGCTTTTTTATGGTAAGGTGGGATAGTCCAGGTCATCACACAGATACTTTAAAGACCTCCCTTAGTTGTGAAATTGACTGTGATTCCCGATTTCCTGTATGTTTTTATCCCCAGTAGAATCATCAAAGAATGTGAAAGACTTCAAAATCTTTTGCAAGCTATGTGTACTAAAATGATGGAGTTGCCATAACCCACAGCCTCATTCATGCTTCCAAAGAAATCTAATGGCCTTTTTTGAGATAAGAAATCCCATTTTTTAGAGCGATGACTTCCGTTTACAGAAAACATTTTGACTCTTCCCCGACATATTATGCTTAACTATGAATGGTTTGTAACACCAGTTTTATCACTTTTAACAAAATGAAGTAATAGCTCACATTTCCCAGTAACTCTGGAATCCCTTTGAAAACATCAGCATCACATTATTTCTCTTCCACTCTTCTCCTGCTCTGATCTTGAAGTCATATTGCAACAATGGTGTGCTGAAAAGGTCATTATCTATTAGATATTCAGCAGTTCAATCATGCAACCCACAAGTCAGAGCCATAGGAACAGAGCAGGGTTTGAGACAATAGAAGCAGGACAGAAATAAGTATATGCAGATTTTTGCAGCAAGAACCTGAGCAAGGTAGCAAGATCTGAGAGAGACACCAATATGCGTCAAGTTGAAGGGCTCAGTGTGAAAGGATAGTTAAGAGTACCTATGTTGGGAAGACCAAATGCTTATCGTATCCCAAAGAAAAGATTACAGTCACTTAAATTACAATATCAGAAAGTTTTCTTTGTAAGTAGTAACAATACTGCCAAAACATGCCCATAGGACAGACATCCTTCTGTCTCCATAAAATATTTATTTTACATTTTAACCAGCTAGCTCTCAGTCATTTCTCAGTTTCATCCAAATGTTAATGAACGGCCAGATACTTAATGGCTAAGCAAGGAAGAAAAAGGTGTGGGGTAAGGAAGAATAAAGTCAGCCTACCAAAAGCAGTAGTAGTCTCAGGGCTTTGAACATAGGGTGAGAGCACTGGAGGCACAAGGGACTCTGTGGGCAGCTAATTGAAGAATGCCAAGCAATTGCTTAACATTAGTATTCTGAATGCTCAACCTGGATGGAAAAAGAGACATGCAAACTACTACCTTCAAACCTTCCTGGGTCCACAAGATTAGAAATATTTATTCCTTTTCCTTGGAAGAGGAAAATTAGTTTTTCGGATATTGAAATAAATAAGGGTGAGTACATGTTTTGAGCAGTCTGCTTTCTGGCTGAAACTTTGCTTTAGATTACGCCCTCCTTTTTTGTTTTAATTTTTAAAATAAATAATATTGTAGGGAATCATTAAAATTAATAGAGGATTAATGTCTCTAGTGCCAGGAGGAGTTTTTATGTGAGTGCTGTGAAAGTGTTTATTGCACTGAAACTCTATCCTACACCAACAAAAGCACAGTTCAGATCAACTCACTTTCATTTGCAAAGAAATCAGAACTACCTTCAGAATAAAAGGGGCTGCTCAGTCACTGAGACATGACTGTACAAGCTGTTTATCACTTGAAAGAAATCCACTGATCAAAACTTGGTAGATTCTTCAGAGATAAAGAACCTGCTGCTAGCTTTCATTCTGGATATTTGTTAGTTCACTTTATACAGCTATAGTACAAAATAATGTGTTATCATTAACACTGTATTACTTCACTCAAAAGAATGACACAGTCCAATGTACAGTATTAAGGGTGAGTAACTTTCTTCAAGTACATCTGCTCAAGCAGCCCTAATTAGAAAGCAACAGATTATAAATCTTTATTTAGGCTGAGGGATTCTTGTGGGCTCAGAGCAACAAAGAAGGAGCAGTAGGTCAAAAATGCTTAGTAGGGCTAGGAATGTGACAATTGTGTGAGTCAGCTTTCTCAACACTGGATTTTGCAAATCTGATTTCGAAACGAGAAGACACTTCAAATGGCTGCATATCCCACAAGACAGCCCTGTACACAGGGCCTGGGTTCTCTGGCTGTGATTTTCCCTTCTCTCCTCCGGCACTTTTCCTCTCACCATTCTGTAGAAGAGTGTTGCATGCATGACTGTCAACTCAAGATTAAGGGCGCTCCCCAGTTCATCTGTGATGCCTGCTGGATATCAGTTACTGCTGTTTGATACTCAACAAATAGAATATTAATCTTTATGCAGCATAGCTCTAGGATCAATCAAGTAGGCTGCTGGGGATTAGAAGAGAGAAATTGCAGTCTCAGATCAGAGTTGTTATCCATCTAGTCTGGAAACCTGTCACTGACCAGATGTTTCAGAGGAACGAAGGAGAGAGAGACCCTATGGTATGTGCACACTCTAAGGTAGTCAAAATCAGACCAAGAGAATTTGTGAAGCTATTAGAAAAGACCTGCGTCCCCCCCTTAAACCACCACAAAAATTCAGGATTTTCCTTCCCTCTTACTGCACAGAAAGGAGAAATGGGAGATTTATCTGCTGTAACTTAACTTGTCTTCCAATTTTCATCAGTTTGTAACAAATAAGAGTCATTATTTAAAACTGCTTATTTCAAATTATGTTTTAAAGTGTTCTGTCTCCCTTCAGCAATTATAGATACTTGAAAAATATTGAGGCTCATTGTAACGGTTTAGATCAAATGAGAAAATTGCACTGATGGCACCATATGATTTAGAGATAGGAAGTTCAAACTCAGTGGGAGGTGTCTTTCAATTCAAAATGCTCTTTCTCTCAATAGCAAAAGAATGAAAAAATGTTCAATGGATAATTATATTTATCACCCTAAAAATATTGAAATACTGTTTTGCGCAAGAAGCAAAACCAAATATGCAGAATTACGCCAAATTTGTATGAAACTGCCTCTGCTGTAGATCTTACATGCTGATAGAGAAGTATTTTGTTTCCATTTCCTTATGCTCATATTCAAGTTTATTAATAACTTCCTGAGATTTATTAAGTCTCACAAATAAACATATAATTATTAAATTTAACATCCAGAGATACTATAAATCTTAATTGTATTTAGATATTATTCTTAAGTGTGACTAAGTAGGTTATAATGGATACAATGTATTATTTTAATATGTAATAAGTCTGAGAAATGCATTTAGTTTACACATAGTGCACACATTAATTATTTTACTTTATTAAAGGTGGAAAGAGAGCAATGCTTTGACTTGTTTATTGTGTGGCACCTGTAATTTTGTTTCTTTGCACGTAACAAATGTCACAGCCAAAAATGGTCATGGGTCAGGCAGAGTACATGTCTCAGATCTGAAGTCGTTCAGTCTTCACAATCTCAGACTGCAGGCAGTACTATGGTTGCATTCTCACCGCAAGCTTTTGTAATGATATCAAATCTTTATTTCTTAAAGTCACAGCTCCCATATCACATAAGCACCTAATGTTTCTGGTGAAGTAAAAGCACCTCTACATATTCATGGCATTAAGATAGGGTCATGGAACTGTGAGGCCAAAAAAGTTCATCAATAAAGATGAATATTGAAAATTCATTATAAGTGAGGCCAGCTCACAGAATTTGAATATTTAGAGATTTTAGTACTGCTATGTTCTTTCCTGTTATATGGAGAAGGATACCCCAATTCTGATTCTATTTCCAGCCGCTCCAGTATCCTGTCTTCTCTAGTAATAGTAATAAAACAATAATACTAATATTAAGACTATGAGAACAGGGGAGAAAAAATATTTCTCTTCTCGTATAATGCTTGGACATTCACAACACAGAGATTTTCAAAGCTAGAAGTAGTATCTTTGTTGTGAATGCCTTTGACGGATATTTTCTTGTTCATTTCTCTGTTTTATTGCATGATTTGTCCAATCACATTTGGACCACTGTAAAACTTTATCATTCACAACATACTGTGGCAAGGAGCTCAAATATCTCGATATGTGTTGCAGATAGCAGTATGTCCATTTGCTTTTTCTGAACCATATTGCCTGCTAGTTGTGTTTGGTGGTCCTTTGCTCTTTACTGAGAGAGAAAAAAAGAAACATTCCATGTTCATGTTCTGCGTACCGTTCATGACCTTATACGGGTTTCAGTAACATCCCCCCACAGGTATCTTGTCTTCAGTAAGAGTCCTAGGCTATATTCCTTGTTGGGAAAACCTTTCAGATTGCTGAATGACTTTGTTTCCTTTATCTATTCCTTTCAAGTCACAGGTTATATATTACAATAGCTGAGGTATTTCATCCCAGGTTCCCTAAGAAGTCTTACAGAAATGCTATCTGGTCCCATAGTGTTCATTTTGTTGATTTTTAAAGTGGTTTCAGCCACTGCTACTTCACTGCAAAATGCTTCTTCTACCTCATCATCTCAGAAAAAAGCAGTTCGCAAATAGGTGAACATGAGTCCAATATATTTTTAGTTTCCTACTGCAGCTCTGTGTTTTCTAAGTCTGTCTTTGATCATCTATTGACATTATTAACTCTACTTCAGGCTTCCTGCTCCTGACAGGTTTCTGTGCTACTGGCATCAGCCTTCTTGTGCTGCTACAGCCATCACTGGAGCTTCTTTTCCATTTTTCCACATGGCCACAACTTCAGCTTTCTGAAGAATACATTCTCAACTGAATAGCCTCCATTCCACCCTTCTTCTAAAGTAAAAAGCTTTACTTTCAGCTTTCCTTAAGTCTTTTTAAAAAGACTGCATACATTTTTTCTGAGACACCAATACAAATGTGCTTTAACACTCTCCACGCTGCGTGTGTACATTTCACTCTTTTGACTGTAATTTTTAATTTCTTCTTAAAAAGTTTTTCACTTTCTCATAATTTTCTCCTTTAGCAAAAAACTATTGTGGTGCATATTTTGACTTTCGTTGCTTTGGTAAGAGTGGTAAATGTAAATACACTATAATAATGGACACATTCATAATAAAATTTTGAATCAAGCTCTGCACTTGGCTTGTTTCTTTCTTTCCTTGTAAATTTACCTGTAGGAATATAATACTGTTCCATTTCAGGTGTCTAAAAATGTATTTTTCCTATTATGTCTTTGTGAGTCCGTGTTAAATTAACTCTCTTGGTCTCTGTGCAACTGAATACTCCTGTTATTATTTCTTTTTGTCCTGATGTGATTTCCCTTAGTATGTTTCAGCTACTTTCATTCTCCTGGATGGCTAATTTATTGTACTGATCTTGTACTATGTTTTCATTTTTTCTGTTTAGGATTTGAAACCACAGGGATTCATTGTCTCCTGGTAAGACGAAAGAGTTATTTGTCTGTTTGACTCTAGGCTTTAGTAGAGTGCCACCTCTCCCAAGAAGAGAGACCTTCTTGGTCTGAAACCTTCTTCTCCATATCCTGCACGTGTTAAAAATATCTGACTTCCTGGGAAGAGCTATCTGCTAATCTCATTGGCAAGTGATGATCAAAATGATGAAGATCTAAGAAAGGGAAAGGCTGTAGGTGTACTGGCACATATTCATCCCCCACACTCGCCACAGTCCTTGCAAGAAAAACATTTGAAACTAAACAAAATCCTGCACTCCTATTAATATGAAGACTAGACAAGGTTTAAGACAGCCAGCTTTTTAAAATTCTAAATAAACAAGGGAGCATTTCATTTGAAACAGAAAATATTTTAAAATAACTATTGCCTCTTGTTTATTTTCCAAAAAAACCATTTCATACTAGAAAAGCTAATGTCTCCATGAGTACTAAATAGCAGCTTTCCCTCATGACTCAAAAAAACCCTTAAAAAGTAAAAACACTTCAGTGTTTAGCTTTGGAGCATCTCAACAGCAATGATGTATGCCATATTGCAAGGTGAAAATATTAGTATAAAATATACATATAGGAAATAACACAAAATTATACTCAAATCTTCATCATTTTCCAAGATTAAAACGTTACAACACAAAAATAAACAATCCATTTTTAGTATAGAATATTTTTCCAAATCAGACTTCTATGACAGGAAATTATTTCAAATAATGTCTCTTGAATAACTTTATCAATGACTCACTGAGTAAAATTCATCCTGACCAAGGGGTCTTAGTTCCGTTTTTGCTGTCTTCTCGGGCTGTTACAAGATCATGGCAATCTTGTGTGCAAAACAGTTGGAAAATTGTTCTCAGTGGGAATTATTTGACCGGGTCAACAAATTGAGAAAACTGTTGTTCATGAGGATACATACCACTTGGAATAGTTCTACTTGTTGGGGCTTTACAGAGACTAAGGGGAACCCCAATATGATATTTCTCAGCCTGCAGAATGAAGTGTCACAAAACATGTGTTGTATGTAGATGCAATAAAATTATGACTTACAGGAATGCTGGAAAGATGAATTAAATATATCATGCTTGGGCAAGGAGTGGTTTAGAGACCCCATTATCTCTACTGTATGACATGGGTCAGAATATACACCAACTCAGAAATTATACACTTTCAAGGACATTTTGGAAGCCTCAAACAGACTGGAACAGAAGTATCTAAACAAATTAAGATAGCCCCCAAAGCACTGGAACAAACACGAATGTCTCCAGTTATCCACTGGAGTCCCAGCATTTTTTGACACTCTTAAGAAACCTTTCAAAATAGGAAGTATGTGGGAACTATTAGAATAGGTCTGTAGTGCAGATCTCTTTATATTTTTCATCTTACATCTGCAAAAGGAAAAAAAAAAGAAAAAAAGCTGCATATTTTTTATGAAGTGTAATTGTGGTATGATTTGAATGCCAGAAAGCTAGTGCCTAAGTGAGATGTTTGTTTCAGTTGTCCCAGCTGTATGTTGCCAATGTAGACTTTAGTTTAATTGCAGGCGTTCTTTAAAGTAAATCATTATCTGTCATTGTCATTCCAAAACGATAAAGCTTTAAAATAGATGCAACATTCAGCACTATTTAGACAGATCTGAAAACATTTTAAAAGTATGTATTCCGTAGTCTTTAGATCACAGAATTTTATGCATTTGCTAGAAAGACCTTTCAGATCAAAATATAAGTCAAATTACCCATAAAATATTGTAAGCTGGTAGAGGAAAAGAGGATAAGCCTTCTCATTTCCACATTTGTCTGAAATTGGAAATGTTATAGAGATGTCTAATTATTGTCATTTCATCAGGCTGTCTCTTCAGTCAGTGAATGGAACAGGGATGGTGAGATATCAAATAGCTTCTTTCCAGCAGAGGGAAATTCAAAGGTCCCCAGCAAGGTGTGACAAAAGAAAAGTGGATGTGAATGCTGCTTGGCATTTTAGGAGAGTCGTATGTATTACAAAAATATTCTCTAATGATCAAGAATAACCAAACTCAAAATTAAGGGAACTATATTTTGGCACTCTAGGAAAACTTTGAAGTTCCTTTGTGTAGCATATAATACAAGGATAGCATGCCACAGAATTGTTTGATTTTGACTATGTGTCAGCCAAATTTAAAATTACCTGATACTCCCTCCAACAACTTCTTTCCCTTTCTTCTGACTCAGTAGTATAGTTTCTGCACCAGAAACTATATTCTGCCCAAATATTCTTTTCCACAGCATCTTTGCTACGTATACACTTGCCATCCAGCGCGGGAGCAGCTAAAGGACACAGTGTGTGCAGGGACACAGTAGAAGACAGCAGAGTCACTCTGTAGCAGAGAGAGGTGGGGAACAGCAGGTTGCAGACGCTGAGAGCAATAAGTGGATTCATTCAGCGATCATGGGATTTACACTGAATCTGTGTATCACTCTGGCTTAGTGGTTCTGACACATTGCTCCTTACAGTACCTTATTGTTGATTTAAGCAAGTTTCCTCTGTTCCTGGAACTTTGCCTCAAACCATTTTCCCTCTTAAAAATCAGAAGAAAAAAAAATCTGTTTCCCTGGAGGGGATTATTCTTCATCTAACCCACCTGCAGATTAAAATATAATGCAGCTGTGTATAACATTTTAGAACCAAGATGTACTAAAATAAATTTTGCGACAAAGGAGCACCACTGCCACATATACCATCAACCCTATTTCTATGACCGTGCAGCAGAGGAAAGTGAAGGTATGAGAAATGTATTCCCCTTTTCCATGTAAACACAATCACTTTCTTATAGTCACAAGCAAGCTAATATCCATTATCACTTAGCAACATAATTTATACAAACTGCACTCGGGTGGAAATGTTTATGCTTTGCTCCAGAAATATAGTGAACATCTTCATAGCACATCATAGTCTTCAAATTGTGTTACATAGAAGATATTTGTGGTTTAGGAGTCTAAGAATCACAAAATCACAGATTCACAGAACGGTAAGTGTTGGAAGGGACCTTCAGAGATCATCTAGTACAACCCCCCAGCCAAAGCAGGTTCACCTACAGCAGGTTGCACAGGATCCGGTCCAGGCGTGTTTTGAATATCTCCAGAGGAGACTCCACAACCTCTCTGGGCAGCCTGTTCCAGTGCTCTGCCATCCTCAAAGTAAAGAAGTGTTTCCTCATGTTGAGATAGAATTTCCTGTGTTCCAGTTTGTGCCCAATGCCCCTTGTCCTGTTGCTGGCCACCACTGAAAAGAGTCTGGCCCCATCTTCTTGACACCCGCACTTTAGGTATTGATGTGATGTCGTCTCAGTCTTCTCTTCTCCAGGCTAAACAAACCCAGATGTCTCAGCCTTTCCTCATAAGAGAGATGCTCCAGTCCCTTGGTCATCATCGTAGTCCTCCTCTGGACTCTGTCCAGTAGTTCCTTGTCTTTCTTGAACTGGGGAGCCCAGAACTGTACACAGTACTCCAGATGTGTCCTCACCTGGGCAGAGCAGAGGGGGAGGATAACCTCCCTCTACCTGCTGGCCAATCTCTTTTTAATGCACCCAAGGATACCGTTGGCCTTCTTGGCCACAAGGGCACATTGCTGGCTCACGGTCAACTTCTCCACCAGGACTCCCAGGTCCTTCTCCACATAGCTGCTGGACCCAATACTGAGCCCTGGGGAACACTGCTAGTTACAGGCCTCCAGCTAGACTGTGCTGCTAATCACAACCCTCTGAGCTCTGTCATTCAGCCAGTTCTCAGTCCACCTCACTGTCCATAAGAGTCACCTAATTAAGACTTTCTAACTGTATTGAGGGACACTTTCCATTGAGATTGCTTTTCCTACAGATATCTGATACTGGGTGCAATCTGTTCCATTGCAAAGACAAACATAGTGATTACTCTGTATAGTACTGGTCATGCTAGATCTGATCTGGTTGGAGACAAGCGGTGCTCTCATCATACAAACAGTAATTTACATTATGAGCCTTGAAGATAAGTGTGATTTCTCCACAACTAGGACGGGCACAAAATCTGTCAGTTAAAGGAGGGAAATCAGGTCTACCTAACTGCTCATTGTGTCAGGACAATTTCCCAACAAGTTTCTGCAAAGCAGTCTGCAGGAAGAATGCTCCTACTCCATGGAGCAGTGTCTCAATGTGCTCCTCTGGACTCAACCCAACCCAAGAGCAAACTCTTTAGACTGATATGCCAAGCCCATCTGGTTTCACTAAGATCCTCTAGGTTTTACAAGACTCCAGCCACATTCTTTGGCTTCAGCTTGCAGAATGTGCTTCCAGGGTAGAGGATCTCTCTCTGCTATCACTTTTTGGAAATGGATCTCTGGCTACAAAAACAACACTGACTCCCCCAAGGGTACCTCTACATTCTTGAAAAGCTTAGTTCCCCAGTTCATTCCCAGGTCCTGACACCCTGGTATTGAGGTCAGAGTAGATAGTTTTAGCACTCTAGACACAACCTAAAACTCTATGGGAAGGACTGCATGCTCTTTTTTCCTCCTCTAGCTGGGACTCCAAATTGTGCAAGTGTGTGTTATTTGGAAAAAGGAGATGCAAACTTTTCAAGAGACTTCTAAAAAAACAGTTTGGATGACACAGAAAATAGGAGGAGCAAAACCAGTAAGCATCTACTGACTGTTTTTTCTTTCATTGTTCTCATTCTCTGAGACATGATCAAACTTTTTAAAAAAGGTAGAAGGGAATACAATTTTCTTTTTTCTTTTAAGGATCAATGTCTCTTTTCCAGATCAGGGCCTCTGCTTTAAATACAGTTTCGTCTCTGGTCCCTGAAGACAACATCCCTCCATATGTCTGGGCCAGCAATCAACAGACCTACTCTTACACAAGATACACTCTCCAATGAATTCACTTACAAGTTCCCCTTCTCAGCTGTTGCTTTTTTTCTTTTTTTTCCCCCTCCCTGTCTGGGGACTTTTTACTCCCTAAAGAGTGAGTTCCCTGCAGAGGAACTAGAGAAAATTGCTTTTGCTGAGGATGCTGTCATTGTGCCTTTTTGTTTGCACAAGATATACTCAGGTGCTGATGGCCATCAGCAGGTGTTCTGAAAGACTCTGTTGTGCCTAATTTATAAAGTCTTTTATTGATTATGCCCATGACACATTTGGGAAAAGGAAAATTGCTTTTCCCCAATAACTTTTTAATACATATTTGTGCAAAATAATGACCCCAACAGAACATAGAAAGTTTTAGGTAATCCCCAAATTTCCTATACTTTGCAAAATAGGGTACTCACCTGGGACATGGGAAGAATACAGGCATTAATATTTGAATTTTTGTATCTCAAATTCCAGTTAAATTTGAATTTCTGTGATGGACATACTTTAATTTCCTTCTCAAATATTTGCTTTATCCCCTGACATAATAGAAACATTTTCAAAACTAACTTCATTTTGTTCTCTGCATGTTTTTATGTTGAATATCAAATTGGGTTTGAAGCCTTTCCCAATTTTCTTAAGAGATCTCTGTGTTCTTGGGAAAGTTATACATTTTTTTTTCACTAAAGCAATAGTATCAAGAACATCAAGAATGATATGGACAGGTAGTTGGAAAGGTCTGTCTACAATAGCAAGTAGAGTAAAATACTTTGTGCTGAGGATGTAATGTCCAACCTAGATGCATTTCAGAAGTTTATATTTAGGTATTGCTCCAGTCTGGTCCCATTTACTGAGTTTGCATTTGCAATTGAAATGCACCAGGTGCACTCCTAGAGTGCACCTTCCAGTTGAGAGAAACCTGGAAGGAATTCAGTTCATGCACTCTGAAATCTCTCCAAGACTGCTGCACAAGACGCATAAGAGTCAAAGCACAGATCCAAAATACAGAAAATGGTGACAATCCTGCTTAGCTTCAAAAGCATGCTACCAATCTGAACTAAACAATCACGTAGATGAAACCAAAGACAAACCCTTCCCAGAAACAGATTAAGAGTCATGGTTGGTTCTCAAAACATTTTAGAGTAATCTTCTCCTTGACTGCCCTTATAACAGAATAGAAAACATCACTCCTTTCACCTTTTATCACCCTACCTTTCCTTAACAAGTGGAAACATTCTTGATCTGACTTCTATGGGTGAAAGGGGAATGTTTATTTATTTTTTGATATGTTTATAATATGTCTGACATCACAGACAGATCAGATAGTGCTTAACCCTGTCTTGACAGATAACCAAAATCAGATATTAAATGCATTTCCTTTATGATCTAAAAAGAACCAAGACTCCAGGGAAATAACCAGTGTCAAAATTATGCATATTATTGCATCCAAAAATATATCAAAGGAACATTGTTCGATTGCAGTGTCAGATACTCTCTATCCATTGAGTCCTATGGAAGGAGCAAGAAGGGTCCGATTCTACTGGACCTGCAAGATCACAGCAGCAGTTATGGCAAGAGGAGCAATGTAGGAGACAATCAGAAACATGTTTAAGGTCCTAGAATTTTAGTAAGACCTGTAACTATGTGGGACAAAAGTGAGACCATTTGTTCAAAGTTAATCACTCTTGGTAGGTGCTTCTCAGTATGAATGTTATAAAATATACAGATGTATTATTTACATTATATCTTCCTATAGGATCCCTGTTCCAGTCAACATACAGAATGCATAATGCTCTCAGCCAACATTTTTCAACCTCCTTCTATTTACTCTTCAGAGTGTACTTCTGTAGGTCATCTACTGCACACTATTTTGATCTGTTCTTCATGTGAGTTTTTCTGTATACATGACTGCTTCATAAACAATTCCCTTATCTTCACAACACTTCTGTGAGAGGATTACCTCTTTTTTATGCACAGAGAACGAAGACACAGGGAGATAAAGGTGAAAAATGTACACTAATGTGGAGCGGCTAATCTGAGATGTTTTGAACCTGATTATTTGCATCTTAAGGTACGACATAGGATTCTATTAATGCAAAACACAGCTTTAGTTGCAAACAAGAGTGCTCAGCGCTTCTGCAAAGCAGACCCTAAGGAGGAGATGGGCACTAAAAAGCGATGCAAAAGGGATATCTGAGCCTGGGAGAACATACCAGCCCTTTGGCTGTACTTTGGCTCTGTGGCAAGAGCGTTCTTTCCCTCCTTGCCTCAGCATCGTGGCCACACTGAGGAGGCAACAGGGGAACACGGTCTTGAACAAAACTGTCACATTCAAACCAGGCACCTTTCTGGACAACCAGAGCAATGCAACAGCAGGGAGCAGAGCAAATTTTATTAACCCCCTGCTTAACATCAGTGTCTCACTATGAAGTCTTTGTGAAAGATAGTGATAATATTCCTTACAATCAAAAGGCAAATTTGCAGAATAAATTTCACAATTTTTAATGGGTCCTTGGACGTACGAACCTGGGTTTCAAAAAATTATGTCTGGAAATGACTGGAAATGGTGGAGACAATTGTCAGAGTAATTCCTGATTGTTTCATGTTACATCCTGAAACGTTAATTTTTGTTCACTGTAGTATATTTACATGAAAATACTGATAATGTATAACTATTGGTTGTACTGGACCCCTTCACTAGAACACTTGAAAAAGGATGGAAATTGAAAGGTTTTTTACAAACAGAGTTTAAAATAATAGCTGATGTTTCCCTCAGTGTGCACATGTTGGGGAAGAATGTTCAGATTTGCTTACAGGAATCCTTAAGAACCTACATTCTCTCACTTATGCACAGCAAGTGGTGCCAATGATATGCATTTAATTTAGCAACAACATCCCAATTAAGAAAAATGACCTTCAGAGCACTTGTGAAAAAACTACAGAAATGCTTTGAAAAGGAAAGACCGGAAAAAGATGTTAATTTTCAAACGGTCAACTTTGGGTCTGCTTTGTAATGTTTTTATGTCTACTGCAATAGGAAAATATTTCTGGTTTTCATTTTCAGTCCAGGAGGCTCACGCTGAAAATGGTATCGTGGAGAAATAGGCTAATTGGTGCATGATCACCTGTCATTTCACAGGAACACAATTACCTAAATTATAATTGCAGGAGAGGGAGAAGCAAAATCTTGTAGAAGTGCTTGAGACCCAAATCATTTGTGCATCCGATTTGTGACAGCCACAGAGGCACCCAGCTCTCTGTGCTTCCTTTGAAAACCCCAGCCGACATCTGTGCATACAAAATCTTTTCTGGTTTCAGGCATGTATTAACACTGTTCAAACACACTGTTTTTTTGCCGCACTTTACATCATTTCAAGCGATTTTTTAGAATCCCACCTGCCTTCCTGCGGGTTGCCAGCTCTCGTACAGCATTCACCCATGAAAGCTGTTTTGAATCAGCGAAAGAGGAGAAGCGAGCAGTATGCAGATAAGCCGGGCATCCATGCAGGCAGGCTGGGGAAGGTCATTTGCTCTCAAGTGCTAGGGACACGAAAATGCAAAACTCACAAAGGGATGCTGCTGCTTACTGCCGGAGGACAAGAGTCACTAGGTGGCAGAAGCACTCCTTCTGCTGCTCCTCCTACCTCGTGTGGTGTGGGCTGTAATTAGGTCAGTGTATGGTAAAGTAGGACTGGGTGATAAATAAAGTAGGTTTTCTCTTCCAGTACACACTGCAGCTTAATTTCGCTTCTTTTTAGGTAGTGTTACAAGGTGGATTAAAACTTTTAAAGGTAAAAAAAAAGCCCTCTTGCCAAGGTAAATGAAATTTAAACTCACTGAGGAGTAACGGCAGAAAAGGAGGAGAGAAAAAAAGGAAAGATGACTCCTCTCTGGTGACATTGATATTCTGTTCAGAAGAACACTGAGGAGGGGGAGGGCTGTGCAGAGATGTGTGTTAAATCTCAAATCCAAACAGGCAAAATGTGCAGTTTTGCCAGCTCTGGTGCAAAGCAATAACATGCACTTTTTCCTTGAGGTATTTTTGTAATTTTGCTATGAAAAAGGCAGTTTTAGTCAGCAAAACATGACTGATTTTCCCTTCCAGAGATCAGAGTAATGTATCTCACTATGGAGGTGGTACTGAAGGTCAAAGATGAGATAACATCTCCTGCATCACTTAATCTCCATCTAACTGGGAGCCACGTTACCCCAGAGCTCAGTGTCAGCTCTTGGAAAGGAAGGTACAAGTTGTCAGAACAATTATTACAGAATGTGCTTAATCAGATTCACAAAGCTGTTCTTTCTGGGTTAAATCATGTTAAGGACTTGATACTATTTCCAGTGAAGTCAATGCAAACCTCCCTTTGACTTCAATAAGAACAGATTTTGCCCTCAGTGCAGCATTTGACTTCCCAAAAGACATGACAGAGAAGGAGTTTTCAGGAAGAGGAAGACAGAGGACAGGAATAATCCTCTTCATCTTTCTAGGCTTTCCACCCCTAAACATGCAGAGAGAAAAATAGACTTACTCAAAACAGAAGATGACCTGGCTGAAAGGACCAGGTGCAAAAATATAAAGAAAACAAACAACAATATAGGTGCTAAAACATGATTTAGGCAGAATCTGAAATTCTGCTTAGGGGTGAACCAGTGATCCTTAAATATGCTATCGCAGAGATATGTTAAGATCAGGAGCTCTGAAAGCTCAGATCACTCCTCTGTTCACTTCTCCAAGTGCTTGCCAGTGCTTTTTTGGTTTGGGGGCTTAGGTAGCTAACTCCCGCCCAAAACCCACTGGGAATTTAAGATAGGTAGTGAGTGTGCTGTATTAAATCCCCAGAAAGTCCCAATTTGTTCAATTTATTTATGTATGGGCAATTTACAGGATCAGTTCTTAACAATGCACTTTTATTTACTTCAGTTTCTAAGCATAGTAAAGGGTAGTGCCTCTATTCACTGTTAATATACTATCCTAGTGATGGATAAGCATAGTGGGAGGAGAATTTTAGTGGCATCAGATTAAGTGCGTATGAGGATTTCTGGGAAATCTCAGTTCTGGCGAGTGGGAACTGCTGGAATCTGTTGTGTTCTGCAGTGGAACAGTGTCTCCCCTGAAGAGTCTTTGTCATCTCCTGTTTGCAGCCACTCCTGGAGTGGCTTCCCCTTGGCTCTCTAAGGTATTGTATGGCTGTTGACCAAATGAAGATTATTTTTTTTTTATGCGTAGCTGAGTGCGTTGGTCATTCCTGGTTTAGCTGTTTGCAGATTCACTTAGAAAGGAGGAGCCCTAAATCCCACCCTGAAGTGAATGTAATACTTACTTTTATACAGAGTTATGCTTTTAATCCCATTTATACACAGCACTTGTAAGGATCAGGAAAACCTCAGCCCTCTTTTCACCTTTTGTTGCCCAAACCTGAGCAGGTCTCTGAGTTTCCAGGTGAATTCTCTAACAACTAAGCTGTTCTGTAAATGGTAGGCACAGGTTCTATAAATCGCCTGGCTTCTAAAAGCAATGCAGTGAACTCTGCTCTTTGCAAGGGTATGTAAAAACAAACATTTAATGAACTCAGATTTCCCTTGTTCAAGTGAAGCATGGGAGCTAAGATTCCCCGCGCTTAGTGTTTTTCAATGATACCTGGTAATTTGGGGAGAGATCACATTGCATGGTGTACTGCATAAATCCTCGCGTATACAAAACTGGATGTCAGTGCCTAAGACACTGCTATGTTTCTTTTTATAGACACTGAAGTCCTATATTGGACCTAGGGCTTTCACTTTGTTGTTTATTACACTTAATGAATTTAAGTAGGACACCAGCTACATTAGCATATAGATTCTGCTGTGAATTTCAGAGGTTTGAATAAGTTTCAGAGAAGAAGCGAGGAGAGGGAAAAGCCCAACATGGTCCTGGTATACATAACACTATTCTCACCTTCTAGATATGGGTGGGCATTCTATGGTGGGAATAATAGTTAACACAGCACAAAGGTGCTGTGAACCTGAAAGAGTAAATGTGTTAATATTAGACACATCATTCAGACCCTCAGGTGGAGACAGCTATGAAAGAGCAGAGTGTTAAAATAGCATCCTCCCTTGGTCCTATCATCTTTATTTCTCATGTACTTCTTACTACACAAGTATAAACTATAACTGCCTGTCTCAGAGAAATTCAAACTAAAGACACAGTGCAGGCATACCAACTTTCTCTAAGAGGTTACCAAATTTGTTTCATTTTTGTGTAGCACCACGGCAAAAGATTTTGTTACATAAAGATTTTGTCAGGCATAGGAGAGGTCGATTTCACCAGTGTCACTAGTTTCCCATCTCCAGCAACAGCTGATATTACCACTGACTTCATCTACAAGTTGCTATCCTTGTGTTTGATCTGGAAATCATAAAAAGCTTGTTAACTAGTTTGACTAGTTTAGTCAACCAGTATACTGGCTTGAAAGCGACCTATGTTGAGGACTAGATTCCTTCCAACAGGTCTGGTTTTACCACCACCTCAAAAAGCATAGGAAAAGGTGAAAGATGATGGTGACAATAGATGTGGCTAGTAGACTCTTGCCTACATGTGGTCTCTCGCTGATGACAATCCCAGAACAAGAGAATCATCAAGATTTCTTTCTTAGAAATCCTCAGTGTAAACAGGACCTGACTGCGGATTTAGAGTGCTAAACTTACTATTTGACAAGTTAGATCCCAAAAGGATTATTTTTGTTACTACTAAGCTTGAATCTGATGTAGAATGAGGGCTGCAATTTTTTTTTCTTGGTATTTTTAACTGCTCTTGAAAACATTTTGTTGAATAGTAGGAGTGGTTGGTACTTTTCCAATTTGGAACTGCTTAGCTCACGAGTTCATAAAATAACTGCTACAACTGAAAAGTACTGCAGCAGCACAGAAAAAAAAGATAAAGAAAACTCTGCAGACTTATAAACACATTATTTTCTCTTTCTAATTGAGGTCCAGATGTTCAAAAGAAAACACATGGACAGAAAAGAATTTTTGGTTTTACTTTTAAACAAAAACAATACATTTTACTTCTTTCACTTGAAGAATTTTATAGAGCTTGGAATTTCTATTTTACAGTTTTGTTATGTGATGCACGCTAAGGGTTAGTGCTATGTTTTAGGTTACAAAATCAGTGGCACAAAACAAGATGCATTTAGCTCCATCATCTCAACTATTTTCCCATAAGAATAAAATCATTGTGGTAACGGAAGAATGTATGTATTGTCTACTCAGTGCTCTGCTTCCTTGTGAGAATCAACTCAAAACAGAGATGCTTAATCTTTTAGACAGTGCTAGCCACAGAGTCCGTGATGGGACCATGTCAGTGCCTCATGCTGTAACTTCTCCTCAGCAATATGCCATATCCTTGCCTCATGATCTGGTGTAGACATGTGCATGTCAGATATATCATGAGTCGACAGGCAACACCTTCCCTCTCATGATATTTTCCAATTCCAGGAATGCCTGAATTATCATTTGACCAGTCGTGTGCATTCGCACCACTTCCAGTGTCATTGCTGGGTGTGTAGGCTTACGGCAGCGGAGCACACTGAAAACTATACACAACAGGGAGCGGGCACCAGCTTACATGCCAAAGCTGAGCTGCTCCTGACTCAAGATGCACAGACATCTATTTCTACCCTAGAAAAACTGTTCCATGCACAAACATTTTGGGATGGCATGTTCCGACTGTCACATCAGTTTAAGCAGATGTATTAGTTTCCATTTGTAGAACAAATGGACTTTTCTGATAAAAGATACAGTTACTTGAGTTCAAAATCAATTTTATTGTGTGCTGAACAGGTGAATATCGGTCCATTCATTCATGAACCTCTGCATGGGAATGAGATTGTTTGTTCAGCAGAGATATCAAACTGTGGTGAACAGGTTGCTGCAGTTTTAGTGATGAACTTAATTGGCATCCAGTGACAATAAAATAACAGAGGGTACTGCAGGTCAAACTTCAACTCCATCAGCAGAGCTCTGTGGGGAAGCTTCCACAGTACCTGCTGCACTATTGTTCCCTCTATTCAGTACTATCAGCATCTCTCTTTCTGATGAACACTAACCTTTTTATTTTAAACCAAAAAAAAACTCACAAGGGGTTCTATGTGCCAGGATGGTGTAATATATGATTTGCATAAGAAAGGGTGAATAGACTCAAAATACCTCCTTGAAAAGCAAGGAACTGAGTTTTCTTTTTTAATGATAAAGTCTCATGTTACACTGTATCTCATTGTGAGTCTCCCACAAAATCATTTGATTAGAAAAGCAGAGGATAATTGGCATGACAAAAACAAGGACACAAGAAGTGAGGCATTATGTGCTGTTTCCACAAATATTACTGCTAATTGTGTCAATTAAATTATCTAATTAGTCTACAGTAAATCACTTGAACACACACTAGCACAAATTCAAAGCATATGTCTCTACAGAGAAACTAATAGTTCCTAAAGGGTCAGAGTTTAAGAAAGGCCATCAGACATGGTATAAGCAAAGAGTAACTCTGATTTGAATTTTGTTAATAATCAAACATACCTAAGTAGCGTGCCGGCCATCCTACTGCCTAGGAAATAATCCGATAATAAGCATTACATGTGGCATGCCAAAATCAGACCTGGACACATCCTGACCACTCTAGGAAAGAGCCCAAAGCCACGGCTGTCTCACAGCAGGGCTGAGCCCACATTAAAAAGCCTTTGGGAAAGGCAGGATATGTGCGCTGGCCTGTACTCTGCAAGCTTGGAGCAGGACACACCCACCTGCAACATACTGCATAGGCAGAGCAGTAGCGGCAAAACCTGCACTAGTCAATGAAATGTTCCCAGGACCACTATCTCACCTGCTGAGACAAGCTGACAGGGAACAGCCCATGCCCACACCATTCAATTCTCTTGCAGCCCCAGGCAACATGCCCCCAAGTTAGAGTTAGAGTTCCTGTTGGGAATCTTGGCCCATGCTGACTCCCAAAGGTGCCCAGGAGTTGTGTAGGCGCGTGCTAGATCACACATGCCAAAACCACCTTGGGCTGTTCTCTTGCTTGGACAGTTCAGGCAGTTCTGGGCTTCTCCAGCACTTTTAATTTGCTTGGGCACAAGCAGTCATGACATCTATTTTACCCTGTGCATGATGCACTCTTACAGGGTCACCACCATATTTATATAGAGAGCGTAAGTAGATTGCCGACACTGGGATCATAGGTTTGACTAATCTAGGAACTGAGTTCTTCTCCAAACTAACTCCTTTGGCTATATGTGATCTTTCTCTAGCTATAAATAGAAGCCTTTAGCTAATGCCACGCTCATACTCTTCCTACACACATACATGCCCCAAACTAGCAGGACAGTAATCAGCTTTATTATCAAGATCTCACCTTAATCTTCAGCAACATCCCTAGTAAGATGCATTGCCAAGTGCGAAGAATAAGAATGGCCATAAAAGACTAATGGCGATGAAGAAGTTGTATTCTGATGTTTGATACGTTCTGGAAATAGTTCTTTCCAATCATCAGTACAACACACAAAATAAACAAGGAGTGTCCAAAAAGTAGTTAGGGAAATCAGTGTCTGGAGGAAGCTCTGCAAAGTAATGAACAGGAGGCTGTCATTTTTCATTTGGCACCATTTGATGTCATTGTTCATTGATGTTTCATTTGTCACATTTCACATGTTTAATAAGAAATAAAAAAAATTCTTATTTAGTTGTGGTGCGATAAAACCACCTGAAAAACATAAACACACATCTATGTTTTAAAGCTGACCAAATTAACGCTTTCATATGTCAAAGTGTCTGAGTATGATATGATCTACTGCTTTTAAATACAGTTAATCTTCTATATAAGCACGTCTGAATATGAACTCAAAAGCTGAATCTCCATAAAAGAGTATTTAGATTGTATCAAATGGTAATTGAGAGGAATTTTTAAGTGTAAAAGTAGAATATAAGTACCAGAATAATTTAGATTCCTCAGTCGCAAATTAATTTTTTAATCAACTTTTCAAGTTGCAAAAAAGTCCCCAGTAGCTGTAAAACCAAGTGTTAAAGAAAAATGTTAAAACCCATGAAGAGCAGCACTGAAAAGAAGTTTTGGATGATAGGAGCTTTTGTCTTCCGTTCAATAACTAGCAACTCCCCACCAAAAATTGTTACAAACCCACTGTACAGAGAACTTCTTACTCTCTTCATAACTGAAATTACTTCCTTATTTAGCATCCTCAGTGGATGCAGCAAAATTTTGGAATCAAATTTAATCTCTTTTTTTTGCCTCTAAGCCAATCACATTTCCTCTCCCCTTCACCAGACAGGGATATTTACAGTCTATAGAGATTCACAGCAATTTTGTGAATTGTGCAAGGGGTTTCTGTCATTTTTCCCGAAAGCTGTAATTGTGTGTGTAAGTGCCTCTGTCTATAAGTGCAGGAGGCTAGTTCACAAAAATATCAGGGTCTAAATTAAGTGGTTATCTAACTTCTCATTACCTAAATGTCATAAAATTATATGAATTAAACAGTGATCAGGTTTTAGTTCATGTTACCTTTTTCTTTCTAACTGAAGATATTATATTATTTAATGACACAGTTGTTCAGGAACAAGGCATTTATTAAAACAATATTTGCAGATGTGCTTCCAAGGATTGGGTGTGTCCTGTAGAAAGAAAGAATGAAACTTCAGTATCTCTATTGCCGGGCAAACACTCTACACCTTCCTCATGGTCAGTTCTCTCTAAATAGTAACAATAATGCTTTGTTTCCTTCTCAGTTATGTCATTATTGCGAAGCTTAATTTTTCTTCTATTATTTTTACCTTGTTTTGGGAATTTCTAATTGTAGCAACAGAAAAGTGCATGCATCTTGTTTGTCCAGAACAAAGAAGAAAGTAGACATTTTATGGATGAGGGTATCAGTTTTAGAAAGTAAACCAAACCTTTATTAGCTTGATTATCTTAGCTGCATGCTGGTCAGTCAAAAATAGGGATGACCATGGGACAGTGCTTGGAACCACAGCCTGGCAACATTCTGTTTTCTGCTACATCCCCCTCTACTTAGCACTTGTTAAACTGCATCCAAAAGACCGGTCCAGTTTTGGGTGCCCGAGTACAGGAAAGACATTGATAAGCTGAAGCAAGGTCCACCAAGATGGTTGGGGCTGGAGCACTCAACTGGTGAGGAGAGGCTGAGGGACCAGGCCTGGTTCAGGCTGGGGGAGAGACAGATTCAGAAGGACCTAACAGCAACCCCCCAGCATCTGGGCAGGGCATGGGGGAGGGCGGGGTTCAGCAAAAAGACAGTGTTGAGCTCTTCACAGTGGGGCTTGGTGGGAGGATGAAAGACAACATGAAGAAATTGAAAAAGGGGGCTTGACTGGATATCAGGAAGCACTTTTTCACCATGACAGTAGTCAAGCAGTGGAACAGGTTGTGCAGTTCCCACCCTCAGGGGTGTTCAAAGCCTGACTGGATAAAGCCCTGAGCTACTTGAGCAGCTGACCCTGTTTTGAGCAGGACGTTGGAATAGAGATTGCTCAAGGCCCCTTCCAACCTGAACGGTTCTGTGGCCCTGTCATTCTATAATTGCAAATAAAAATGATTTAAATATATTTACCTGTCAAAAATTGGCGAGGAGAGCCATTTAACTTAGTAACTACCAGTTGACTCTTCACTCTTAACCGCTTAGGAGTTTTGCACAGTATACTGCAGTATGGATCACCGTTCGTAGGAAATAGTTTCCTCTTGAAAAAAAAATTATAGCACTGTACCATACTAAGGCAATGTTATGACAACCAAAATGGTATGCATTTTATACTGTGATATCTTGATGGAACATACGCTACAGACAAAACAAAGGTAGTTTTTGCCTTGATCCCTTTGATGCTACAATTAATTTGGGCTGGGCCAGCTGCCTTACAATTAAAAACAAGTCTTTGCTCTGCTGGACCTCAGATTTTATATTATTGTAAACATCCTTCTTGTGCCAATAAACATAGCTAGTGTTTCAGGTTAAGTTTCCACTTAGGGGTAGGAAGACATTTCCTTCTCTCCTAGTTTCCCAAATGCTAGGGTTAATCGGTTTTCATTGTGTGTTGAGCTATTTCAACAATGACTATATTTCCCTTACACTATAAGAAATTGGTGTCATGCCTCCAAAGCATGGGTGATCCAAGCAAAACAATCAAGGAGGTTACACCTGGGGTTTGGGACCACTCTATTTCTCCCCATCCAATAGGGCTGTCTCCCTTCTCACACAGCAGCAGCTGCCAAACACACCAGTTTCTGCATCTCCCACAGGGAGCTCTGGTGGACAGAAGGCAATGCTTTGCTGTTTCTGCAGCATCTGCTCATCCAGAAGTTGTTCTCATTTGCCTCTTGCAGAAAAAGCAATGGGCTTTATTCATCTTGCAGGCCAGGACTGGATCATACTACTTTCCTTTTGTGGAAGAATCCTCTTGTACAAACGAAGAAAAAATATCTGGACAAAAAATTATATAGGCTAATATAGTCTTTCCTTTTCATTCTCAATTCTTCTTCCTCATACGAGCTGAGTTAGCAGATTACCAAGTAATTCTGCTATTGAGTGCAAAACAGAGTTACTGAAAAGGATTAAGCCTTGATATTACAAGCAAATGCACATGGCTGTCTTTTAGAGACAGATAGACTACACCTACAAATCTTGCACAGTTACGATGCTGTGCAGAAACTTCCTCAAACACAGCTGAACTGCACGTAACTTAAAGAAAAAGAACATCAAGGTCAGTAAAGACAGAGAAAGGAAGCCAGGGCATAAAAGAAGAAACAGATCTTGATTTTTCTTCTGAGGCTGACTTTTTCCTCTTTTCTGTAGCTTTAAGCTACTGAATGCCCCTGGCACATGACCTTTATCAGGTACATCATGAATCCGTTTTGACTTTCTATTTTATTTAAAGGTAGATGTCATTGATTTTATTGACTACTCTGCTTCATACCCAGTGCAGGTGTTCTAATGAAACTTAGCACAAGTGTTACAGTCTTTTAAAATTTACCTTTTTTTTTCTAACTACTGGTTTGCATAATTCAGAAATAATTAAGCATTCATGTAAAGACATTTCACAAAGCAAGCTCAAATACAGTCATAAATATACATACAGGATTTTTTTTCCTCTTGGAAGGAAACAAATAGTCTTACAGTGATGGATTTAATTTATTCATAATAATCATCAGAAATTTGCATATGATGAACAAATTTTCCAAATGCAACATGTTGCAAGAACTGCACTATTTTTAAAATGAAATTGCTGGAGCTTTTAAACAAAGGAAATTTTTAATAGCAACTATTTGCTAAAAAAATAATGTCACTTTTCATGAAGATCAGGAAAGGACGTTTGTACACTGTAAGCCACAGAAATGTGTCTATTTTCTGAGAAGAAAAGGCTTTGTTTGCTGGGAACACTTGTTTAATATGGATCAAGGGATTATGTTGTCTTTACTTGCCCTTTAACATAAAGGTCCCAAATTTAAGTTTCACTCTTTCATGTGCTAAAATTTCTGCTTTATAGGTGGAAGAAGTCCTGCTGATGAAGAAAATATATGTTTCAGAAAGTGTCTGAAAAGCTAAAGAAAAGGTTTGGAACTACATACCACATAAAATTACTCTAGGTAAAAGTTAGTTGTCTTCCTGAATGGCACTCAGTACTGGATTTGCTCAGGGAAGAGCCACCCAAGGGGCTGCCTTCTAAAACAATGGTGAGGAGCCATTGCTCACAGGAGGTGCAAAAGCAACTGCTCTCATGTATGTGTGTGTTGTTATGGGTGACTGTGTGCCACAGTTCATAGTTTGCTTTGCTGTCATTCAGGACTACCCCTTTCTTTCACTGGATTTTGCAGAAGGGACAGAGACCCCTGGCAGTTCCCTCCTAGCTGCATGCATCAGTGAAGTTACACCCATATGTGAGTCTCATACTGCTTCTGACCTCAGAGATCTGTGTGTGAGATAGTATAAGCTTTGGAAGCAGATGACTGGAAGGGTAGTGGTAGGACAAGACATTGGCATTAGTTTTTAGATACAGCATAATTGTGCTAAGTGTAACTTAAAAGAAAAAAAAGATAGTTCCTTCCCTCAAAGAGCTTATAATCCAAATATAGGACAGCAATAAGATGGTGGGTAAGCAGGAAGTAAAAGGAAGATGATCCCTATTAGGTGGAACTAACATTATGGGTCTTTAAGTTCATTTCCTTCCTTAGCCATAGCTAAATATTTTAAATATAAAGAATTATAATACTGCTATTGCCTATTCAAGAGTAGGAAAAAGGAGTTACTGTTAAGATCTTTTCAGTTCTGTCTTCTGTAAAGTATTTGTTGTAAAGTTGGATTATTTTGAGGCTGGGTGACACATGAAGTAAGATTAAGAAATGAGAGAGAAGAGGTTTAAGCAATGAGTACAGAGAATGATAAAATAATTAAAAAGGAAAGGAAAAAGGAGAGCTGTGGGACAGCTAGGAGAGAACATGTGGATAAATAGGTGGGAATAAAATACCTTTTGTGGCTGGAGCTCACTGGACTTCCATCCTGTTTACTAAGAATTGTTTCTGGAGCAGGATTTGAAATGTTATCCAGTATGTGAGAACTCCAACTCCAAAACCTGGTATCTTCCTGTATCAGGGAGCTTGCAGGAATCTAATGGTTACATTTGGACCACACAGATAAAATAGTACATTACACATCTATAATAATAGTAATAATAGTAATAGTAGTAGTAGTAGTAGTAGTGGTAGTAATAATGATGATGATGATGATGAATTTAATAAGGGTATGTCATTATTCCTGGCTGTATTACAGATTTGAGGTGACATGCTTGTTTTGAAGACCTATTGCATTCTGCTAAGGTAGCTTCTGCCTACAGCACATTTAGCCAATAGTGAAAAACTGCATGTTGGAAAGCAAATACAATGCTTGTTATTGTTGGTAGAAGACACGGATGTAGCTTCCCACTTATTAGGCTGAAAATGTATCCTGTACTGTATTGCTTTGGGCTTTGTCAGCATACACAGCATGCATTTTTGATACAACACAGGCTGATCTAACCAGACACAATGTGACCCATGTAACAAACGGCACTAAAAAGAGATTTGCTGCTTTAATGGATAAAACCAGGCAATTCCTTTGACAACAGCATTTGCAGCTGCCCTTTCATATTAAAGATAACTGTGCTTATTAATAAGTACTTGACACTACATCCATATTGAATTTCTGCTTGTTTGTTCATTCAGAAACCAGAAACATCACCAACATGATGTTTCAGAGACATTTGCAAGCTTCACAGAACACCACATGTAGATCATACTCTGCCTATTGGGACCTACTGAAACATCATGGCAGTTTTCAGACATGCAGTTATACCTTGTCCATTTTGTCCTCAGTAACGGCAGCATATCGTGGACATACACAGCCATTAAAATCAGGAATTGCTTTCTGCACACTGGAAAAAAATGTTTATGTAGTCCTTTCTGTGCAAAGGGAAAGAATGTCCTGACCTAATCAACACACTTCTCTGGCATCAACAGTTCTAGTTACAGATGTGGCACTACAAAACACAGTGCTGAACTGTGCTTATTGGGCAACTGTTCCCAATCCAGCCATCCACAGAGTCAGCATTTCTCCTCTTGCAGAATAAGTATGGTCACAGTACTGGAAATGAGAAGAACTTGCTCTACTAGCCAGTCCCACTTGAGATAGTTGGGAAAATATTCTGCAGTAGCTCAGAGACAAATGAATATCCTTGACAACAGCTCATATAAAGAAAGCTACTTTTAGATTTGCTTAGTCACAGACAAAACTCTCAGTGCCTGCAAGAGTTGACAGAAACAGGGGGCTGAAGTCTCCATGAGCCACCAGTGAGCCACTGTTGTCGGACAGAGCCAAGAGCTTAAGGAATGCTTATTATGCATAGAAGCACAATAGGAAACAGCAAGAGAAGAAATGGAGAAAAACAAAGTGATGGCAGTTGATTCATGTACTGTTCCAGCTCCTGGGAGTTTGCTGTGGGCACGATGCTCCCAGCTGAAGGTACACTGAGTACAGCTTGCACCTTGCAGTAAGCGTCCTGCCCAGCTCTCCCATGAGCCAGCCACTCTCCTGCTCAGCCTGCACACTATATTTCACAGACATTGTCCAAGGCCGCTTAAATCAAGGACAATTTTATTAATCTGATAAATTACACTGGAAACAGAAGTTAGAAACCATTAATTTTTATTCTTGTCCAGGAGAAGCTGTTGACTGTTTTGCTTTTGACCTTCTGCCTTGCAAATCAGGGAAACCTGAATTTTAGCAGGGTACTTGATTCTGAAAGGAAAGATTGCCCTAGTATGCAGAAAATGTCAAAAGACAGTCCTTGATTTTAGAATCAGGTGCAGTTGTGGGTGACTTATGTTTTCATTTTACGGAAACTTATTGTCCATAAAAGTGGGCTTAATAAGTCAACACATACCGTAAGGAAACAGTTTGTGGACACCCTTTTCTTAACACAGATTTGCAAAAACCACACAACCCAGGCAGACAGTGAAGTATAAACAACATTTTACCGTGAGTGTCAGTGATTCTTCCTATATTTCTTGCCATTAACTCTGGTGCCATGCTGTAAGCCTTCTTCCACAGTTCTTCAAATACTGCAGATATAACCTGGTATTTAACATACATTAAGATTGATATATTTGCTGTTATAATCAGTCTTGTTATTTGTAAATGCTCAATACCGATATTAGAACAAGAACGATTATCCATGGTAGAAACACAAAGTGATAATGTTCCTATAAACAACTACTGAGAGGAAAATGCTGTGTTTGAGGAGGATAAAGGGTTTGATTTGGGTTTTGAGTCCTGTATGGTTGAATACCTTCTTTAAACAGTCACAGTAGCTTCGGTCGATGAGGCACAGTTTAATATTGCCCCAGTTAAAGGGAAGTTTTCTTGCATGCTGGGGGAAAAAATGCTGGTTTGGGTAGAACATGGGCTGCTTCCATACACTTTGCCCCTGAGGACAAATACATTAATTGTATGATAAAACTCCAACAGAACATGCAAAGGTCATATTTAATGGACTGAAAAAAAAAAAAACCAACCTAAGGAACGTAAATGATTGGGACTAGAGAAACAGGATTAAAAGCCACTGATGTCTGTATATAGCCTTGCAGAGCTCTGCAGGCAAGAGGAAGCACTACATGGTGGCACTTGGGTAATGTTTAGTCCTTCTGAACTTGGTCAGCACTACAAGGATGGAGTAAGGGGTGGAGAACATATACATAAAGGAAATATTAATGCAGAGAAAATAGCTGTGTTCCCAAATGTTTTGTATAGCTTATGTTTTCCAACCCTCAGCACTTCCTGTAAACCAGAACATTTCTTATTCACTGAACTTCTAGTAGGAAAACACTGTAAAGCAATAACGTTTGTTGCCCAGTCACAAACCACATTACTGTGTTCACAAAGTTCAGAGTTTGGAAGGCAATTTGGAAGCCACTTAGCTATCATCATTTATCCTGTTCCCACCATCTGGTAGCAGAATTCTTGAGTCCTTTCAGAACTTTTTTGTTGTGTTTACAGTTTAAAAATTTCCACTGTAGTTTATGCTTCTCAGTTTTAGATGGTTCTTCATTAAGATTGTGATTTTAGTTGCACTCTTACCAAAGGGTGTGTTTGGAGCAACGTTAATGTTGTCAAAAGGCATATCTATTTGGTAGTCCAGACACAGTAAGTTCCCATGTGCTTAAAATACACTGTCTGGACCTATTTTCTGTAACAGATCCATCTATTAAAAATATGTAGGCACAGGTTAGGCTTCTGGTTAGAAGATGCATGTGCACAAATTATACAGTTATTTCAAACACGACAAAATCTCTAAGCATAATAAACCACAGAAAAGTTACGATAACAGGATAATACTGTTAGTTGACTGAAGTTTAGCATATTTTTTCAGCCAACATTTGTGGTTACATTAGGTTTTGTTGATGAGGTTAAAGCAACTTTTATGCACTGGATGGCAATCCAGAGCACAAGTTTAGGAGAAAGTTCTACAAACAATTGAGTTTGTGGCACAGGGCCAGAGGCAAGAAGAGAGGGCAGTGCTGGGCTTGATTTATTTGTGGAAAAGAAAGGAAAGGAGTGGTAAGAGACAAGCAGGTGACAGGCCCAATCCTCTTTCTTTTCATTACTATAGAGTTACACGGTGACGTTCTGCATCTCAAAAGGTAAAAAAACCACATAATCAAAAATATATGTGCATTTATATATGTATACAGACATATATACTTATGTATACATATAGTTGAAATCTATTTACATTTCTTTTTAGAGAAGAGTCATTTGGTATTAGACCAGCAAAGACACTGTGCACTGTAAAATGATGTAAATGTAACACTGCTCAGGATCTAAAAAGAAAATTGAAATATGTGAGAAACTCCCATGATTTTTAGCCATTCGTGCTTTTGCACAAATACTTCTACAGAAGAATGAGTGTAGCGCCCAGGCTAGTTTTCCCTCTCTCTATTTGTACCGCAGCAATCATAGTATCTAGGTGCCAGTTTTGACAAAGTTTCACTGGGAAAGAAACAGTTATTATAGGTTTCATTGTGAAATAACTGGTTATGTGTCAGCAGCTGCTGTGGAGAACTGCAAATACATCAGTGACTGTACAGAGTGAGTGTTAGAGAGATTTGGAAACATATCACTGAGTGCTGGAGAGACAACAGACACTGTAGAAGACCATCCTGTATTCCTATTCTGCAGAAGATGTATTTCCCCAGGAAACACCTTTAGAGAGATCCTCAAAGGGCAGAGTTCAATACAAAGAAAACAGATTCCTGAAAACCAGAATACTGGTATATTTTATGTTTTTCAGAATACATGAGAATTAAATATTCCTCATTCAATTACATTTGAAGGGTGTTATGGGTATTATAATCGATTCCCTAGTTCTAGGAAAGACGCAAATTGAGATGACAGTATTGACTTGGCAGAGACAACTACTAATAGGCTGATGCAGCAATTAATGTTTTAACAGATTTAAATACAATAATGGTTGCATTATATTGTAGCTACCACTAGTGTAATCTGTAAGTTTGATGCTGTATTCATTTGCTAAAGTAGGTACTCATCTGATACTTGTTTTGGATCTTATAAAAATGGATCATTAAATCAATTTCCAGATAGTACATACCACAATACTTACAAGTACAAGCTATATGGGTGTGCATGTTTATAGGACAACCTCTGTACTTTAATTCATGCCCGGTAATTCATGTTTCTAGAATTTCACTGCTCATAGATATGTTAGGAAGTTAAGATCTGCATTTCTCCTTCTTGTGGAGAATATTATCCACTGTAATTACAAGTTATGCAGCTATGTATATCTTTAGCATCCAGGCCTCTTTCTACTGATGGTTTCATTGAGGAAATAGTTTACTATCCCACGTATTTCTTCAAAATGTTGTATTTAATTCTTCTAATAAAAAATACACATGTTCTGACATGAACTGTATACAAGGCAAAAGAAAAAGTTCACATTCTTATCTGAACCATCAGCTTGTGCTATACCCGCATAGGCAGCGCATAGGCAGAACGCCGTTGTCTCTGTGGCCATTATCCTCTAGAGTATTTTAAGTATTTTCTGTCATTGGCTGATTTTCTGAGTGAAAAAAAGCCACAATCCATTAAATTTTAAAGCAAAAATTTCACAGATAATTTGAAAGGTCTGAGGAACAACAGCAGTGAAGATGTTCATGGTCTAGAGTACACTTGCAGCCAGGGCACGTATTAAGAGCTTGATAATTAAGAAGTCTGACTGTTGAAGTCCTGATTGTATCAATGTGTCATTCAGCTGTTCCTGTTAAAACCATGTTGATGTAATTTTGCTTATATTCTGAGTAGTTTTGAGTAGCTTATCAAGTACCATGTGTTGCTTTTCACCTTCCTGATTATTTAGAGTTTTTAAACACAAATGTCTGGATCACAATGTGATGTGTCTTTGGATTTTTTGGGTCTTTGTTTGTTTGGTTGATTTTTGGTCAGTTGGTTGTTTTATATTCAGGCCATTCAAGGAACATTTATACTGTTGCTCTGACATGATTTTCATACCTCTGAACAATATCCTGAAAACCTCTTGTAGTTTCTAAACCATGTCTAGTGATGTGAATTTTGTGGATGTTCTTTATACTAAACACAAAGTGAAAATCAAGACGTTTTCAGCATGTAACTTCAGCTGTGTATGCCAAGTTTAATTTTGAATGATACCTTAATTCAAAACATTCAAAAACATTCAGAAAACATTCTTTATCTACAATAAATATCTCCATGTTTTTGTACATTCTTAACATTTGTACTCATATAAGGAGAGCTTTAGTGAAGTTTGGGCTTGCCAGTTCATAAATACCAAAAGAACAAAAAGGGAGGGGAAAAGAAAGAAAAAATGAAAGAAAGAGAAAAAAAGAATAAAAACAACGTAGAGGAAAAGTTAACTTTGACAATCATTTTTCTCTTCTATTCACTTCAAATGTAGTTTCATTTTAAGTTTTGGGCACATGTTGGGGTCATTTTTTATTTTATCAAAACAGTTTTCCCATCTTAATTAAAATCAGTGGACTATGCAATTCTGTTAGATGGGAGGAAAGGAGAATTTGTTAATTTACATTTAAATAAAACTGTTTTTCTGAACTTCTGATATAGTAGCATTTTTAATATCTTGTGCTTCATATTATATTTATAAGTGGTACCACTGGAATTATGGGGAGTCTTGGCTCACATTTCTGACTGTTATCCTTCAGTAATAGTAGTGCTTTTGTAGCCGTGGAAGTCTAAGAACAGAGTCAAGGCAAAGTTTATAGTCGAAGGTAATACTTTTTTATTAAATCTATTGGTATAACTGGAAGAAGAGGCAGTTTGAAGAAGAACATTTCTCAAAATATTGTCCATTTTTTCCAGCTGTTCCATTTGGTCTAATTGAAAATATCATTCATTAAAGCTGAGAATATATTAATTCTGTTGTGATGTCTTGAGTAGCAACTTTGCTGCCTTGATAATTCATGATCATCAAAGAGTTTGAAGTTTAACTTCCTATTGACAGATTCCAAAGTTTTCAATAACTAAAGTGACCAGGAGCATTTTTTTTTCCTTTATTCTTTCATTTGCTTTTTTTCTTTCTTTTCTTCCTTTTTCTTTTTTTTTTTTTTTGTTTAATACTTGTCTCTAATCTTACCTCTAGACTTAGTAGTCAGGGCATTCAAATATATGCAGTTAGAGTCCCTTTATAGCACATATGAAGCAGTAAAGAACTTCAACTAACACCTGAACTATGTGTAATTAACAGGAAATTTCTGCAGTACAAAAAGACGTAAGATTTACTTATGACACTGGTACACTATGAGGTATGTAGAGATGCACAAGAAGTTCAACAGTTTGAATTTGCTGCGTTTAGTATTCAAGCAGGAATCAGTGGGCAAAGAAGCTTCCTTAATGATTTGCTATTTAATAGTTCTTTTCGCATGGAAACCTGAAGAGGCTTCCTCATATTTAATTTTGTGCTGTGATATTCTAACAGTCCTTTTGGACTTAGCACAGTTTCATATGAATTAATGCTTAAGCTAGTTTGCAGCTGATAATGTATATTTATGGGTTCAGCATTAACAGTGACTGGAAATGCTTCACTGATCTGAAGGTAGTGTAATATTTTTGAGAATGCTTTTAGTTTAGACTCAGTTGCTGTCACTGAATATAGAATTAGAAAGAAATGGTTTTCCATCTCGTGAAAACAGAAGGATATTGGAACTTTTTGTAATTGAATTGTAATAGAAAGTAAAAAAAGGGTTTGTGACAAAATATAAATAATTCTGAAATATTTTGTTCAGTACTAGTTATTATCAATGATTATACTACAGTTTCTAAGCTAAAAATTATTTTTAAAAAATGGAAAATCAGAATTCCTCTTTAAAAACTACCAAAGAGAATTTTTTGACAATTTTAAAAAAGTTTTTGAATCATAGAAATTAATTCAAACTGACCTTTCTTTAGGGTTGTCAGGCATACATTTTTACTTGATGTCCTGGAATATTTATTCAACAAAGAAGAATGTAGGTATTAGTTTGGTTTTCACAGAAATTCAAGTTAACTGCATGCTTCAGGAATTTTATTATGGCAAGAACCTATCAGACTTACTGTAGAGGTATTGACTCTCTTTGCAGTGAATGCACAACAGACAAAATTTCTTGGGACTATTTCTCTGGATGAATAGATATGAATTTTTGTTTTTCCAGTGAAAAAGTTATCATTTTGAAAAATTGCTATTTCTTGTTGGTAACAACATATATTAGATTTGCTAACAATACTGGAAGTGACTTTTCTTTCCCATTTACATCCTCCTTTGAAGCAATTAACCAATCTAGGGGAGTCTGTTGCTTGATTTTCTCATTGTTTGCAGTCAATGTGACTCTGAAGTCAGGTAGTAAAAAAAGAGACAATGAGTGCTTCATTTAACGCTATCAACATCAATTATACATGAGCTCCCTTTACCTAGGAAAGCTGAATGCTCAGGCTTGATCTTAAACTCTGGTCCCAAGAGAACAGGCAAACAGTCATTCTGCCTGGGATAATGATCTATATAAAGCAACAAAATGCTACCTGGATTTTCCTAACACTATATTGTACAAATTTAAATATTGCTCAGGTTCAGGGAGGTTTTTCCACCATATGGAAACACTTGAAGGTAAGCTTAGATGCTCAGATTCTCGATGATATGCCTTAGATTTAATTGACAACTCCCACTAGCCCACTAGCTTAGTGACAGTTCTGCATCTAAATCTTCTTGTATCATGACCAAGCAATGCCTAGTGAAAGATAATATGCATTTAAAAAAAAAAAAAAAAGAAAAAGACACTAATTAAAAAAACTGAAAAAAAACCCTGAAAAAAGACGGGGGAAAAAAAGACCTTACAACTGTCTCTAGGAAGCAAAGAAAGAAAGATATAAACTTAACTATTTTGATGCAAAAAAGGGAACGACTCCATTTTAAACATTTGGGGCCAGAAATCTAACCCTTAGGATCTTTTCCAAAGCTGCTAAACCATTACAGATGCAGCCATCCATACCAAAGATAAACTCAGTGATGGCTTTTGAGACTGTGAGAGTTACGTCCTTAGGTAAGGTTGATTTTTCTCTTTTTCTGCAAAATAGTTTGTAGTGAATTTAAATTTCCTGAGCTTGAAACTTACCAGAACATTGTGTCAAGCCCAGTTACCAATTAATTTAATTATGCTGTTCAGCAGAACTTGCCAATAAAACGAAGTGTAAGATACTGTTACTGCAACAAGCTTGGAAATTTCAGAGAGAAATGCAAAGTACTTTAAGTTTCTAGTCCCCACACACTCATTACCTATTAATAGTGGATGAAACTTCTTGACAAATGCATTGTCATGAGTAATCTGTTTCCATGAGTGTAATATTGGGCAGTTATGTCTAATACAAAGTTAATATTTATCTATTTAAAGAGTTGTACTACCTTAAAATTGATTCACATTTGTGTGTTGCAACTATGCATGTATCTAACATCCTGCTGAACCTATCTGTGCATTCTTGTGTACAATATGAATATTTTTGCTCCTTTAAGTAGGATTCTTACAGATATTGTGAACATTTTTTAGCTAAACATTGTTTTCTTCTTTATTTATGAAAAGCTGAACATTAAAGAGTTTTAAAAAATGTTTTCCATTTCTCACTGTATTAGGAAAAAAAAAAAATTGGGGGGTTATTAAATTCTAAGTGTTGCTGAATGTATATTTCAAAAAGGGCAATGCAGAGCATGGCAGAGCAGCAAAGGTAAGAGCAGAGCAAGGTGAAGTGAAGAGAAACATTTGAAGTTTATTTATAATTGTAAACAGGAAATACATTAATAAGGTTGAAAACAGACAGATAAATTATCTGCCCAGCTACACAGAAAAGTATTGACAGTGCAGTATAGACACTTTATGTCAAGCATACTTCATTTTCTTTTGTCAAATCTAATCAGTCATTTGTTGGCATCTGTTATACTGCATTTCAGAAATGCAAACTGAATATAGATAAATTCACTGTATACAAGAATACCATATATCAAAAGATGCACCTACATAGCATGTCTAGTGAAATCATGGAAGCAGTGTCCTTCAGCTGGAAGGACAGTGACAAATATTAAAAATGTACCAAGACAGAAATAAAAATACTTGAGCTTGTAACTGACAAAATATTATCCAAAAAACGCCCTGTATTATCAGTATAAGAATTTCACTCATTTCCTGAAGGTGTGAGTCCTGATCTTGCAGACACTTAAGTACATCCTCAGAGAAGTCCCACTGGGTAGTCCGTAGAACTGATTGTAGTTGAATGAATCCTTTTTTTAGAGGTTACAAATAAATATGGCTGCCATGAGAACATTATATTCGTCACTGGTTTATTTTGATATAGCTAGTCAGTACAAATGAGGTTTACTTAAGGATGAAGGTGTCTAACTTGAAGTAGGATCCAAGACCATTGGAAAGGCTTATATACTCCCTTTATAATGTACAGGGGGAATGGCATACCTTGAAATGGGAATGGGAAGATAAGGCTGCTGAGTGGAAGGCAAGCTAGGGCTCTCCTAGGAGAAACAGCGCTAAGAAGAAACATCCTGAGACTTTCATCCCTTCAGTTCCTGGAGTGACAGTTCTATTCTCAGTGTCTGGGTTAAAACTTGTCAGAAATATAAGAAAAATTGAATTTTGCCACTTCAGCATGAAAAGCCAAGTCAGGGTTGATTCCACTACAGAAAAGTGAGAGAAGAGCTGGAATAGAGGTGTCACACAGGGGAGGCTTCCCTTCTGTTGATTCCTGTTGGTGCTGGCAGTGGGTAGTGGGGGATAATTCCCAGGAGAGAGACCAGAGACTGTCCCTCCTAGGATGGTGCCTCTCTGTCCTCCTCCAGTTCTCTTCTTCTACCGTGGTAGCCACCTTCCCACACTCTCCAGCCCAACCAAGAGTGGCAGAAGCATGGCCCAGCCTAATTTTAAAGACTGGTGGAAGGCAAAGCACATAGAAGAGCTGTGAGTGTTTTGTTGCTGTAGCAGTTGGTAATTAGTGATGGCTTATTACCTTACCCCTAGGACCCATGCAACCAGCATCCTCCAGGCACTCTCTGAAGAGATGGCCTGTTGTTTATAAAACATAAGAATGGTTCTACCTTTAATTGAAACAAAAAATATATATCAAATTTAGTATTTCTCTCTGTGATGGAAAATAAAATCTTTAGCAATTTTTCAAATACTCTGTTTTTGTGTTACAGAATTGTGATTTGATGGCAAAAAAAGTTAGCCACTTTTTGTTAAAAAATTGACTTGAAACAATTAAAAATTAATGAGACTTTTGAGCTCTCATTTTCTGACCAAAGAATCAGTTTCAAGATATCTGTAGCTATTTTAGTCAGTTCTTGTTAGTCCATATATATCAGTAAATCTAGCAATGAAAATAATTAAGTAAATCTGTTGTGTTTTCTCTCCGTTTCCTTTTTCTCTTACTACTGTTGTTCTCAAAGTTATGCGACTATTATTGAGTGATTATAATTAAATTCTGTAATGACTAGCACAACTACCATTGCTATAGCTTGCTTTATTTTTCAGAAGTCCTCCCTTTATAAGGGTGAGACAACACAACAGAATTTTGAATGAAAATATGAAAGCCCAGACACTTTCCTTCACACATGTGGGTCTTTCCCCTGTTTGTAAAAACTGCACTGGGTTTTCTGAAATCTTTATTAAGTTTCATTGTAGTAGAAAATACTCACAAGCACTTGCTGGCTCAGGCAAATAATTTAAAATATGTACTAACTGAAATTTAAAACAGCAACAATTTGTTGTAACGATTCTGCTGAAGATATGCAAAATGTATCAATGTGCTACATTGTAAGAGAAATATCTGTATTAAAATATAACACTTACTTTGTTAAAAGGAACAGATAAAGGACCAAATATTCATGGTCACCAATCATGTCGGGGACAAAAGAGGTGTTCTACTTAAATGGCCACATTTTCAAATGACTTTGATTTATATTTATTTATTTTTAATTCATAAACAGAAAAAAATGCCTAGGAAAATTCTTTCACACCAGGAAATACTGAATCCCATTTTTTTTAGGTAATTCCAATGTAAAAGCTACCCCATGATTCAGGTCAATCATAGAGTTTTTTCACGTACGTTTAACATTTTCTTCTTGAAAATGAATTTATAACAATTTACCACAAATACTGCATACATGCTTTTTATTAACAGTTTAATTCACTCTTACAGAAAAAATATTAGGAACTGAAAGTCTGGAATCCAAGTGGTGGGGTTTGGGTTTTTATTTCCGAAAACATATGTTAAGCTTAATTAAATAAATTCAGTCAAGATGCACAGTTCTATATATTGCTTTGCAGTACAATATTATAACACATGACGTTTTCACAGGGATGAAAATCCTTGCTTTGGATTTCATAAGGAGTGTTGTAATGTCCATTAGCTCTTTTTTCAGCTAAAGTGTGACTTTTACTGTCAGTAAAGAAAACAGGAAGTTTAAAATAAACAAATAGATCAGGATGAATAGATTGTAGAGAAAAGTGCCGAGAGAAAGGAAGGGATTACAGTTTTTGTGCTTTTGAAAGTTACTAGATTATAGGGACTGGCAAACAGAATAATAATTTGCATAGGTATCTGACATATGATTATGCCTCAGATGATTTATGTAAGGCCTTGACAGGCTACAGTGATGAGCATGCTAGAAATACGATAGATGGATGAATGGAAGGTACTCAGTGAGGTGAATGTGAATTGGAAAGTCAATATCAATTTGAAAATCAATCAGCAAGAATAAGACTGCTCAGTTTGTGTGCACAAAATGCTGGGCTAAGGGCTGTCTATAAAGACGAGGTGGAGATTTCCGAATCCTACAGAAAATATTTTCTCCAGCAGCGTTCAAAAGTCTGCAGTAAAATATGTGTGATTCAATTGTTTATAGCCCAGGAAATCAGAATCTTTTCTATACCAGAACCTTCTCTCCCATTGCCAGGAGCCTGCCCCATCTATCTAGGATTTAGAGGAGACTCATTTCCCTTTCAGCACCATGAGAAAGGCAGGGTGGCTGTAACTCCCTGACCTCTGGCTGAGAACCCCACCATAAGCCAATTCTTTAGATAGCTGTTTTGGTGGAGACACTTGGCTCCCCTCATCTTTGTGCCACTTTGAAAGGGTTAGCAGGAGAAAAAGCCCCATTGTTCTTATTCCAAACAACCCAAAACATACAAAGCACTCTCAAAAAACTGCACCTATTTATACAGAAAACTACTTAAGGGCACACATTGTCTCTTAGTGTTTTTGCACAGCCTTGTACAATAGGACCCCACTGACTGAAGCTTTTAAGATTACCTTTAATAGAATGCATCCATAAATATATTAAAGAGAATTAGGGTTAAAAGCCAAGAGCTCTAAACCTAGGAAATATGAGAATCAATGCTGATAGGACTTAATTTAGGATATACATCACCCATTCATTAAACACTATGCTATTTCTGATCGACTCCTAGCTTTGTTCACTGCTTGGGAAGTCTTACGCTCAGTAAATGAGAAACAGCTCAGTATTTCATTCTATGCCCTTTGTTCAGGATTTGGCACCATGCGTTGTTTACTGCATACCATTTAATTGAGCCTCGAATACAGAATTATTAATATTCTCATGAGTTTTTCTATGATACCTACTGCTATAGTATTTGAATGTGCCAAAGGAATAATTTATTCATCTTCTTGGTATTTTTGTGACATGAAATGTTATTATTCCCATTTAATAAGCAGGGAGGTAAGACCCATGTCCACTTTTTTCAAAAGATTGTAGTCATTTTGGATACCCAATTGAAGATGGCCTGATTTGTTAGACAACTTAGTGCATTCACAGAGTTATTTATCCGAAGCACAAGTTGTGTGCAATTCAATAACAGATGTAGGAATATAGTATCTCTGAGAGTCAGGTATGAAATCTTTGTGGGCACTAAAAAGCATATTCATTTGAAAATCAAGTTCTAGGTGACTTATCTAATACTACATTACGACTTTTTCATGGAGACAGGGATAAATCCATTTCTCCTGGGCAGTTCTAGCTGTCTAAACTGTAACTCATACTTTCTTTTCCTAGAATTCTTTGCTTCACGTTTACACAATAAGTAGGGGAAGAGATCCTACGACAAAGCCCTACTCAGAGCAATTCTAGCATATTCTAGGAAACAGAGGTTAAACTGTTAGCCTGAGGAGAGGAGGATGAGAAAATGAAAAAGTGCGAAAGCTATACTTCCAAGAGGACCTTCATGAACTTCAGGATGCAGCAAAAAGAATGATAAAAAAGGAAATTATAAGCTTACAAGGTCCATTATGTTTGTTGTCATAAATGATAAGTAAACAGAACTGGAATGAGAAGCATGCAGACGCACTCACAGAAGTAGAAGCTTTCCTTTTCTTGCTGCAAAAACACAAGGAATAAATTCTTCACATTTTCAGTATGGAAACATGCAACTTACCACTCCGTATCACCTGAACATCCATCTTGCAGTGTTTGTATACTAAAATGGAATCTCCTTCCCAGGGCCTTTTCAGTATTAAACACCTTTCCTGCAATAATTGTCATTAACTTACTGTCTACACTATATTGCTGGCATTCTTTGCATGCTGAAGAACAGATACACAGAGGTCTGTAACACCTGTTGATCACAGTGGTAAAACCAAGAGTAGCTAGGTGCTCTATGGTTCACAATCTTATTTTGCTTTTTGTTTTGAGAGCCAGATACAAACCCGGCAGGAGGAGAAGTGAGGAGTTGACCAGCCAGCTCGCTTTACAGCATTGCCTATAAAGCTAATGTGGTATCGAGGGATACACTGTTAAGGTTTCCTTAGGATCTCTCTCCTTGGTAGGCAGAAATTGTCATCTGGCTTCCCAATTTTAAGATGCCTTTGCCATCTTTAATTCATCTCCTGTGTGTACTTTAGATTTTTTCCTAAATCAAAATATTCCCAAATCGTAAAGGCTTCCAAATGGAAATACTGTACGTCTCTAAATGTCAGCTTATTTTCATCTGTCCTGCCAGACTCCAAGTTCTGGAGTCTGATTTGAGTTATATCAATACTATACAATTTGGAATGCATGTGTGTAACTGTTTCACCAAAGTCACCGTAATTTGTACTGAGGGATAATGTCTAATGAGGTCACCAGATTCACTTGTATCTTTTACAATTTTAAATCGAGTTGCCAATGTTTATAGTTTCCCATGCTTGAAATTTTTAATGTAGGTGCTAAAACTACAAAAGTGATTTCTTGAAGACTACAAACAGTCTTACTGTAGACCATGCTATAAATTACAAGTGGGCTATGCTAAATCTGTTAGTGTAGGTAATCAATCCATATCCCATAAGAGGGGACATTTCTTGTTTGAGTGCTAGTCACTTTTTCTAAAAATTCAGTGTAATCTATAGACATAATACTATGCTGGATATTCTTCAAAGCTGCCTAGGGGCATCAATTTTTATGGGAGTTGGTTTACAAAATCCCTAGACATTTTTGGAAAATCTAAACCATTTTTAACTCCTACAGTGTCCAAATAACCATTATTGCAGTAAGGAATTACGAAGGTTCTGCTCTCTTAAATTTGCCAAACATCTAATTCAAGCAATGATGCTCAGTAGTTGATTTTACTAAAATTCTCATGTCAGATAATAGATAGATACAACCCAGAATATGGGCCTGTTGGCTTCCTTCCTCTAGGTTAATACTTCCCCAGACCATCTAAAGGTACTCTTTCTAATGCAGCCCCCGAAAGGCATTTTAACAGCTATAACGAAAAAGATGTTTTCTTGCTTTAATTAATACATGTGCATAATTTAAAAAATGACTTAGTTGTTGCTTTCATTAGTCTAATTTTTTCTGGTCATAGTGAACACTGCCTATGCAATTTTCCAATTAAAATTACAATTCTCTGACTGTAATTGAAGCTTTATCTACTGATCTATCAATTCAGTACAGAAAATGATCTGGATGTTACAGCTTGATTACTTTTTCCTAAATAGCCATTGAGGTTATATATTCTATTCTAAATGTATCTGCACAAACCTATGTAAAAAAGATTTATTTATTATCTAAACAAAATGTTAACCAATTACTCAACCGCACATATACAAATCCTTTCAAAAACTAGACCCATTTTCCATCTTTAGAATGTGTACCTCAAATCAACCTCTCAAATATGCCTTACAGGGCAGTCCATGTTAGTTTTTCCCCCTTTTTTTCTCAGCTGACAGTACATTGACAAAGGGTAAAATTACTTTGTTTTCCAAAACAAAAAATTTTATTCATAAATCCAGCTAGTCTAATCAGAGCCATTCTTTACTGTTTTCTAATTTTTCCTCTCCTCAAATTTACTAACACTTGGAAAAACATTCAAGCATTTGTTTGTTTCGCAAAACTGGGAGTTACTGACCCCTTGCACTTAGGTCTATATCATTTGATGTACTATGTAACATAGAAGCAAGACTCATCAGGGCTTGAGTATGTCATAAAGCTGAAATAAGCTCTTTGTTGCTTGGGGTTCTCAGTCCAAAACAACCATCTATTTATTTATCTATTATTGTGCACATAAACTTACAAAAGCAGGAAAACATCTTTCCCTCACTGTAACTGCTAACATGCTGTTTGGGGGTTTTAATCAAAAAGAACACCTTTAGGTGATCTTAGAAACTGCACCCCAGAAGAAAGAAACTAATAGCTTATACTATTAGTAATACTAGGGTTTTGATACAATCACATTTCAGCATTCAAGACCCTCTGACAGGTACTGTAAATAGATTCATTTTTAAAGAATATGAAAAGTATGATAGGTATTGTCTGTAAAGAATTACAACATAATAGATTATGAGAGAAAAATGAACTAAAATAGGGAGTGTTTTAAAAGAATGAGTTAGCACCCAAAAAATAATGGTTCCATAATCATGAAGAATAATGTTTCATAACAGTTCATTAGTGAAATACAGTAAGATAGGAGACAGAAATGGAAACAAAATATATATATACATGATGATATATTTTATTTTATTTTATATATCATGTATAAGATATGATAAGTGCCTAAATATAATTTGATATATACATATATTTCTCATATATATATGAGAAACAGAGGAAAAAAGATGATAGTCAGTACAACAACAATTAGAAAGGATGAAATTCTGAAAACTGATAAGAGAAAATAAGGATACTAGAATAATTCTGTGCTGAGAGAACTACCTAAGAGCAATATTCGATGCAAGCTAGATATAACAAAATTATTAGTAGCAGTTATTCAGTAAATGAGAAAAGAAAATATTCATTAAGTACCCCTGTTTAGTATACCAACCAAGAAAGAAGTGAAATGAGAACATGAATTATAAACTAGCTCTGTAGTGACGGAGAAAGATGTCAGGCACTGTCTATTATCAATTCACAAAAAGCAAAGTGGGGAAAGGTAGTGAGATTATGGTTCCAAACTCAGCAAAATGGCAATACTGAAACAAGATACTGTTGAAAAACTGAGACTCCCTGTTGTTTCCAGAGATTCTTCCAGAGTAACTTAAAACTGCTGTCTTACACAAGTCCAAGTTAAATTCTCATCTTTGTGGTGACAACAGAGTCTGGCTCCTGCTGAGAGGACCTGATGCCTGTATCTTGTCTCCCTGTGAGGCAGTGACTTCATTTCTCAGAAAAAATGTGAGAGTGTATTTTACATTTTAGGATATAAAACTGGTGGAAAATCACAGCACTGCATACTGCTAAACTTCAAGGATCATCTACCATGAATAAATATATTCAATTAAGATAATATTCAAGAGTCCTTAAAAATTGGCTGAGGAAATGTCTGTTCCTCTGATGTTCATTTTAATAAATCTCCAAACAAGAAAATTCCAGCAGCTTGAAGAAATGTTAATCTGCCATATTCAGTAGGTGGTAAGCCTTATATCAGTCCTAAGCAATAATGGAAATGCTGGTATAAAATTCACTGATAAGGAATTCAGTGATAGGAATACAATTAATGCCAGCGAAAGTGGTTTTACATAAATTAAATCTAGTCAAATAAACCTGATTCTAATGTTTGATTAGATAAAAAATTTGGCTGAAACGGATGTTGTATATTCAGACCATGATAGGCATATGACACAGCGTGGCCCAGAACTCTGATTAACATTACACAATACCAATAGATCACATAAGAAATCAATCCAACAGATGGATCTCAAGGGAGTATATGTCAACTGGGAACAGGCACTGAATATGTGTTTCCAGTAGAGCTCCATAGGGATTAGTTTATTTGACATTCAACTTTCATGCAGCATTCTTAGCAATAGTTCAGAAATAAACAAAAATCATGGATAAAACTGATGGACGATGCATAGATTGGAACAATGACTAATAAAGATGAAGACACAGAAATGGGTTTGATGCATGATTTTTGAGTTAGATGGGCCCACTTACACACAGCCAGAATCAGCAGAATCAAATAAGAAGTGAAATATCTTGTAGCAAGCAGTGCAGGAAATTTCTATGAAAGACAGGGCTGTATAATGAAAATCAAGATTCCGGAGAGGATGTAAGAGCCATAGTGGACAACAACTTAATGTCTCTTGTCAGTGAGATGCTGTGGCAAAGAAACTAATAGGAAAAGCAGAAGCAAGACGTTGAATTTCTCTCCCTTATAAGATTTAGAGACGTTCAATATTGGAATGCCATCTACAATTCTTATGCTACCACTTTTTAAAATAATGGTGCAAAATTTAACCATTTGCACAGAATTCAGCAAAGTGACACAAAAACCTGTGTGAATGATGCAATTCCTAAAGCTTTTCAAAAGGAGGCTTAAGTGCTTGTAAGAACAAGATGGAGATGTGAGCTCATTACAGCATAGCTGTATTTCCAAGGGAAGCAAACAGCATGGATCAACAGGCTCCTTAATTTAGTAGGTGAAGGCACTCGATTTTGTTGTATCCAGAGCCAGTGCCTAGAAACTGAAACCAGCCAAACTCAAATGAGAAACAAGGCAAAATATTTAACGGTTGGTGTAGGAATGATAGTTATAGATAGATTCTAAATAGGAATCTTCTTACTATGAATAACCTCTTTCTTGGTCCAATTCCATCTATTTTTTCATCCTTTTCTCTCTCCTCATCATTTGGTTGAAATACTGAAATGTTCCATCTGGGTAGATATTCGTGTATTTCCATCCTTATTAAAACAACGGAAAACAAAGTTACCTAGAAAGCCAAAGCAAACTAATCTTTAAGGTAAACTGCTGCAACTCAGATGTAAATATTGGAGTAAATAATGACAAACTTTTAAAATCAATAAGCTGTTTTAAACATTTTGAAAAACATCAGCATGTAAATTCTGAACAGAAGATGAATACTTGATGGACATTTTACAATAGCCAGAGGGTAAAAATATCAAGTACTTACTAAGTTATGTTAAAAAGGTAAGACAAAACTGTATTTCTACAACACTATGAATTGTTTTAAAGGTGCTGGAGGAAATTCTCCTTTTCCAGATCCACTCTAGCTTCACCACCTTGCTTTCTCTCTCTGTCAAACCTAGTCCTAAACCCGAACCCCATCCTTAATGTAAACCTTAACCCTAAGCATAGACTGAGCCTTAGGCAAGGCCCCCAAGCAAAGTGTCTCACAGCCAAGTGCTCTACACCTTACACTTTCTTTTCATAGCCCCTTTTCCAGCCTCACTCCAGCTGCACCTCTGGTTTTTGTCTCTCTCTTATTCCTAATCCTAACTTAACTCTAACCTTAAATCAAAGGTACCCAAAAACAAAAGTCAGTACAAGGTGACACAAAATAACTCCTGAACACTCCTTATAATTAAACAGACATTTTCATATTTCAAAACCACGCTCATAGGCTTGGGGGATTACTTTAGTAAAAATACATAAATCTTCCTCAGTTTTGGAGAAATTCTGTTCTGTGAAACTTATGTTCTTTTATATTTTCTGGTCTTAGCTTACCTTTAAACATTGACTCATCAGAAATTGCTGACAACAGTGAAGAGGCCAGTGCTTTCTATGAGAACAAAATCAGACCAGTGTGGGATAAAGAAGGGTGGAGAATGTTCTGACAAAAATGGTCCATGCTGAATCTTCTTACCAAAGTCTTCCAGTTTCAGTCTTCAGCTGGAAAAGTTGTCTCACATTCCGTATGCAATTTCTGCTCTGATTGAATCAATCATCTTAAAAATTTTGTGATGAGAGGAATCAGACTTGTGAGAAACTGAAGCTGCAGATGTCAGATCCTCATCTAATTCGTGAAAAGAAGGCACTTGTGTTTGTTTCCTACATATTAATGGATACTGATGGCTATTCTATTGTCCAGTATGCCTTTTCTGTGTGGTTTGGCCTTTTTTTTTTTTTTTATTTGAAGCCCGTGACATGCATGATTTCTGAGAGCTTCATAATAGGATACACCTTGAAATCATTAGAATTTTAGTGGCACAAAACCCCCATCTTCCTATCTCATTTTCATTATAAATTGCATTTGAAAATCACTCCCAAATTTTTACGGAACAAAAGATTTTTGCTTATAAATCTGTAATATTTTTTTCATCTGCATGGAGCGTGTTTTCTGCTTTTTTTTTTTTTTTCATGCTGTTGAATCCATTCTTCCTAGAGAATGTAAGTTGGCTCTTTCCCATTTAGTATGTGTTATCCTACATTTTTTGGCCTATGTTTGACATGATGAACGGCAATTGAAAGAAGCATAGTTATAAAGGGTTCTATGCGTGTTGATTAAAATAGAATTAATTGCATGAAAATATATCCTGGAGAGGTAGAAACCAAGAATGAGGGTAAGCCTGACTTAAACTGGCTGCTGCTTGGTGTCCGCTTTAGGATAAACAGTCAGTCTTCATGCTCTGACACACAAGAAGACCAGAGGCACCATTCAACTGCCAGCTGAAATGCCCTACGGTGTTTGATATGGGGATGACAGAGATGACACAGGAGAGGCTTTCATAGCTCTGTGGTTGTAGGATTTGGATGTTTGTTGGGATACCCTGGACTGCCTCTATTGGCACTAGATGACTACGTTTAAGCAACTGAGCTGAGCCCTAGATCTCCATTAATTCCATTAAGTGAAAATCAATCACTTACTGCACATGCGGATACTTACCAAGAGACACTTACAGTTAAGAACTTTAATCTGAAAACGAATGCCAGTTCAAATCACTATTACCATGAAATCACCAGCCTGTTTAGATTAAATGTGTAAAAGGTGAAAGATTTTTGATACATACAAATTCCTTCAATGAGTCCCAAAATCTTTATGTATGGAGTGAGGGACTGGGAGGTAGGTAGAAGATTGACTGCCTGAGCTACATGTGCAGGCAAAGTCTTACCCAGGTCTTGCACTCCTGAGACTGAGCTCCCGATGAAAATGGAAACCTCACGGAATAAGCCTGCCTATTTGTGTCACAGACCTAATGAACATTCACAAGTGGATGTTTCAGAGGGAAAATCCCTCCCTGTTTGGGGAGAGGTCAGACATGTGATAAGATCCTCAGAAGGTATGCCTTGGTGTCAGTATTCCCACCAACAAACAGCAAGTCTTTGCTTCTAGAACTGTGGTAGGATATTTTAGTGAAATTCTTGCACACACAAAAAATTTTTATTTTGTTCATTCCATTTCATTCTGAGAAATTACAGAACTTTTTTTTTTTTTTTCCCCAGGAAGAAATCAATGAAGAGAAAGAAAAGAAAACAGAGTTTTACGGTGACAGGCTCTAAAGAAATATAACTATAGAGCTGTCAGTACATATATGTACTTCTTAAAAAGAGTGAAATGTATTAAAAGCTATTGGGAAAGGGAATGTTGGGACACAATCCCATTTTTATAAGTCTCTTTCATTTGAAAGTTACTGTGCAAGAGAAACCTATTCACATGAGTTCTTATTTGCTGTTCTGGTGTTAGCACATTCACAGAATTGTATTTAAAACTCATTATTTTCTGTTCCACACAGATAATGATACTATGCAATTGCTTTTCTAAGCATTGCAGCTATAGACAAGCTTCAGTTCTGTTACACAATTCTCTATTTCATGGTTCTTCTTGAAACATCAACTCATGGAGTCATGAATTTGTGAAAATTGCCACTACCTTTACATCAGCATCATATCCTTTATAAAAGTAGACGAGTAGACAGAACTGTCCACTAACTAAGCTGCCATTGTTGAAGAGAATGGCTTGAAAAATCTTCTAGCAATTGCGACAGTGCAATTGCTAAAAAATAAGACTATAAAACATCCTGTGACTTTTTAAGGCTAAGACTTGAATTGGGAGACACATGAGACATCTAGTTACTGTAGAAATTATGCTTGAGACTTGCAATATTGAGTTTTTAATAGTATTTTCTGTAGGCTTAATAATTCTAAATGAATTAATTAAGTGTATCACAGATCAATTAGTAGAAGTCTAGTTGAAAATCAAGCAGATTCTTTATAGGTCTACACTGGGAAAATGTATACACATATCTGAAAGCAATTTTCAAATAAAATCCAGTTACTTTTGTGCATGCAGATTTCAGAATAATTGGACATCGATAATGAACACATTTGTGAACACTTTATGTATTAGAACACTTCAGTGAGTGGGTGAAAAGCCTCATTTCTTAATATTTTGTCCTTCTAGAAAAAAACTAAGACCAACAGTACAAAACAGATTTTAAATTGTCATATAAGAATGTGACAAAATAAGTTTTTAATACTAATGATGACAGCATAGGAATTTTAGATTACTCTGCTCCTTGTTCAAAATCCATTGGAAAGAAATGTAAACTTTGCATTACTTGTTGGGTTTTTTAGCAAGGTCATAATGAGCACAAGCAAACATACTTTATAACATTAAAAACAGAAGAGGAAGAAGAAGCTCAGAGGTTTATATCCAGAGTAAAGAGAAACAAAGGACCCAACATAGGAATTCTTCAGAGAAATGTTGCTACCATAACTACCAAGCACAGTATGCACACAAAAGCAAAATGACTGGGGATGACACATCTGTGGAAATAACATTTCTGAGATATCATTACTCATGTCACCTGTATTTTTATTAAAATCTTAGCTTGAGTGCATTTGTGAAAACTATGAAATAAAGTTAATATTCTGGCAGCACTAAAAAAAACTACCTAATGTCTAGTTTCTAGTAATTTAAGAATACCAGCATAAGAAACAGATGGCAAAATAGCTCAATATCCTTTGGAAAATCTTTCATTAGCGTTAAAAGCTACACCTGCTGAAATGTGTGATCTTACTTTAAATGTAGAAAAGCATTAATAGGAATGTACAGCAGTGTGGTTATATCTCTTAATTGGTATACCCTAGTGGAAACAAACATGCTAATTAAGCGATCATCCTGATTATAAGAGCCTGATAGGAATACACAGTGCTTGGAGACATTCGTTTCTATTTCAGCAATCGCTTTAAAAATAATTATAGTAAGATGCTTGAAATATTTAAATTATATAAAGGTAAGTGACTCATTACAGAGCACAGAATGAACATAAAGGGAAAAGGATTGCAGAGAGATAAATTTGTGATACAGAACAAAGTTACAGCTTCAGTTTCCTCTATGAAGTGTTGTGGACAATACTAAACAGTCACTTTGATTTGACTAGGTTTGTCATTTTTCTACTCATTAGACAGTGAAATTCATTACATTAAATGTATTTTCTGAACTCATTTGGTTTAAGGCTTTACTTTAATCCAGGTGCCAATCTAGAAATTCATTTCAAAGTTCTTTTTCAAAGCTCCTACTGCAACATTAATCTGGAACTCCTGGTTCAAATTCTTCTTATGCTCCTTTGGGGTTTTACAATGGCACGCAATGAAATTTTCCTCCATACTTGTCCTGGTTTGAGTGACACAGAACTAATTTCTCTTCTAATGCCTGAGAAAACTGCACTTTTAGAAGACTCTAGTGTCTGAATTTGTGAAAATATTTACTCTATAGTGAGCTGTGGTCTGTGGGTTTCAAGGTCTCAGTGTTTTTTGAGCTCACCAGGTGCAGGGATGAGAAGGAGCGAGATCCAGGCACTTGAACCAAGCTGACCAACAGGATTATTTCATTCCACGAACATCACATTCAATATAAATTAGAAAGTTTGCTGCAAAGTGCTCTCTCCCTTAATGGCTGCAATCCTGAGAATTTCTTACCCCAGTGCCGTAGCTTCACTTCCTCCCGAAGCCACAGCGCTCGCAGTGTCCTACATTTGCTGTCCACTGCTGGGAGTGCACAGCTTCCTACTGATAGAATGGACTGAGTATAATCCTTGTATACTTCATATTGGTATCGGGATCAATGTTGGTTCTTTAGTGTTAATAATGTTATATCTATTCTTATTCTATTAAACCTGTTTATATTTCAGCCCCTGTGTTTCCTCGTTTTTAAAGGCTTATTAAATCAAGTATTTTGTAGGANGTTCAGCTTGGAGAAAAGAAGGTTCCAGGGAGACCTTATAGCAGCTTTCCAGTATCTGAAGGGTGCCTACAAGAAAGCTGGAGAGGGACTTTTTACAAGGGCTTGTACTGATAGGATGAGAGGTAATGGCTTCAAACTGGAAGGGGAGAGATTTAGATTAGATCTCAGGAAGAAATTCTTTACTGTGAGGGTGGTGAGGCACTGGAACAGGTTGCCCAGGGAAGCTGTGGAGGCCCCATCCCTGGAAGTGTTCAAGGCCAGGTTGGATGAGACTTTGAGCAATTTGTTCCAGTAGGAGGTGTCCTTGCCCATGGCAAGGGTGTTGGAACTAGATGATCTTTAAGGTCACTTCCAACCTAAACCATTCTATGATTGTATGACTATGAAATTCAGTCTTAAACTCACATAGAACCAAGAGAAAGAGGAAGTTTCTGCAATGTTACTAACAATATTAATCTCCTGCTATTAAAAAAATTCCAGCAGCTAGCACAACATAACATTTCTGATAGCGGTTTTATTCCATGCTATAGGTAGAGTAAAATAAGTACAGCTCTGCTTAGCCTTTACTTTGTTATGTGTCAACAAATAATAAAAAAGAATTGTATTTACATCCAATACCTCACAAAACACTTAGCATTTACCCTTGTGGTCACAAGCAATAGAATTTCTCATTAACTGGCATAAAATAATACCCTGTTCTTTTTTTCAAGTTGAATGAATAGAGTAAGGCTCTAAGAATCCCAACACTTTGCTTTGGCAGCTCCTTTCCAGTCCTACTCCAGCTGCACCCTGGGCTTCATAACTATGTGTCTCAACCCTCACCCCAATGCTTTCTTGAACTGTAGGAAATCCACTCAGTACAGCCTGAGCTTTTGAGAGTCTGCTGGAAGCTTCCTCTTTGATATTTCAGGTATAATTTACTATAAAATGAGTTCTAAGTCTTTATATTTCTACTTAATTCATCTGTTATTTCTATTTATTTTAAGGGAAGTGACAATAGATGGAAACACAAACAGAATCTTACTGTTTGGTTACCAGATTGGCATGTAGAATACAAGATACACTATGTATGAGACTGCAGAGATATGGGATTACTCTCTACTTGTGTAAAAGGGTGAAAGATCTCTGAGCACAAAATAGTTGCTGAATCACCAGATTTAAAGTGAGTCAGATAATATAAATGCAGAACAGAAAAGAACCAAACAACTCCCCCTCCTACCCTTGTTTTGTAATTGCTTCTCAGACCTCAAGAAGTCCATAATAGCTTTGAGGTTCCTTTTCTGAACTTCAGGTCTGGAAATCTCCCTGACAAATTTTTGCATGTTTTCCTTAAAAAGTATTCAGAACACCGACTGTTCAGATTCCGTCAGTCATTAATGTGATTTGTGACCCCATGACTTTGCAGTATATATAGGTACAAATGCACGTATGTTTGTCTCTCTTTAAATATATGTATACCTACACATATACACATGTATGTGTATCTATAGGTATATGTATATATAGAAAGTTGAAGCTCTGAGAAGTTAATGAGTATACCACACTACAATTTAGGAGTACTAAGCCAAACAGGGCAGGAAAGAAAAAGTCCTATGCTGGCATCTGTTCTGACAGCTTGTGCGTATCATTCCAGCCTGTTGCGATGTAAAATGCCTGACTCTGCATACCTAAAAGACAGGGTTTACAATGAAAGCACCACAGACCTTTGGTACATGTGTCGGTAGCAGGACAACAGGGCACTTACTGTAATAAGAAAACCAATTGAAGAGACTCCTTGTACAGCTGAGTGATGGCACTAGAATTTTCAGTGTTCAGATGTAATTAGAAAACAGCTGTGAAGGAAAATCAATTGTTCCTGGTCGTCAATGGCTAATTTTCCACAATCAGAATAAAGAATGCAATATGACATCTTTGAAACGAGCCAATAATTGTTTTTCCTTTGTTTCTTCTTTTAACATTTCTCCATTTATTTGTGCTAGCTATCCTTTATTTGCTGCAGGACTACTCTTAAAATTCTTAGATTCTCCTAATTATATTTAAACCCTGTTTAGCTGTAAAAACCAGTCTTTTACAGAGTTCTTTAAGGTGATGATTTGTGATTCATGAAGGAAGAGTTGACAAATGCTTATAAATTACTCTGTGATGGTTTCATAACAGAAGACTTGTTAAATGAAAAAAGTTGAATCCCATCAACGAAATTGCACACTGATTAATATTAATAAGTATTTGACCCATCAGAGGACTAAAGTCTTCAGATTCTTTGTCTTGATCTTCGAAATGCCTTTGAGATACACCTGTATTCTAATATGCTCATTTTCTTTTTTGTTGACAGTACCATGAAAAGGGTAGGAGGTGAAGAGAATTGTGTCTGTCACGTAGTGTGGGTTACAGATTGCAGGAGGAACCTCTGCAATCCAAATCACGAGATCAAATTACAACAAGTTTGAATTCTGGCAGGAAAATATGAGTTTTAAGTTATTATTATTTGTATTATACCAGTGCTGTTAATATTGATTTAATCTTACACAGTGACAGAAATTGCAATGCCAGGAGTGATAGCTGTGCTGAACTGTTTTGAGCATGTAAAATGGTGCGGTGTTCGATTAAATCACCCTTGATTCATTTGTTTATCTTATGCTGCACTGTAAATTTAATCTCTCTTTACGTGATTTAGATCTTAATTTACATGGGGTTCGAGGTGGGAAAGCAAACCGCACGTGTTTGAAGCAATATTCCCCGTGATCCCTTGTTGGTTTGAGGGAACGGTCACTCAGAGGGAGAAATGTTCCTGTAAACGTGCATTACAGAAGCCTACACAGCTCTGCAGGGCAAAAACCAATCCTGCTTTTGTTGGGTGTTTGTATGGTGCTCAGCCCAGTGAAGACCTGATCAATAATTTGAACCCTGAGGAGCTACTTCCGTGCAGCCGACTACCGAGACACCATGTTAACAGCTCTTTGGGAGCAGTCCAGGAGCGATACCGTGCCCACTGCGCTGCGCCACTGTCACAAAGGCTTCCTGCTCTGGCAGGGGCAGCAGCTGCCGGTGCCGGAGAACTGGCTTTTGGCATTAACACCCAGCTGCATGCCGTAAAACTGCCCTCACCTCCGGAGGGTAAGCCAAGGCACAGGCTCATGCAGCAAGTGTGTCTTAATCACATTTTTAACTTTCTTCCTCAGTCATTATGGCTGCCTTACAGACTGAGGGCTGTGATTGCGCCTTCAGCCCTTATGTCAGATGCCAGGGACCCACACCTGGACCCATTTGGTGTCACCCTTTTTAAATCAGCTTGTTGATTTAATGGCTGTAGACAAGATTCTGCTGAACACAGATATTCTGAAAAAGATATTTAACTACAAAGGTGCTAAAACCACCTTATAGAATAATAATAAGGAGCTGCAGCTGCCATATTTCTTTGGGAAAAAAGCAAAATGCTTTCACAGTTTCCAAACTAGTCTGCCAGAAAATTTCCTATTCGTGGCTTTGGGCTTCACATACAAAATATTATTGTAACAGCATTCATTTATACACTATATTCCTTCAGAATTTGGGGGTGGCAAAATCTAGAGAGATGCTTCAAATCCAGACAAAACCATAAAATATTTTCAGAGTATTACTCAGGACAGGTATACTGCCATACCTAAGTTTCTACCTAAGAGTTTTAAAAGACTATCTTTCCTTGGCAGGATGCATAGAAATCAATGAAATAAATCTGAGGCACAATCTATTCATGTACTCAGAATAGTGGGACTGACTTTAGAGAGCACATAAAACACTGTCAGTGGAGTTACTTTTTGGATAAAAGCTCTAAATGTCAAGTCTCCTACTTACGGCAATTTTACATCTCTGGTCATTCTGTAATTGTGAGGAGGTTTCCTCTAGTTTACATCAAGTAACATAGATGAAATGAAAATAAGGGTCAAATGATTTCACAGATTGAGTAATTTATTTCCCTGTGGCAGCCTCAGAGCCAGACCAGGCAGACAGAAACCAAAGGTTGCCTCACACAGCAGTTCAGTAACCTCCCTTAAATGAATCTGGTGATCTCAGTCCTGTTCCCAGGGGATAAATGTTTCCTGACAATAAGTAAGCAAACAAACAAATAAATAAATAAAGAAATGCCATCACAACTGGCATTCTTGCCGAGAAGTCTCTATAAAGGGGTCAAACAGTAAGGCCGAGGGCTGAAGGGACACAGAGAACAAGCTTTTATAGCTTCTAGGCAGTTTCTCAAGTTGAGGATAGTTAATGAGGCAGCAGGATGGCAGGGAAGGTGGTGGAGCTGCCCACAGCTCTGTCTCTATCACCAACAACCTTTTATGGACATTGAATTTACATGGAAATTCTTTTCAAGCCGAAAATAGAGCAGAAAGAATTTTTTTTAAATGAGTGAAAAGAGCTATTTGAAATGCTTAGTATGAGTTTAGTAAATTTTTTACCTGATTGGCAAACTATGGACTAGTGTGATGGTTAAACACCCAGAGAGGGCATTATTTGGGGGAACAACAGTGGCTTTGGGAGTGTGAACAGGTGACGAGCAGTGGCAGAAAGTGGTTCTGATCTGCAGAATTTGAAAGAGAATTTATTAAGACAGTGTTTTGCAATTTAAAAAAAAAAAAAAATCCTGTAGAATAAATATGCAACAGAAGAGGGCAAGAAAGAAGAAACACTGTCCTGATGGCTTCCAGTGAGAGGTGCAAGAAAGAGAGAAGATTCAAGCAGGTATGACATGGGATGAAATATTCAGAATTGAAACAAAGAGCAGAAAAGGTAGGATCTAAGACACAATGGAAAAAATCACCTGGAAACATAAAAGTTTCGTTGGGTTAAATAAAAGTAAGAATACTGAGCCAAGCAAGATTTCAAGCAAAATGCAGGATCCTCTTAACTTTAACGTTTTCCTTGATCCTTACATTCCACTGTTTTATTTCCAACACTAGCACAGCTAATGTATCTAACTAAAAAGAGATGTTACTGTTCAACATACAATTAATAGTGCAGGGGAGGGGATACTAACGGTTGAGCAACAAAGTTTGAAAAACATCGACATTCTAGAACAGAGATCCAGCCCCAAACTTCTCCAGATTCATCCATGTTAACCCTTCCTCCTTCTTGCTATGTGTTTTCGACCTCTGAGCCTTTTGCAGGTGACAGCATTAAGATTCCAGAAGGCACAGGGGGGCATTGAAATTCCCTGCAAGCTCTGAATCTCTCTCCATTGATCAGTGTGTCAATCCATGATGCAGTCATGCACAGATGTTACACAACAACAGCAGCAGGTTACAAAGCTCTAAAAATATTTGGATTTAATTGAAAAAAAAAAGGTAGATGTTTTCAGCTCTTTATTTAATGCCACAGCTTCCTCTTTGGCATAAAGCAGTGGCTGTTGTAGCTAGAAGGTGGCTTATTCTTTTTGGAGACTACAGTTGATTCACAGAGAATTTGAAAGGGGCAAAAAAAGGAACAGAAAACATGACATCTGAAAAATAGTGTAGACAGAAGAAGAAGGAGGAAAGCAGACACTTGAGAAATTTTTCAAGCATGATTCTTTGTCTTCTTGAACTCTGATTTAAAGGTTGCTTAGCAACAGTGGCAGTAACAGCTGGGACACCCTTGATCTTGTTGTGTAAACTATTAAAAATAGGTGATGGAAAGTGGCACCATGGAAACAATGACAATTCTGAAGCAGGTGTCTGCAGTGCTGCTTTTCAGCTTAATGTCAGGGGTGTAAATTACAGAATTACTTTCTCCCTTTAAGCTGAATTTTTAGGAAGGAAGGAATCTTTATCTTGCAAAATTAAATAAGACTGAAGATAGCATTATCCCATTCTGTGGCACTGACTTCTGATTACTGCTTTATATAATTTCTTGCCAGAACCTTTAGAGGATCTTCATTTCCAGAGACCGAGGTCATTCCACTTCACTGAATTACTGAAGCAGTCCTTCAGCAAGGGGCATAACTGGTATGTACAGTATTAACCTCGGCTATGAAAGAATCATAACCTTGATCTCAGCTGGACAGTTTAGCTAAAGCCTCACCCCGAATTACTATTATTAAAATCATAATCTGAAAGTGCTTACCTTTTATGTGGTTAATAATCATACCTAGGATTAATAAACAGAGACAATGGAATCAGCAATGCTCTTTCTGAAAACATTTAGAGACCCAGGGTCAAGATTTTTTTAATATGACTAGTAAATCTAGGACATGCAGAAGAGGACCAATTCTCAGAAACTGTAATTGTCTGCCATTTGAAACAGGCTCCGTTTAAGGCTCTTAAATTCAATGTCCATGTTAAAGCAGGCAGAATTTCTTTAAAAATGTGGGACAATATCTTTTATTAGCCTAAGATTATTCAATGTGAATAAAACACTCTGTTTTATTAGTGACATTTTTATGCATTATTAACTTAAAATATTACAAAAGAGAAAAATTATCCCTGACCCACGGCATAGTTGTATTTTACGTAGATTTTTTTTTTTTTTAGTTGTAACAAGAGGTAAAGGGAGTCAAACATTCAAAAAAGACTCAGAGGTCTATGTTACTTTGACATCTCTGTCCTTATTCTATCATGGGGGTACTTGCATTCTGATTGACTAATAATCACCAATTGCACAACTCAAACAACTGCCTGGAAAAAGAGCAGAAGGAATTGTTTATCTGGCCAATAAAACTGTAGCTATGAATCTAAATGCCAACTACTTAGGATATGCTGACTGACTGAAACAACTTCATCTCTTTACTGTAATAACTTTGAAGAATTCAGTTTAATTTTTTAACACTGCTTATGAAGTTGAAAACTATTGTGTCCTCTGAGCATCTTTCCTTCTGCTAAGATTTGTACATTGCTAAAGCAGCATCTTGTATCAGCCTTGCTTTTTCTTATCTTGGAATAGAGAAATTGGGGACTGGAATGCATAATTTTAGTATTATGTTGTAGTACACTGTACTATTTTTAGAAGATATTCTGAATCCCACGCTGAGACAGGCTAGAGCTGACATGTAACCACATTACTTTCCAAGGAATTAACTTCTACTGCAACCTGGCTGGAAAGTAAATTGTGGGTATAAACCTTATACTTTTTGATTTACAGCAAATTTGATAGAAACTTTTACTGCATTCTTGGTTGGGTGGGCAAACCAACAGTGCCGGGTAGCATGAAAGTTACAGACTGTTTCTTCTAATCTAATTTAGTCTTACATACTTTTGTACATTGTTAGAACAATTACCCACAGAGGCACATTCAAATAGTCAAGCTGACAGTGGCCTGTATGTGAAAGAATGTAATAGTGTTAAACCTTTGTGCTCAGCACACATTTCTTCAGGCTCTTCTGCAGTGTGCGAGAATGATGTACTAGCCAAGCAGATAGACCTGTCTTCCGGACCTCCATGAATTAAGCTAAGTGCCAGAACTGACTTCATGGGAGTCTGTTCTTGCCAATAGATTCATAGAAGACATTCTGCAATAATCTAGTTACATTAAATTATTTATTTTACTCAAATTATTTTGTGAAATAGTGTATTTGATTTCATTTGTCCTTCCCTGTATGAAAATCAGCCTGTCCTCCTCTGCAATTTGCCTGAATGGGGAGTTGTCCAAAATTGCAGCATTTATTTTCAGTGTTCTGTCATTTGGTTCTTATTGGTAGCAGCTGATTCACAAATAAAGCCACTTTAAAAAGTTTTATTGAGGAAATCAGGTAATGAGGTTTATTGTTATTTATGGCATATCCAAAGGCTGGGCTGACAGTTACCACATGGGGGGATGGAATAGAGACTTCTCATTTTTAACCTGAGTATTACTCTGCTTTAAGAAATCATCTGAAGTCAATAGAATTATCTAAGGCATAAAATAGTATAATTTACTATAGTATCTCTTTACAGACTAAGAAAACATTTCAAAACCTACATTTGATACTGAGAAAGTGTTATGGAAATTATTATAGATTTTCTTTAAGGATTTCAGGGAAAAACTTACCACAAATATGACTAATCTATGTCTTTGTTTATCTGTTACACAAAAGCATTCCTTGAATCATGCCAAAAAGAACTATGCCAGCTTAAAGGCTTTACAATATCAAGGTGTTGCAAGTTGCCTTCACTATTTTCTAGTTTCCTACATTTTTTGAGGTTCCTGTATTTCTGTATACACAGATATATTTTGCTCTAAAAACAACCAGAGCCATTAGGGTAGGATATCACAGGCAATGAACTCCACTTTACAGAAGGATTATCAGTTAGGAAAATATTGTAGAACTACGCCGTTAGCATGCCAAAGCACTAGAAATCATTAAGTATGTAACAATAACTGTCTAAGTTATGTTCTTTAGTAAGAGAAACTTTCCAGCTGATATCTTCTCATAAATATGTCCTCCTCATTGGAGGATTTTGAGGGATAAATTCAGGGAGAGATAATCCCAGTGTTTCTATTATTAGCTAAATGTTTCTTCGGATTTTTTTGCACTGTTTGCTAATGTTATGTTTTTCCAGGGATTGGTACTTTAGACAGATATCTTTTCATAGATTTTTATAGGTCTCTAAAAACCTGTTTTCTTCCTTTTTCCTTATTTGCCACTTTCATAGAAAGCCCACATATTTAGGAGATAAAAATTTTCTGGGATCACTCCAAGATGAGTAATGAAACCTCACAGGATCTTAGGACCATCATGGATCTACCAGTAGGCTCTACCAGTCTTTTCTAAGCACAAGATATACCTCGTTTCTTCTCTAACACACATGATAAAAAGCCCTACCACAACAACACATTTCACTGAACAAGGTTTTCTTTATTTGAAAGAGCTGGGGAGAACAACTAAAGCTACTGAGGTCTGTCATGTTGCTCAATGTACTGCTGCAATGGTCTGAGATACTCAGTAAGGAAAAAAGAAAAGCAGCATAACCCTGGGCTACCTGGTAGGGCTGAAACATACTTTAATTGATCACCTGGACTGGCAGAAGAGCTGCCTTGAGACTTTTCAGGTGGATTCCGAGACTAAAAACTCTTTAGGTCAGCTGCTGTATTCTTTGTTTTTATAACATCAAGCATTAAGTCCCCAGTTTAACAAGGGGAACCTCCTGGAGCTGCTGTCTGCAAATGAAATAAAACCAGAACAGTCACAGCATCCTGTGCTGCCATTCAGCGTGACCTGGACAGGCTGGAGCGTTGGGCAGAGAGAAACCTCATGAAGTTCAACAAGGGCAAGTGTAAGGTACTGCACCTGGGGAGGAATAACCCCATGCACCAGTAACAGGATAGGGGCTGACCTGCTGGAAAGCAGCTCTGCAGAAAGGGACCTCAGAGTCCTGGTGGACAACAAGGTGACCATGAGGCAGCAATGTGCCCTTGTGGCCAAGAAGGCCAATGGCATCCTGGGGTGCATCAAGAAGAGTGTGGCAAGCAGGTCAAGGGAGGTTATCCTCCCCCTCTATTCTGCCCTGATGAGGCCGCACCTGGAGTACTGTGTCCAGTTCTGGGTTCCCCGGCTCAAGAAGGACAGGGAACTGCTGGAGAGAGTCCAGCAGAGGGCTACAAAGATGATTAGGGGGCTGGAACATCTTTTTTAGGAGGAAAGGCTGAGGGACTTGGGTCTATTTAACCTGGAGAAGAGAAGAATGAGAGGGGAGCTCATCAGTGCGTATAAACACTTAAAGGGAGGGTGCCGGGAAGATGGGACCAGTCTTTTTTCAGTGGTGCCCAGTGACAGGACAAGAGGTAATGGGCACAAACTTGAACATAGGAAGTTCCATCTGAACATGAGGAGGAACTTCTTTCATGTGAGGGTGGCAGAGCACTGGAACAGGCTGCCCAGAGAGGTGGTGGAGTCTCCAACTCTGGAGATATTCAAAACCCGCTTGGACACCATCCTGTGTAACCTGCTCTAGGTGTCCCTGCTCTGGCAGGGGGGTTGGAATAGATGATCTCCAGAGGTCCCTTCCAACCTCTGTGATTCTCTGATTCTGTGATACACAGTATTACAAACCTTCCCATATGCCTCCTCCACTTTGGCAATGCTCATGTCACCAACCATCTTTTTTTTCTGTCTTGTACTGATGAAACTGATGACTGAGGTGTAACAGAAAGGGAATGAGGAATCCTAGGAAGGACACTAGTCATCTTGTCATCCAAAAAATCCTGTACCTTCACCGGATCCCACTGAGCAATTTGGGAAGACGAAGAGCAGGGGCTGCTTTGGGCGCTGGGGTGTTAGAGAAGGCTGAGGGGCTGACTTGCCCCTGCATGCTGCCACCTCAGGTGTCTGCAGGGTTTGGAGGTCATCCTGAAGCTGTGGGATAGAGTGGGGGCCAAACTCCAGCCAGGGCCTGAGTGGCATCCCTGTACTACAGGGAGAGGGTGCCTGGGGGGGCCTTCGGGTGTGACTGCTCCAGTAACGTCTGTGGGTGCACTCAGGGCCCTGATGCTTTTCTTTGTCAGGAGATAAATTTCCCATTCACATTTCAGCCTTCTTTCCCCATCCTCCACTCCTTCTCCTTCAACCTCTCTGTCTATATATGCTCGATTCAGCATTTTCAGGAACTGTGTGTGAGGCTATTTTCTGTACATGCTAGCAAATAAACATATGGAGCAGCCCAACAAGCCCATGCTCTTGCTGATTTCACTGCCTGCTGGGCAGTATAATGAACTACCAAATACACTGTTTGCCAGCAATATTTTGAGATTAATGCTTTAAAAAAAATAAGCCTAAGAATAGTAATATAAGAGTTGAAAACTGGACTAACCATATTCCATACTTCTCAGAAAAGATGTATTTCATTCTTGCTATGCCTTGACAGGTATCTTCCCACCAGGACTGTAGTTCACAATGTAGAAATTAATCAGATGCTCAAGATAATTAAAAAAGCATTTCTAAGTGCTTTTGGGAAAGAGAGATGTAGAATGAAGGGACAAGTTCTTAAATGGACTTACAGACAATGATTTTACAGATCAATTCCCCTCAGCATCCCTAGTAAAATGAATTTTAAAGTTACTTTCAGTCTGCCTGCAGATTTACAGTATCAACACAAGAATTATGAACCCTTTTTTTCTCAAATGAAATGCACATTACAAGGTTGTTTTGTTTGTGGGTTTTTTTGTGGTTTTGTTTTTTTTTTTCCCCTGGGTAGCAGCATTTAAGATAAGGGTCAGTGGAAACAAGAGTAGTTTATTTACAAGGAAAAGAAAAGCATAGAGGAAAACAAGGGGGTTTCATGAGGATGTATTGAACATTTAGATGCAAACATGTGCAGTGGAGATTCCTTTTCCAGAGGGATACTAGGACTACTAACAGTCTCAGAAAACCTAACTCAGTAGGCCTCCAGCAATATGTCAGCGACCTGAAGCCCATGAGGCAGCAAAGAGCCCAAGAGACCTTTAACAAGATAGATCTGGCTCCCCCTTCACATTTGCACAAGCTATGGAAATGATGAATAGACTATGGGGTTTGTCTGAGAACTTCACCCCATCCTCCCAAAAGATGAGGCATTTCCTTTGCTTTCTCCTTCTCTTGTGTGTTTTCCCAGTAGAAGGAACTATTTGAAATGCCAGGACTTGATTCCAGAAACCTTCTTCCAAAGATTCATGAGACTATTTTAGGAAAAAAAATCCATCCCTTGTTAGTTTTTCACTGGGAAGATAATGCCTTTTTAGTGCACACATATCTGAAATCAAAATACACGCCTTCCTGATTAGCCCAAGAAGGGAAAAAGAAGTGGGACCTTTCAAACCCAGTGGAGCAAATTATGCTTTCAGTACCGTTATGCAATTTTGGCCACATGTTACATATTTATTGAAAAAAATTGCTTATTTGTCTGCTTGGTTTTGTTTTTGTTTCTTTTTTAGAATATCTTGCTCTTTTCAAGGCTCACTGTCCCTTCTGGCACTGGAACTACATAATACTGAATATGTGTGACACCACATTAATTTCCATAGCAGGAGATTAGGATATTACAAACATGGGATTAGGTCCACTTGAAGGATCAAAGCAAAAAGAGAAGTGAGATGTGAAGAATAANTTTTTTTTTTTTTTTTGCCAAACAAACAAATACCCAGGATAATAGGGTAAAAAAAAAGCAACCGGCCAAGTGAATGTTTGTAATTTAACCTGAACTCCTGATCCATGAGGATATTGGATTTTACCTGACATATTTTTACCAGTAGAAAAATTCTGAGTTGTTTGTTTTCTTTTGCTTTCCACAGCAGCAGCGTTATTCATACAGAAACCAATACAGAATCTGAAACAATATCCTGGGGCCATTTTCATACAATTTAGCATCTTGTATTCATGTGCATCAGGGAACGGCTACACTTCCCATTCACTTTGCTAAGTTATTGCAGTATATTTATGGTTGATTTTTCCATTGATGCTAGAGCAGTGTATAATTAGCAGTGAATAACTTATTCCATGAATTTAACCTCATTTTCCTGTTTGTGGAATGTCCGCAAATAGATAAAAACATATGCTTTATTCCATTTCACTGTAGAATGAAGAGAAGATTTCCCTTTGAAACTCTGAATGTTTGTGAGTATCATGCTGCAATTATTCAGTAACTGAATCTGGATATTAAATGGGTATTTGATAATTACGATTTTTCACCTAATTGCCATAACTTTTTATCATTTAATTCAAAAAGTGTTACAATTTCAGGATGAGAGATTCATCTGATACAAACTGGAGTAAATCTGTTGACTGTAAGACATGCTTTGTGAGACTGAAGAAGGAAAACTGAATATTACATGTAGAGATGTTCTGGACAAAACAGAAAAGTATAAAAGAAGTAAAGCCCACTGGGTCCAAAAAAATCCACCTTATTTCTCTGTGAGAAAATGTTTACAAATATCCTCCAACTTCCTTAAAACAGGTTATGATTTCCTTCTTAATGGAATAACTGGTTCATTAATCAAGAGTCTTGCCAAAGCCAAAGAGCTCCAATTCATTCAGAAAAGGTAGCAAGAGATACATGATTTTCAAATTTCTTTTTCACATTGTTTTCCTTTGTTAAGCCACACCAAATCTTGTCTTCTTTGTTGTCCAAGCAATCATCAGTTTTGCTTTCACATTTGAACATGGTAAGTTAAACTACAAGGAATAATATCTCATTTCATCGGAAATCTCCATAGCAGGTCTGAAAACGTGTGTATTTAACTTTAAATGTATTCTTTATGATCTTCCTCCATATGTAAGTACTGCTTTTCTTGAAGATGAATGAAGATACTTGGAGAAAGCAAACTTCATGATTAATCCATGTTAACTACCTTTTAATTTTCTGTCCAACTGTAGGCATTACCAAGAATACTCAGATACTTTGTTTAGCTGATGGATATTATGATGAAGGAGGCTTCTCTCAGGGAGAGTGGGGTGAACAACAGAAGTGTTTCTCCTGACTTTGGTAGATTTATATTACTTCCTTGTAAGTGACCACGCATGTGTGGAAAATTATTTTTGAAAATAGTAATGATGTGATATGTGCCACAAAGTATCCACTTTAGAGTTTAGAGTACTTCTTACAGCCAAACAATCAGCTTAGATAAAAACAAAGTGAAGGAAGAGTAAATTAAATCTCCTATTTGTCAACACTGAACCCCAACCCCTAAAACAACCAAAACATCTCCCCCTCTTCCCTGCAAACTTGCTAAATAAAACTTGCCTTTGAATTAACTTTGCAAATCAGACTGGCATACTGTGAATAAATTAAAAGTAGGTATATAGTGCCAATGCATGACTGACAGAACCACCAGCAAATCTAATTGCGTATGGAGCTTGAAGATCTCACTGGAGAGTTCTTCATTGAAAATAATTATGTGCACTCTAGGCTGTAGAGTCTGGAGAGCTTAAAAGTTTTAAAAAAAAAAAAAATGAAGAAGAAGAAAAGAAAGCGAGAAAGAGTGAGTGAAAGCATTTTCTTGCCAGGCATATTTATCCAAGTTCACAGCTCAAGATTAATCCACAAGGGCATAGAGGCAGAAGATTAAGGAACTAAAGACAATCTTCATTCCTTGTTGAATTTTATTTTTACTTTGAAGCTATTTGAAGGAATATGTCCATAATATTGCATTCTGTCAAGCACAAGGCATTGTTCATGAAACAGATGTCCAATACATTTGTATCATCTGTGTAGTGGCACATACATACAATTGCACAACGGAAGCTATATTCTCACAGAAGCTGCAGAGGAATTTTTCATATGTGAGTAAGACATGAAAAAAAAATCCCATTTGCTTTGTTTTCAAGCAGTGCTAGAATTAAGACTATATTTACACTGAGGAGTGTATGAGAATTTTGATGGAACGTAGCATTCGCAAGGGGTTATGACGCAACAAGATAAATTCCTCATCTAAATTTGAAAGATTCAAGAATCGTAGAAAGCATGGGCACTCTGAGTATGCACTACAGAATAAGAACAGAAAATTTAAAATTTAGTAAGTGTTTAAGTTTGACCTTAAGATAGAAGGGAGGCATTCAGTCAGACAGCAGAAATGTGCTCCAAAGATATTCATACAGTCTTACATTGCACACCAAAAATTTAGCTGAATAAAGTATTGATGTGTACATATAGACAACTAAAGAGTTCAAGGTAGAACACAACGTAGCGAAGTAGTTGCTGCAAACCAGAAATTATTGCTGAGTTCTAATATTGCACCTGTGGATTTCCAGTCATCTAAGTTCATTTTTTGCCATAATATTGTATGGCTAAATGTACTAAAAAATTAAACAGCTATTTTCATTTGAAATAAAAGTAAAATTGTAGTATACAAAAAGCATCTCATGTACATTGCCAAAAAAGATTTGAAATAGGCTCTGAAGGGAACTAAGACTTAAGAAAAGCAATGCGAGAGAAAAATTGCCATAAATAATGCAATAACTTGGACGTGTCAGAGAAGGAATAATTTTCTACTCATTCATGAAATCAAAAATACCGAAAGGAAAGCATTGATTCTGGTAATGGAAAATGCACAAGAAAGATAAGACCCAGATGGCTTAAAGGACTGTATAGATTAAGGTAACCTGCAGCTGTTTGATCACAGAAAAGTTATAGAAAAAGATTTATGGAAAGTGAAAATATACAGAAACATCAGAATGTGTCTTGAGTCTACACGGGACCAGACTTCTACCCTGCACTGTTTTTCAAAATTCATCACAGCAAGACTACTGCTATACAGAATGTATTGTTTGTGTCCTCACATAGTTATTCTGGGGCAGTTCATACTTAGTTCTAGAAAATCAAGAGATTTTTGAAATGACACAACTTAACATAGACCTTCTCAACATGTCATATACGTGATTGCTTCCTAGAGTACTTTCTCATTTAACTACGTAATACAAAAGCAAGGACAATTTGTGGTTTTAATCTGGAAAGGAGATTCAGGGGTGAATGAAACATATATATGTTTGTGTATGTTAATTTCTTCAACCAAAACGCAAAATTTCTCTAACCAAGGTGAAAGATGCATAGGTGAAATTATGATCAACTTTAAGGAGTGATAAAAGCTTCTGCTAACTACGTGGAAACAGAATTTCACCCCGTATAGTGCCAGTCCCTCTCTCACAAGTCAGTGATAAGTAGTTGCTTGAAAAGACCAAATATCCAAATATTAACTGTTGTGAAAGTAAACTGGGTACATACAACATACAAATCAGGGATCAGAAGAACAGCAGCACTTTTGTTGTAAAACACTTATGGAAAATCTTTTAAGAAAAGCAGTGCTGTATTCAAGACACTTTGTGATTGCTTTTGAATGAAGAAACATATAAGAAGGGTATGCTATTTTTCTACCGCAGATGTTGTAGATCAAGAACCAAGGAAACCCCTTAGATAAAAAACATTTATCGCTATTACCTGAAATTAAACCCAGAAAACCTCTAAAATTATTTCCATTTCAAGCACTGCAAACCTTTCTAATTCAGTGGAAACAGAAGCTAAATGATGGTGATGTATTTGGAGTGATATATTTTGATCTCAACATCAAATGCTCTTCCCAATCCTTGGAGCTGTACTGTCAGAGAGCACACCCTGTCTACGATTGCACCTGAATCAGAAGCAGGCAGCCAAACAATATTTGTCTAGACCCTGATGAGAATTTCAGTATCTAAAGTAAAAGTATGAGCATAAAATGATTTCATTGCCTTACATGAACAGGGTACATACTGCTGAATTACCAGTGGTTTTGTGTTGCCAGTATCTCTTCTTTGAACCATATACACATATAAATGGCCTTCACAATTCAGGAGATTAATATTTAGGACTTGGAATGTCTCTACAAGTACAGCTGACTTGTGCAGCACCCTCTCATTTCATCTTCTTTACAACTTCAGGATCTCATGCAATGTTTATTAATAGCTGTAATAAAGTGGATCCGTGCAAGAAAGTGACAAAAGTGCATTCTGCCAGCAAACAGAAGGCAACTTTTGCCTGTGTTACCTTTGACGTATTCTGTACACTGAGGGACTGATAATTTTCTTGGCCATGTGCTTTACAGTCTTCTGACAACTTTCGATTTTCGTGTCAGACCACAGCAAAAATTCAATTATTATGGCTTACAACCAGTATAAGAAGTACTGTAATAAGAAAATATATGCGAGGAAAAAAGAAAGTGTACTGCAGTGCAAGTAAAAAATGGCACAGTAAGTTAAACAAGACAGACTGATTCCATAGCAGTCAAAATGGTCCTTACCTAAATATGCAAGACACGAGATCTGCATTAAGCAGTAGATATTTTCTCATTTCAGGCTTTGCAGAACCTTTACTGTGACTGGGACACAATGTTCTTTTTGTTGTTTTTTTTTTCCCCCTTGTCTTCTTGTCTTCTGAAAGTAAATGAGAGCACTGGCATTTAGTTTTAAGGTTGTGCAAATTCTACCCAGTTAACTAGAAGTAAATAGTTTGTCTGGTATTTTTCTAGAAGCCTGAACATATGCAAATCCCTTGGGCATTACAAAGACAGGAAAGGTTCTAACTCACTTTTTGAAAAGTTCTGTATATATGATGGGCACACTCACAGAGCTAACTGTGATGCCAAAACTCCTGTAGATAGCACTGCCTTTTCCTCTGCAGGTCTCAAAGACACTCGCTCTGCAAGTTACCTCCTTGATTAGAGAGGGAGCTTTGTGGAGGATTGCTCCATACATGGCCAAAACGTTAGATACAATTTAGGTACCACCACCTGGGCAAGTTGTTAGCTCTATGAATTCTGTTCAAGGGCCTCTCCAAAATACACTTCTAACCTGCTCTCTGTAATATTCCTAATTTGCTTAGATCATTTTTAGCTTCCTCCTGCCTACCCTGTCAATTCACTCACAGTTTTTCAGAAGAGACTGTCCAATTTGTTCACCTGTCAGTAATCAGATTGTTACTTAACAACAACAACAACAACAACTCAAATGGGAGAGGAATAGTTCACCACCAGACAAAAAGTGTATTGGCTGTAGCTATTAACTGCCAATGATACATTATACAGAAGAAAACCTTGTGTGCAACAGAAGGTTTCCTAAGGATTCCAGCAGCTAGAAACTTGAACTTGTGCCTGCAAATTAAATCCACACAAGACAAAGGAAGTCCAGTTTGTGTACACTAGCTATGACAATGAAGTCTTGGACATTAGGCAAATGAATTCTTAATGAAATTATTGAGGGAAGCAGAGACAAGTTTCCTAAGAATGGAATTAAAGCTGGGGGCTTCAGGTCACATGTCTGAAATTTGGCCATCTCCTTTGTGTTGGCACCTTCCTAAATGTCTGAGCACCTGTATACCCAAAACTGAGACTGGACTTCACTGCCCATACCTAAGCTTGTCTAAATGTGCTAACTGATATGTCTCCTCAGGCAGGTAGCAACTGTTTTGAGGTTTCCCCACTTGCATTCTATCTGGATATAAACCACCTTTGTTCAGAAACTGGACAGCCGTGAGGTCTTTTATTTTACAAGGTTTTAAGAGGAAAAGGTTGCATCTAATTCAGTGGTGCTGCCATTAGGATGTGGGGAAAGGCTTGAAAGAACCTGACCACCGTCTCACTGTCCACTGAAAATAAAGTTAGTATATTCCTACAGTTTTTTTTGTCAGTGCACGCAAGGACAGCCTAAAGGTATCTGAGGATTTCTAGAGAAGCAGTTCTTTGGGATACTGTGACTGCTTGAATCCTTAAACTTAACTTTAAGCATTAGTTTAGCTCAAGTCCTTGACGCCTGTCATTTGTTGGGTTAACAGACTGCATTGATGATCCATAAAGAGAAATTTAAAGATTGTGAATTTCAGAAGATACAAATATATTTAGTTGTTATCATGACATAACATCAATAACAAATCCAGCATAGACCAAGAATAATAACACTGTCGAAGGTGTTCCATCTCCTCAAGGGATTCACACACCAGACCCATGTAACACCACTGTGGTGTGTGGGTCATTAGAGGCATCTCTGGAAAAGGCAAGTGACGTTTTTCACAACGGCAGTGGTCATGAAGAACTTCCCAAGCTGAGTTACTGTGTCAAGTTTTCTAGACTTTTGACTTGCCAAAGACCAATTTTCAGGCTGGCATGTCCAGGTATTGAGTCCTGTGGGAAAACAATGGAGAGAGCTTCCCATTCTGATAACCCGTTAGGCTCTTGTTGATGAATTCTGATATGACTGCCAATTAAACATAAAATGAGCATACAGAGAGAGAATCTTAAGGTTCTGTAACTTTCTTCTGCAGTAGATGCCAGAGGTAGTTTTTGGTCTAATGATTAGCCTAGAGGAGCATTTTTTCTTTCTAAAAAAGGAAAAAGATTAGAGACAGAGACTCTAACACTCATATAAGAGTAAGATTTCTTTTACACTGGTAGTTATAAATGGGCAGTGTTGTCCTTCCCAAAACAACTGTGAATCAGATGTAGGATGACAGGAAAAAACAACAGTAAAATTAATTAAACAATTGAAAAGATAATATACACAGTGATGGAAAGAGGAAATTGAAAAACTAAAAAAAAAAAAAAATAGAACTCTGCTTAGTAAGGACTAGACATGGCTCTGGCAGAAAGTACTTGATTTCCTAATTCTGTATTACTGCAAAATTGTTTCAGAAGGAGAAACTTTCCAAAGCAAGATTCTAGTAAAAAAAATAACAGTGCATTGAAGACTTTAGCAATATTTTTTCAGGATAGTTGCTTGCATGTGTGACAGCACCATGCAGGTTGCAAAATACTGACCAATTTAAATTACTGCAGATACTCTGTCTTAAAATCTCACAAGTTCTCACTAAGGCTGAATTTCAGGAATACAAACAACTTACATTGACATTATCATATATAATTATCATGTTGTCAATTTTTAAAAAATGGTTGTTAATGAAGAATGATATAAAATTTCTTTTGAAATAATAATACCACATACTTTTTAAATAAAAGGTAAGTGCCAAGGTTTCAGAGGAATTTATGGATTTAATATGGCTAAGAAAACATTTGGTGAAGATATTTTCAAAAATAGTCAAACAAGAGACACGTGTTATTAATGAAGAAAAAGTTGTGTTTGAAAAATAAAAATATTCGAAGAACACATCTGAAAGCTAATGTCAACTAAGCCTATCATTGCAGACATCCTAGAATTGTTTTTAAATACATCAGTCCAATAAGATTATTATTTCAAAACAGAAATAGTTTATTTAGCAGGAATTAAAAGACTTGATAAACCAAAACTAGGGCAAATTCTTCAGACAATTAAATAATCTTTACTGTCATACACAAACACACCACTAAATAGTTTTATATGTCAAAGTGCTTCACTTTGAATAATTTACTGACCCTTTTAAAAGCTAGAGTACATGCATGATACTATACTTATTAAACAGAATGATGAACCTGAAAAGTTAACCAGATAAGGCAGCACCGATACTTTGGAAAACTGCCTTCTGTTCAGTTTTTTGGAAATTCCAGAGAAATAACTGATGAGATTTGAGTTTATTGCCACAAGAAACAGAAGGAGGTGTCCCTTAGTTCCAAGTGACAAAACCTCACCCCTGAGCTCCGTATTCAGATGACATTCTCTTTAGTATCAACAAAAGTGTTAATTGGGCCTTTCATCTTCCAAATTAGGGAATAATCCTGCAAGGTTCTGAACAGTACTGAGTGCTACTAAGAACCTTGAATTTTCAATGGAATTGAAAGAAAACATCAACTTTTAGTATCAATTCCTAAACTAAAAATGTGTGTTAAATGTTTAGATTTCTGTACACATAGTCAGGAATTGGTACACACACTTATGCACTGTGCTTGTGCTCACTCAGCTTAGAGGAAAGACACAGCTGAGTGGCTTGATTTCCTTCCTTTTACAAAAACTACTACAGACAACTAGAGCATAGCCTGCTGCAGTATCAACTTGCAGCTACCTGAATAGGCACAGCATTTTCATTCACCCTCCATGCTGTATCTGGCAGCCTTTTGAGTGTTCAATGCACATTTCAGTCCATGCAGTATAATAAGATTGTGAGATTAAATCTGACAAGTGAGCAATTTTTTTCAAAGAAAAAATATCTGCCGACAAAAGTTGTGTTAGGAGAATGATCATGAAGTCTGTTGCAAGTATCTTCTCCACAAAGAGTAAGAAAAGCATCCTAAGTAACTGTGAGTTTCATAATGGTTTTAGCAAAAATTCCATCTTTTTATATATTAGGTGTTTGTACTGTAATAGTGCTATATACAATAGGACTGATTGCACCTGCCACTCACACAGAGTGCCAGAACAGTATGCAGTATTCCTTCCTTAAATTATTTTTATCTATTTTTGTATTGCACACACTTCTAAAGAATTTCCAAGCGCTATAATGAAAACAAACATATAGCAACTGGTACTAAGATATTTTTACGAGTTTAAAAAAAACACACAAAGTACCTCTTCAAAGACAGAGATATGAACAATATCCAACCTGGAATTGCTCTGTACAGGATTATTCTTTTTAATTTTCAATTTGGAACTACTATGATAAAAGAGATTTCGTTAAAGACCATGAAAAACTCAACATCAAGGACAGTGGGGCCATGTCATGTGCATTATACAATATTTCTGTTGTAATGACATTTCATGAAAACTTTTCTAGAAATAGATCAAAGGATGCAAGCTAAGTAAACAGATAAAAATTATCTACTTTTGGATATATGGTTGTTTTAGCAGGACTGTCTTATAGCCCGACCCTCCATTCGAAAAGGGCTTTGGCTAAATTTGATTTAAATTAAAAACAAACAAACAAAACCAAAATGGAAAAGGATGAAAGTTTAAGGGCAAGGCATAGCTATGTTGCTATCTGGAATGATTTAACAACCGCTAGCAGGCTTGCTGCAATAGATAGATTTTTCCAACTTTAGTCCGGGGCTTTCAACACTCTCCCATCTCCCACATTCAATTGCTTTCTATGAGATGAGGGAGGGTGTTTCTGACAGCACTTCTTGATTTAATTTTATACTGTTGGGCAACAACATATCAGCCGTAGTGGACCCCTGGTGGATTTGTACAAGCTGGGGGATATAGCAATATCCTATTGGATTTTTTGCTATCATAGGCAGGATGCCAGACACAACAGAGAGAATTAATTATTAACAGTACTGCTATCTTTCTAACGTAGCTTCAAGGCACTATTGTGTTTGCTCTCACTGATGGTGATCATTTCTCAACTGTTCTGTGTATAATGAACTGCATATGCCTCTCAGATTTCAGCCCTTAATCTAGCAGGTTATCTCTTGTAACCAGAAATCCTGTCATTCCTTCCGTATGCAGATATTGGAGTTTGTGATTTAAACTGCAAACCTCTCCTGTGTGGCAGTAACATGTACAGGATTACACTGAAGAGTGTGTTCTGGCAGATACATGCAACACTGGACAAATTTGTGGAGTTTGTCTGTTGGGAGACTTTATGCTCATATATTCCAAAATAACCAACTAAATTCTGTACAGATGCAGAGAAGTACAAATACATCCTATGTACTCATTTGCAGGTGACAACTGTCATTTTTTCAAGAAGGAGGTGGCAATTCTCTTTCAAGTCTACAAATACCTTAAAAGTTAAATTATTATGAAGCTCAAAGGCGTACCTGAACAACTTTCTTTTTTTTTTTTTTTCATCTGAAAATTGCCATTTCCAATGTCTTCAAAATTCAGCATGGTAGCATTTTTTCACAGTCAAAAGCACCTGCTTAGTGCCCTATATAAACAAAAGCTAACAAATCCTTGTCAATATATATGATAGTCTTTGTATCTTGAGGAATGTATATACTATCAATATTGCACTCCTAAATCAGACTACAAGTAGGCTGAGGTAAATTAAGTGGGAAAATGAAGAAACAGATTAGGAAGGAGATTTTCAAAATTACCATAAAATGAGCAAACACTAATATTTTTTCACTAAAACACATATGTACTGAACCAAAGGAAAATGAGGTTAAATCTGTTTGTTTTCTTAATATTTATAAAACACGAAAGTTATTAATGTGACCAAATAGGCAAGAAAAGGGCAAGCAATTTCTTTTTAAGCGTCCAAGGTAATTATCGAGGGATGGTTTTCACCATTCCAAATATGAAGAGTTTCTAGTTTAAGCCTATGTTCATGCACAAATTGAGAGTTGCATAGAAAATTTTTCTCAGAAGAAGTTAAAATTTTCAAACTGTGAGTCAACAAGTCTCCATCTGGAGAAAAAATATTGTTGAGCATAAAATGATTTTTTTTCATTTCAGAATTTCAATAGGATTAATTTTATTTGTGTTTACTCTTAAAAGTTTATTTATTTATTGGATTCTTTATTTTATATGTATCCTTAAAATATAATTATTCAAATAATACTAAAGTAATTTGAAAACAAAATGATGTTGAAGCATGAGAGGGAACTCTTCTGGTATTTCGACACTGTCATAACTACTTTTTGAAACAAAATTCAACCAAGTTTCATGAAAACTTCCCACAGATAGTGAGTCAATGAGACATCAATCAACTGATATTTTCAAGAGGAATCACGGAATCACGGAATTTTCAGAGTTGGAAGGGATCTCTAGAGATCATCTAGTCCAACTCCCCTGCTGACGCAGGAATGCCTAGAGCACATTACTCAGGACTGCATCCAGGCGGGTCTTGAAAATCTCCAGAGAAGGGGACTCCACAACCTCCCTGGGCAGCCTGTTCCAGTGCTCGGTCACCCTCACCGTAAAGAAGTTTTTTTCTTATGTTTGAATGGAACTTCCTATGGAAGGAAAGTCATCATCTGTCAAAAGTACTTCTCATATTCTCTTGAGACTCTTCTGAGACTAACTATCTTAAAGACTAACCTGTTTCATTGGATTAATTGTCATATTCTAATGTTTCCAAAGAAAGGCTAAGGGAACACCTTCACAGAAGAAACACCTTCACAGAAGAAACACAAAGAGAATTTTTTTTTTTTTTACATTTGTCAATTCTTTCTGCTTCTGTACAATTAGGTAGTTAGATACATATTTTGGATCCTACATTGAAAGCCCACATTTGAAAAGTGTTACAATGGGTTTTGTTTTCTTGTTTAAAGTTAATAGCAGAGAAGTTCAAATGTTGTACTTAGTATGACCTAGATTTATTTTTTACCAATATTGGATTAAATTCTTGTCCTTATTTAACAGAAATTTTAGTCACCACTTTTGCTTACTTATTTAGAATACAACTAAAAATGGGCCTGGACTATTATTTATAAATTGTTTTTTAAAATCATGGTTGGATAAGCTATGTTTTTATGCATAGTTTTTATGCATATTGTATATACAGTGAGTGAAGTAGGTAATCAAAGTAGGTTTTCAAAGTCACTTTGAAAGCTGTAATAAATTTAATATGGTGCCACAACGGACTGTATGGCCGTCTATAATCTGAAGATTATAAGGTGTAAGGCTCTTGTTATCTTCAAAAACTGATAATATTTGAGGTGAAAAGATGAAAAGAAATAACAACAGAAAAATAACAATAAAGATATTCGTTTGCCAAATCATTGTACTCCCTTCACTCAAGGTATGATTTGACAGCTTGATATCATGCCCTTTTACATAGTTTATGTTACATAAAACAGAATGTTGTGGCAATGGAAAATGTAACTTCAGCTCTCAAAAACTCAGGCTGAATGCATTGTATATATTCATCACGTATCAAGGATGCATCTTACAGTGGAGGAGATAAGGAAAACAAAAAGTCTAAAAATTCATTTAACTAAGGAGACTTGCTGCAAATACTCAGCTGCCCTATTGGAGGTTGTTATTTTGTAAGCGACTCCTGAAATCATTATTGTATCTACAGGGGGATAGAGAGTGTTTTTCCATTTTAATTTTTTTTTTTTTGGACATGCTGATTCTGGAATACCTAGTATTGCTACAAGCCATGCAATGTTAGGTTGAGTTTAGGTAGAAATCAAGAAGTGTGGAGTTCAAGCCTAACTTTGATGACAAATAATAAATAGTTCCTACCTCATAAATAGTTTGACAAAAATAAACTTATTTCAGAGCACTTAAGTTGAACTTCGGCAGAGGATTCCAGATGTCGATTGCAATACTTGCTTTTCATCAAATGTAACAGATGATGTTTATGACACCTATGTAACTTCAATTCCAGCTAGTGATTCTTTCCTTTCATCCTTGCTTTGCAACCAGTTTTGAATTGCTGAGGACTTCTAGAACAGTTCAGGAAGGTTACCATACACTATTCTATTCAGTAAAATGTAAAAATTCTGGGAGATGTCAGAAAAATTATAAATATGGACTCAGGTTGAAAAGGAAAGCATGGAAAGGTTGCACCAGGCCTACAACATGCAAGTACTCCTTTCCCAGTCATAGAACTCTTTCAACATATATTCCACTGATTATATTCCCTTTGCAAGCAGTTCCCTTGGAAACTCACCAAGTTTTTTCCAAGCTTTTTCCATATTAGAGGATTTTCTGGTTGGTATAATCTTGCTACTGATAGTGTTGATAGTTCCTGTGTTGTAGTAGTTTGTGCAGCTGAAGTACGTAGGAAATACGTCTCAGTTAACCTGTGTGACTGAAGTCAAAAGGTAGCTGCACAGGGTGTTGCAGGGACCTCAGAAAAGGTGTAGTTTGGTCAACTGTAGTGACCAGCAGTTCCATTAGGGGCAAAAGCTCAGCCCTGATGCAGGAGTGACAAGCATGGATTTACTGGGGAGGTCTGAAGGGTTAACACATTCCTTTTGGCAAAACCCAACTTGCTCTACCTGTTGCCTGCCCTTCCCCCTCCATTCCCACTACATGTCATACTTCCAAATGTGAGCAGAAATAAAGAAATTCAGACCTTGGGTATTTTGAGGTCCCAGTTTGGAAAAATATGGGTAACTATAAGGAGGATTAAATTGATTCAAATATAATTGATACTTCTGAAAAAAATATTCTGTGTTTTACCAAATAAGAACAAAATATTTTACAAAGATATTTTACAGAAGTACTGCAAAGGGTGATGGTATTTTTAGAGCATGGTAGAGCTTTTGAAGGAGAGTACTATCTAAAACATTGATATTTGCTGAGAAAAGCAATAGATAGCCGCCTTCTCACTTCCATGTTTGTTGAACAAGCTTTGAGCATTATCATGAGGTTTTGTATTTCACCCACTTGTCTATTCATTTGTTTTCATGGAACAATCCCCACAGAGCAATGCAGAAAAAAGTGAAATGTGTGAGCAATACTATCCGTTCTCAAATGTCTATACAGAAAGAAACAGAAATTGTAGTTATTCACTGTGCTAAAGAACATCCTTTTAATATCTAACATTTATTTTAAATGTTAGAATCCAATTACCATATAATAATAAAGACTCTTACAGTACAATATCTTTCAGCACAGGGGGCTTATGTAGCTACTTTACATCCGTTATTTGTACATTTCCAGTTTGTTTAGTACGAGTATAATTAGGGATAAATATAGGAGAATAGAAAACAGTTCCATTTTGTAAGAAATGTATACAAATACAAGACAGCAAAGAAGACAGTATTAAAAAAAAAAAGAGCAAAGCATTTAACCAAAAGAAAACTTTATCTGCAAGAGAATGTAATTGAAACAAGAGTAAGGTGGTTGAGTAACTCAGTTATATATGACATTGTTAAAGACGATCAGAATGAGCACCTGAAATAAATGTCAATATGATCCAAAATACCCCCAAGGGATACCAGAACTAAGACAAGTGACAAGCTAGCGTGTGTCTGTCCTACAAAACTGATGTTTCTGTAGCTACTGCCAGAGATAATATCACCCAGGACACAGAAGCTCTTCTCAAACAACAAATAAATATATGCTTACACAGGCAAAACACACATTGCTTTTTAAGCTTTAAAATGGGAAAATAATCATACACATTAGGTCACACACAAAAGAACAAACTTATTTTATACCTATAGGAAGGAGACAAGGGCAAACAGATAAAGACATTTACAGGAGAGAGTGACTGAAACATTATACTACCTTCTATACCGGAGTGTATAAGACAACAAGAATTACGTATGGTACGGATCCAAGCAGATAGAAACTTCTGAGAGCTGCAAGAAAATAAATTCCCAATTATCAGCAAAAAGAAACTTAATAAGCTACAGACCAAGCAACAAAGAATTACAGACTTATCTCCATTTTAGCCTCTACATGACAAATTATAAAGAACTTGGGCTATTAAAAGAAATACTGTTGCCTTTCTGACATATTTTTTTTCAATAATATTCCCAAAATAATATAATTTTGTGGTTGGATATCATAGTAATATCTCAAAATCAAACACAAAAAGGGCATTCATCTTATTGTGCAAAAAATCTCATATTTGATTGGGATCTTAGTTTATATCATGATCAACTATCAAATAAAGTATTTCAGCCTCTATATATTTGCACACCTACAGTTCAGAATGACTACTAAACTTTAGTATGTATGATTCTAGAAAATGCAAACCTCTATTTTCAAACTTAGGTAGATTATTTAGTCAAAATCCTTTGGTGCAAGTAAAATGTCATCTAGGAAAAGGGCTTAAATCAAGGTTTGGATAACTAAGTAGCCCACATGCCCATAGAGAAAATCATCCAAAACTGTTTTATTGTTAAAATAAATAATATATATACAATATAATATGATACAGTGGATGTTTGAAAGCTCAAAAAAAGATAAATTAATGTTTAGATGCATGTTACTCCGAGCTCAGATTTTCTGATGTTCTAGTGTTTGTGTCTAGCCCCAAAATCTTTGGAAAATGAGGTCTTTTACAGATGAAGTAGTATAAAATTGGTACAATCCTATGAATCCTTAGTAGTCTTATTACCACTGCAAGGAAAGGATATTTCTATACTGTCCTGGACCCCTTGTGTTTGAAGCAACTAAACATGTTCTGAGGAACAGAAAGTCAAGGAGATGATAGATTATTAAATAGCTTTATAATAAATATCTTTTAAATACTTTTTCTCATACTCTAGTTAATGTTAATACTCTGTTGGAACAGTGCTTCTTCTGAAGAAAATCAGAAGTGTTAGTAAATTGGTAAATCTACACTCACACACTTTTCCCTTTCATCCCTTTATTGTCTTCTGTCTTTATTCCTGATATCTATGTTCTACTCCTGAATAAAAAAAAAAAAAAAAAAAAAAAACAATTAAAAAAAAAAAAATCTATACAAAAAATAGAAAAGATGAAAGCTTTGGTGATCTTTGTCCCTGGAACTGTGTGGCTACAAATGCACACAATTAGACCTGCAAGGATTTCTCCCAGCTTGGCTTATCATGGTCATTGCTTGTATTCTGGGTCCACTTCAGTCCTATGAAGAACTTCTTAGTTGCATAATGGCTATTCAGAGAGGCTGTTTTGCTCCTCTGTAGTCTTGTAGAAATTCTGACTTAGGGAAGAAATTATTTATATTTAAATTTTACAGAATATCTGAGTTACCAAAAAATAATTGAGTGGCATCAAACATACTCCTGTAACAATCCTAGGTGCTTCTAGGCATTATTTTTCTTGTGTTCTGCTTTGTATTCACAAATGATAAAAGAGTAGAGTTGGTACATGACGCAGCAAGTAGAGGACCACATAGATATCAACATATCTCTCTTAAAACAGTAATTAAAGGAGTATGAGGAAACAATCCCAGCCTAATCCTAAAGGGGCACAGTTTAAGAAAAACACATCTTAATGGCGATGTTTTCTGTGGGTAGTTACATCAGCTTGATACATATGTGATCCTGTTTGTGTTAGAACAGAAAACACTGGGACATACTTTCACCCGTGATCATTTGTTCAGTGTTTATTTTCTGTATTGCATGTGTTTAATATGTACCACTACAAAACTCAACATGCAGATTTTTTGTGCAGTTTAGTTTGAAATATTATTACAGTATTGAGGAAAGAGGTGCAAGAATATAGAAACAGATGGCATACATATTCTTAATGGGTGTTTTTTGCTTATTCCCAACAGTTATTTTGCTGCTTTAGTTAGTATCAAGGTTGGGTAAGCCAGTTTTGAATAGAGGAAGAAATGTCACACATTTTCTCTTGAGGTTTATCTGAATAAAAACATTGAAATGATTTTCACATTTCATGTGCCTACCCTTTCTAAATGAAAAGGAGTGGAAGATTGAAACAAAGACTATAATAGTACAGTGTTTAAGAGGGGGCATCATTTGCAGTATTCCTTTTTATCCTATATGACTTCAACACCTTTCTTCCTTCCACCACTGGACTTAGAATAAAGCTTGCTTGTATCCCTAAAGAACTATTTGAGCTATGACATCTATTAAACTTCAGAAACCCCCCTATCATGATTCTCCTTGAATTCTCCAAATTACTCTCTTTTAATGTACAACATACAAAGTGTGCAAATTAAATAAGTGAAGTACGCTTCTTCGTAGCCTACAGAGCCTTCTCATGATCTGTGCAAATGTTGTAAGCTGTGCTGTATTGCTGTTGCTTTTGAATATTCAAGTCTGGTAATCTTAGTCTAAAGCACACTTCCAAATTGTGAAGGGCAAAACGTATCTCCTGCAGACCTTACCCAGAACAACAAATCTCCCAATCCAACCAAACTGGAAAGCAATTTTAATCCAATAACACATTATCTTAGTGACAGCTTTTTCCCCCATGCAAAGTTTCAGGCTTTTGCCATCAGTGAGATGAGTGCCCATATTGTGAAAGAATTAGTTACAAAAGTGATTTTAATAGTGACTGTGTACCTCTGCCCTTTATAGCAAACCCAAGAAACTGTTTCTTCACCGGATTTCTAATACAGTTTCTTTGTGGACAGAGATAAAGCTTGAGAATTTTAAGACAGCAGAAAAAACAGAAGTGGATTTAGAATGGGAACCTATATTCAGAATAGAAACACTTCGAAGTACAAGTGTAATGCTAGCCATATCTAGCATTCTAGCTACGATTTTTATTTTACTTGAATAGAGAAATTCACTCTTTATGTTTACAGCGCATACACAAACATTTCCAGGCTACAAATATTTAAGTCAAATAGAATGCAAGTTACAGGAATATGAGTCATTTACCACACAGTATCATTTTGGAGTTTAGAGTCAGTTATTTAGGAAGACAAGATAAATCCAGCACTGTAAAGCCAGCAGTCAGTAGATTATTTTGAAGCACACACCATTATATTGATAGTTTTTGTCACAGATACTAAATAATCAGATGTGGAGATACGTTAAGTAGTTTGGGAAATAGTAGATATATTTAAACTAGCAGACCTATGCTGCTATATAGACACTGAGATTTTATTTAAAGAAAAGCACCTTAAATGAAACACTGTTTGAGCTGTCGAACTTAAAAGCATCATGGAAACTGAAATATTCTATTCTATTCTTTTCTAAATATGTGTTAGACAAAGAAGCTCAGAGGTTTCCTAAACCCTACACACCAAAAGGTTTTATAAAGAGTTTGCATTTTCTTTTTTTGCTGTGATAAAATTTGGAAGGAGCCACCAGAATTGTAACACCTCCTATTTCAAGGATAAAGTCTTTCTGACTATAGGCATTTCCTACATTACGAAGGACAGAAGTAACAGGTGTTTTGAGTCAAGAAAATCCCTGTGCCTCAATTTACTACAGTATCTTGACAAAGAATAATGGGACTTTATTCAATTCACTAAGTATTATTTACTGTAGGAGGAACTACAGCTGAGAAGAGGGAATCAAAGACTTTAAGACAGTGATCATCTTAATCTTTCTTTAGCTAAAAGAGAATACTAATCTTATATGAATGTGTGGGGGAAATATGCATTAAGAAGTCACTTTGTAGGGAGGTTAAAGCAATTGCAAAATATCAGTTCCAGGAATTGCTCAGAAAATTGTGCAAGAAATCCTCTATGCTGGTAAATCTAGTGGTGGGAGGATGACAGCTCAGGGATTTTATTTTTTTTTTTTTTTAAATGGAAAGCACTTTTCTCTGCTAGGAAACTGCCCTAACCACAAAGAGAAAGATTCACTCTGAAAGTATGAACTTGGTTCTGTTACATGCCTGGTTTCATGATGGACTGAGTATCTCTTAAAGCCCTGGCTGCTGAAATCAGGAGATTAGAGAAACACCTCAGCTTTCATTTTAAAAACGAGTATACATTGATCTCTCTTGCTTGCAAGGGAAGACAGAACAATGTTCAAGTTCAAAAACGAGAACGGAAGTTTAGCATTTACTATTTCAAACCTCATTAATTTAAAAAATCTATCTCCTGGCCTCAGGAGGTCCAGGCTCAGGGTTTGGCAGTGTTAGGAACTGGTAACACTGTACACTTCCACCCATGATAATCTCACAGGCAGTCAGGAAGTTGTTTCAGCATGTTAAAACATAGATGCGACTGGGACCGTGAAATCGGGACAATTTCACTGGGACAAGGAAATGTTGCTCTGTATTAGAAATGAGGAAGCTGGTAATTTTTCTCCCACACACGTGTCAGCAAAAGTCTTCTGTGTACCATCTAATAATTCTCTTTCAAAGGGGCAGGAAAGCATCAGATTTCAGACACCAGGCAAGGGAAGAAACAGGCCATTAAATATCATGGCAAAAATCTGAAGTCAGTTCCATGGAAACAGTGTTTTATTATGCCAAGAGATCCTAGAAGAAGGAAGTGTCTCAGGACAGACTCATCGCAAACAGCTTATTGGCACAGGTAGAGTGGAACACAAATGTGGTTTATACAGCTTTCAGCTCTGATCTTCCTCTACTACATCAGTTTAAAAAGTGTTATGTTAAACAATCAAAGTTCCTTCTGTTTACCAAAGGGAATAGTTGATAAGGGGGGAAGCCATATTCTGTATTTTGGCCTTACTTTTGAATAGAGAATACAAATGTGGTTGATGAACTGTGCAGACAGAAGTTAGAATCATTAGCAAAATGGAAAGGTGTGTTGAATGCAATTCAGCAGAGCGCTAGTGTCGCTCTTGTCCTATGCAAAGACCTGTATGATGGAACAGAGGATATAATTCTTTATATTAAGTCAGTACAAAAATTGAAGGGATTAGATTAGATACATGTCTTCTTGGCAAATACGACAAATGACCCAGAAAAACAAACAAACAAACAGTCAACAACAACAAAACACAGAAAAATAAGGACAAATGCAAAGCATTTGAGAAGGGAAAAACTAAAGATTGTTTAAGTACAGAATGAGAAACAAACTGAAGTCTGATCACAAAAGAGGAGTCAAGAAAGGTGCCAATATGATGAAAGGATATACAGCAGGAATTAAGCCTGCAAGACACATGACGTAGCTCTTTGTTTTATGCAGCATTGGCAGTACTCCAACAAGCGTATTGCACACAGATTTGAACATCACACCTCTGGAAAAAAGTAGGATCACTTGAAGAGCCTCTGGAGGAGGGCAGTGAGAATGATCTGAGGTCTCTAATAACGTTGTTCTAGGATAAGAGAAGACTCTGAACAACGTAGTCTGAACAAGGGAACAGAGGAGAGGGAGACACAAAAACAGGCTTTAAGAATGTAAGACAGATACAAATATGAAAAAAACCCCAAACCTGATTTGCATGTCTCCTCTTGTGGCGCGGTCGACATGCTGGAGGGAAGGGATGCCATCCAGAGGGACCTTGACAGGCTTGAGAAGTGGGCCTGTGTGAACCTCATGAAGTTCAACAAAGCCAAGCACAAGGTCCTGCAGCTGGGTCAGGGCAATCCCATGCACAAATACAGGTTGGTCAGAGAATGGATTGAGAGCAGCCCTGTCAAGAAGGACTTGAGGGTGGTGGTTGATAAGAAACTCAACATGACCCGGTAATGTGCACTCACAGCCCAGAAAGCCAACCATATCCTGGGCTGCATTAAAAGAAGTGTGGCCAGCAGGTCGAGGGAGATGATTCTGCCCCTCTACTCTGCTCTTGTGAGACCCCACCTGGAGTACTGCATCCAGCTCTGGGGCCCCCACATAAGAAGGACATGGCCCTGTTGGAGCAGATCCACAGAAGGGCCACGAAGATGATCAAAGGATTAGAGCACCGCTGCTACGAGGACAGGCTGAGGGAGTTGGGGTTGTTCAGCCTGGAGAAGAGAAGGCTCCAGGGAGACCTTATAGCAGCTTTCCAGTATCTGAAGGGTGCCTACAAGAAATCTGGAGAGGGACTTTTTACAAGGGCATGTAGTGATAAGACATGGGATAATGGCTTCAAACTAGAAGAGGGTAGACTTAGATTAGATATCAGGAAGAAATTTTTTGCTACGAGCATGGTGAGGCACTGGAACAAGTTGCCCAGGGAAGTTGTGGAGGCCCCATCCCTGGAAGTGTTCAAGGCCAGATTGGATGGGGCTTAGAGCAACCAGGTCTAGTGGGAGGTGTCCTTGCCCATGGCAGGAAGGTTGGAACTAGATGATCTTTACGGTCCCTTCCAACCAAAATCATTCTATCTAAACACGAGGAGGAACTTCTTTCCTTTGAGGGTGGCAGAGCACTGGAACAGGCTGCCCAGAGAGGTGGTGGAGTCTCTGACTCCGGACGCATTCAAAACCTTCCTGAATGCATTCCTGTGCAACCTGATTTAGGTGAACGTGCCCTGGCAGAGGGGTTGGAATAGATGATCTCCAGAGGTCCCTTCCAATCCCTGTGATTCTGTGATTCTATGATCCTGCCACGATTTATATGGCCCAGATCCCTGAAGTCATGCTTTTTCAAGACAAGGGTTTTTTATCTCCCAAGTTGTGCTCCTGCTATTATGATCAAGGAGGAAAGTGACAAAAATGGCAAGCATCCATTCAGATGGAATTTTGAAAAAAAAGAAAGGAAAAAGGAAAATGTTTAACATGCTGAAGAAAAAAGACAAAATTTCACAAAATTTGATGAGAATGATTAATAACTTCAGTCTCTCAAAAACCCAGTTTTCCAACAAATTTACAATTTGCCAAAGATATTTTATCCAAAAGGTCTCAAATTTTTTTACTCTTAAAAACCAATTTTGGTAATGTTTGATATGGTATGCTTCAATAATGACTGCTATACACAATCTAATAAGCAATTAATAAAAAACCTACATACAAAACCTTAATACAATTTTACTCTGTGTTTTCTGTATCCTAAAGTGAAATAATGGCAAGAGGATTAATTTCTATTCTGATATACTTCTCTATACCAGAGCAATTTGAAGGGAAATGGTCTAGTACTTACAGACATTTCAAAGTCCAGAATATTTATCATCAAGCATCTTTCATTGCTAACCATAACTAACTTATCACATTGATTCTGTGAGGTAGTTTTTAAATGTTTGAATATTTTAAAGTGTGAATCATACATATGCGGTGGTGTAACCCCCATCGCCCTTTAGGCCTCTCAATACTTGGTGTGATTTCGTCCCCACCTGGCCACATGATATTACAATGGACCAGAACATTACATAATGGTCTAACATGAAAGGAAGATGGAGAGCAATGGATTAGAACACTATGGGAATCCCTTACCATGTCTGGATCTTATGACTCCTACCATTTGAAAATAATAACTATAATTGATCAGTCTTGACAATATATGGATCATGACCACAGAGGAGGGGATACCAGGACCCCAAGATCTAGATTGCATAACTGGTGGAAATTACCAGAATATTCCATTGTCCAAGCTGGACCAGAGTGGAAAAGTACCTGACGAAAGTCAATTATCTCAGATCCTATAAGTAGCGATTCTAGTTAGACCCTTTGAGCTCTTCTGGGTCACAGCCAGTACCTCCCCTGAGCTGAGACGCAGCTCAGGCTGACACCTCAAGGATTAGAAGGCCAGGGCGAGACAATCCCTCTCGAGTTTTAACTATTGCCCGTTGAGGAATGCCGATGCATTATGAGTATTTACTCTAAACTTGGGAAAAGGGACATTTTTAACTATAGTCTAGCCTCTCTTTCAGCCACCTATCCACTTTTATGCTTCTGATATACATATTAGCTTTTATGGATGTGGATGTTCTTCCATTTGTCCATGCATGCGTAGGAGTTAAAAGAAGTACCCATCAAGTTGTTAGAGTTGCCTTCTACTAAGAGATTTTTGGTTCCAGCAGTCAGAGACCCATGTGTGTGTGCTTATATGTATATGTATTAATCTGAGATCTGTAATTTTGCTCATATGTGTATGTATTGATTTGAGATCCCTTACAGCAAGTTAGTGTGAATCTTGTCATCTTTGAATCTGTAATTAAGTTACTATTCAATTATTTTACTAAATCACTTGGTAAATCTTTAAATCTGTTAATGATTAAGTGCTGCTAAAATTCAACGTCTAGATCTGCCTCAAATCATTAATAAATTTCGATTCACTGCTAAATCATAACCGTGTTAAAAATTCCCATCTGCGACAGCATATTACGTAATTAAAATCATTTGGTCCTATCCAGTAAACAACTGAAGAAAATTTTTTTCAAGTGTCTTTCCACTCTCTTCCCCTAACAAGTACGATAAGTGGGCTTTGGCTCATGGTTTCTTTCTCTGTTGATTTTAATTAAGGCCTTTTAATGATCAAAAGCTAGAAAGAGATTTGAACTTTGTAGTAACACATTCTATTTGTCATGCCATAAAAAATGATACTAGGCTGAATCACTTCTTTATATATGTTCCAAAATAATTCAAGGAATAATTTGTAACCTGTAGAGACACTACAGAAGGGAAAACTGCTTAGTGAAGAAGAAGCTGTCTAGGAAAAAAATCCATGTGAGTTGAGAGATACCTTCTTCTTGGATAAGAGGTAGGTTTCACTTTCAGTCCTCTGATTTTGTTTGAAACGTGGTTCTAGATGTTCATATGGATGGAGTGGTAACAGGAAGAGAGAGGTGAGGAAGGACTGGTGTGCCATGGTTCAGATATGCCAGACTTCTCTGAGGAGTATATACAGCCAAATGTTGCTATAGGTGGTGGTGACGGAAGATTATCATCTCCTTGCATGATGCTCGCCTTCAGGTAATTATACACTGTATGAAGGTTAAGGACCACACTTGAAAATCAAGCAAGAGACCTTACTGTAAACCATATTCAGGGATTGTGCGTATAGTCTGGATTACTTTTTCTTACTTGCAATAAAATAAAAAAGTGATATCTTTCTAAAAGTTGAACTTTTGTGTGTGTGGAATGTGTGTGTGTGAACACCCTTTGGGCCAAAGAGGGCCCATGATTAGAGTTCCTGCCCTGGGGGAAACTGGCAGAACTAAATGTTTATCTGTCCAAATTGGAACAGCCTCAAGAGAAAACAAGAGAAAAAATCCTGAAATAACCTATGGTCAGAGATCTTCTTGCAGTTAGAAGAGGTGTACATTTATACCCTACTCTTCAAATCAATCTCAGAGGAGATAATTAAGTTGCATTCTTCAAACACTGACATAATACAGAAGAAAATATGTACCAAGAGTTTTCTTCTTTTTTCCCTAAATGTTAAGTATATTTCATAAAAGCTTTATCAAGCTTTATAAGTGAGCTAGCCAGAGAATATGCAATTTATGAATCCCACTGGATTTTGAGTAAATATGTGTCAGGCTGGCAGGTGACATCAAGAATTAGGCAGCAACGGAACAGAAATGTTAGAACTTCCTTACCCATTTCTGACTCGTACTTACTCAGTTAAGTGAGATTTTTGTGAGTGCTCTGGCAGTTAACACCAGGGTCCTCCAGATACTGCAGTGAAATCCTCTGAGCGTAACCAGTCAATCTAACCCAGGTGCCTTGATCAGAATGTGTGAGAATCCCATGACTGAACGTGGAAAAGAAACTGGGCTTCCCCAGCACAGGTTAAATATTTTGGTGCCCTTTTTCGGTTGAGGTTAAAAGCTGCAGCGCTAGGGAAGCAAGTTAAATGGCAAATTCCACCATTCTCTCATTCCTTGTACAATCACCTTGCCAGCTCAAGGTGGTGGAGATGCTTTGACTGACACAGAATGGTATTATTTCAATGCCAGTGGCAAGGCTGCTTCACAGTCAGCAATAAATCTCTGCCCTTGGAATTGAAAGTAAATTGTCTGTTTTTGAGGGGAATGATGAGGAAGACTGTGATTTTAGTATATTATCATTTTACTAATTTAGATTAGTTTATGGTCACTATATGGCACAAATTATGAGGAAGATAGTAGTTGTAGTACAAGTTAGAAGGTCATGGGTTTTGAGTGGCTTATTTAACATATGTAGTCTTTATTTTTTTCTGTATTTAAGCACCTACCCACAAACGCAGCTGATAACAAACAAACCACACAACTGCTACTTCATATATGCATTCACAACTTGGCTAGATATACACTTGGATTCATCTTTTACCCGTACTTTTACATCCTGTAACACACCTTGTGCTCTGTTTGACAGCTACAATTGAAAAACTGTTTGTCCTATCATTTGCAAGTTTTATTTTAATGCAGTTTATTTATTCAACAGCATATTTAAAATTCAAACTACTCATCTAGGAATAATTCTTACGATTTTAATTATTGTGTATTGGTGTAATTAAGGTAATTGATTCATTGAACATTCAGATAAGCAAAGTGCCTTAACAAAAAAGGATATCATTTAAAGGAAACAGAAAGTTTGAGACAGTGAATATAAAAGAATATAGCTGTATTATCAGGATGCTATGAAATATGTTAATTTATATGATTAAATTTTGGATCTTGATAAAGAATTTTGCAGCTCTATTTCCTCTTAATGAAATATTCATTAAACACTGCTTGCATTTGTCTCTCTCTGTACATGAATATAGACAAAAAAAATAGATAGAAATGAGAAAAGCATATATATTACCAAAATAATATAAGAGAAAACAATTCTGTCTCACAGGAACCCAAACAGTCAGTATGGTGTTTCCTGACAGAGTAAAGCAGCAGGAGACAGCTAATGAGGCAAGTCATCCGTTATCATTGCAGTGCTTAGCCTGATTTAGTTATCTGAATCAAAATGACAGATTTAGGAGGCAGGCTCCTGGGAACTTGACTGAAAATGTTATGTTGATGTTACCATGCATTGATCAGACTAGTGGAGTGCCTCTTCGTCTCCATGCCAACAACGAATGAAACAAAAAAGCAGGGGTTAAGGGGCATGCTTTTGGAAAACTGATATTGGGGAAGATATTTTCTTTATAAACAGGTTTTGTTAAACACTGAAATAAGCTTCATGGCTAGGAAGACTCTTGGCTCTTCAAAATATGGGAGGTTTTATAATGTAATTTCAGCTTGTCAGGAACAATTTTCCTCTTTCCTTTTAGGATTATTTAGAAGTTTAGCTTTAGCAGCTACAGTCCATGTCACTGATTGCTTATTAACTTTATTCTGACATGAAGAGGAAGAAATAGACTTTAACCATTTCAATACCAGCAAAATCCCACTCAGTAATTAAAAAAAAAGTGTGGTTATGTTTTTACAGAATATTCATCTTATTAGATGGGCAAAGTTAATCTTCATAAAGATAAACATATTTAGGAAAAACACAATCTAGAAGACAAAAAGTAGATTTTATCTGAAAAATGTAGAAGCAAATGGTGACTAATTTTGACCAGGAGTTGAAGGTAGAGCTAGGTTTTTTTGAATGAAAGGTCTAGACTGGGCTTTCTTGCAAAAAGAGTAGATGATCATTAAAAAAGAAAACAAAGCCAAAAACCCTGGTCCTTGAGAAGAAAACTGAGTTGTTAAAAAATACAGCAGTTCATTGTTAAAGCTTTCAATATTCTTTGACACAAGTCTGGAAAACACATTAGGAAAAAAAGCCAATTTCAGCTCATTTAACTGTGAGGAATACTAACATCAAGTCACAAAGGTTTTGGATACCACTTCAGTGTTAGTAAACCTCTTCTCAAACTGGTGAAGAGTTCTGTGTTCAATACCAGAAGTTGTCTTTCAGAGGAAATTTTACTGGCTTGTGGGGTTCATCCGCGACTTACCAGCTGTTTTAGAAAGGTGTTTGCTCTTTCCCAGGAACTGTACCCACTCACTCATCTGTGAGGCCACAAGTGTTCCAGGCTAAAAGAGTTCTCTGAGACAAAATGAAAAGTCAGTGTGTTCTGAAAAGGATATCTTTACCTGTTCCGCCCTGCTCCTGAATCTCTGGAAATTCGTGGTTTTACTGAAAACTGGCTGAAACCTAGAATTCATATTCCTGGGGAAAATAATAATATGAAAAATTCTGAAATAGAATGGAAAAATACATCCTGGACCACTGCTGAATGAGAAATGCAAGCTTTTACTTTGTGAGGGGCCAAGGCAGCATCTTTGGTATACTCAAAGGGGTTACTGATCACCAAAGGTTCCATCATCCCCATTCTCCAGCCATTCAACGGGTAGATAGTGCTGAAATTGGAACCTGAAAATTCCAGTACCCCTGTCAATGAGAAATAACAAACCAGGAAGACTATATGGTAATTTTCCTCTTTGTATTTGAAATAAGAATTTATAATAATAGCAACAATAATGACCATGAAACTTAAGTGACTACAGCCAAAATGCACAAACAGTGTGACATAAGATGGGGGTATTTAGTAAATACAGTAGTGAACACCTCTAAATAGGGATACAGAGACAAAGGAGCTTGGAGAAGATAAGACTCTTGTCCCAAATTTAGAAGACTTGAGGTTGCTGGGTCAACATGCAAACTTCTATGCAGCGCGCTTTCCTGTTGGAAGGAAAAACACTTTGTGCCTAACATTGCTCTGTGCAAAGTGAAATCTCTTACAGTCCCACATCTTAAAGCTTTTATTCCTCCTGTCAGCAGACTATGTACATTCTCCAGTAACATAGTCTGACCACAGGAGATGGTCAGCATGCTGAGATTTGTGCAAGGATGTTTCCAAGAGGGGATTTTTGAATGAAAAGATTTGCTTTTAGATTTTAAACAGACCATCATCTTATTTTGCAGTCCCCATAGGCTGACTGAACATAGCATTCTTATTTTAGAAATACGGGAGTTAAGAGATTGCGGTAGAAGGCAGAAGATATGGGCTTCATTGCCACTTGCTTTATAGTTATTTTGTGAGTTTGGACAATTCATGTAATTTCTTAGTGCCTCTGTTCTCCATCTCCTTCATAGTACTATATTCTTCATTCTCTCTCTGTCTTTAAAATTTAGACTTTAAGCTGCCTCAATTCATAGCAAACGAATCTGATTAGACTACTTAAAATACTTCATATACCTCATAATATGGACATACACTTCTTTGTATGGGAGATCATAACTATTCTCCTCATGTGACAGCAAACTAATATAGACTAATCTTGTACCTGGATTAAAAAATTTAAAAAAAGACAAAAAAATAAATTCATTGCTACATAACTCAAAGTCTCTTCAGAGCTCCAGCTTTATGTTCAAAGTCGCTGAAGTAGATCTAACACCCTATCCCAGTATTCAAATGAATTGACCTTTCCAGAAATCTGGAATTCACTCCTCTACCAGAAATCACAAAACAAATAAAATTTTAAATATTCTTTTACTGAACGAAATGAAAAAACTGATTTTACAAATAGTATTTATGACTGGCTGTCCCATAGGCTCAACAGAAAAATACATACAGAAAGAGGTTATGCCATCCTTGTGTGTCATACTCACATCAGTTTTTTTTCTGCTCATAACTCAAATATGGATCCAGTGCAGAGCTTGTAGCAAGCTAACCTTGATGCATTTTCACATAGTTCTTACAATTTGTGAGGTTCTGCTGCTATTGCTGGGGAAGGCTGTAAGGATGTTATGATACTTGAAAAAATGTAGGATTTTTACAAGTATGCTGCAATTAAACAAATATCAACTTATTTAGAAAATTATGTTGTTTGTTAATTTTTATTAAACATCCTCATCTTTCCTGGGAGCACCATATCTGCTTCCATGAGTACTGCCATCCGAGTGCTCTGTCACAAATACGGAAAAGCTGTTTTCATGAGTAAGCAAGCAAAACTATTGTTTCCATTTTGGACTAGTGGGAACCTTGCCCACATTGGCTGTTCTAGTAGGCATCTCTAATAGACATCCTTAAAAACAACGCCTGAAAGAAGCAGCTGAAAGAACTGTTCAGGAGATCACTACTTTGGATTAGTTTATAGACACTAAATAGTCACTCTTGTAAGATAAGTTAAGGATTAAAGATGAAATACAGTCTTAATTAAGAACTTAAATCTTTTGTGTGGTTTCCCCAACTTCACAGATGGGTATTTGTTATTTCACCCTTAAATTAGTCTAATAATAAAACTGTGCCCAAGTAATCTTGTATCCTTTAGAAACACCACTCTTTTGAGCACAACTAATACATTATAAAGGAGTGGCTTGAAAATTGTTCTATCATCTTCCACTCAAGCAGAATGCATGTACCATAACAGTTTGCTAAACAATTCACTATGAACTGCATGCAACCAGAGACAAGTAATGTAAGTTTTAGTCTGTGTGAGACACTTTAACTAACATATAAACCTCTTTATCAAGCACATGGACGACAGAGACAGAGCCGGATATCTGTGAATCACCATGCTCCTAATGGAGTGGCATTATGCATAATGATCCAAGGGAACACCTAGCACAGGTAATGTTTGCACAAATGGAAAAAACAAAATCTAAAACTTCACAGAACCCAAGGATTTTAACCACGTAAAAAAGGCTCAAAATGGTGATCAAGGCTTATGAACTGGAACAGACTTTTGTTATGAAAGAAGGATCTTATCTTAACTTGCTTAAATCCTCTTGTACTCCAGAGAACAGGATGTTGGGTTGGGTATTTTTAAGCAAAAATGACAATAAGGAAATATCTGGCTCCACCTAATAAAATCCATCTACATGACTAAATTTTGGCTAGCTGGCTGGATCAAATGGCATGATTAATGTATATCCCATTCTGTGATGTGAAAACAGGTTTCCAGAGGTACAATAACCTGCCTGAGGATGGCAGAACAAAAAATAAATTTAAATGTCTGAGTGCTGATCCAGTACTATTCCCATGGTATCATGCTTTTCTACATAGTAAGACACTATTTTTTAATACAAAAATCTCTGTAACAGGTTACTCAAGAAAAAGAATACATTTTTCAAGAATTATTTTTTCCTCTTACCAGGTAAAATAAGCACATTTGTGTTTATAAAAAAGAGGAGTGCTATTTTTGAAGAGCAAAAGAGTATTTAACTACTTTTTTAATACTAATTGCTGGAATTAGTAAAGCAGTCTACAGACACAGATAAGTCTTGTGTGAGCTGATTAAAACTATTGTTTTAATAGTCTAAACTGTTGTAAACATCATGGATGGGATGGAGATCTGTCAAACAGACAGTATTACCAGAAAGAATATGAGTGAAAATATCTTACATGATCACACAGGGCTGTAGAAATTGATGTATTTTAGGTTTTTGAATTAAACAGTAAATGAGATTCAGAGAGTAAATTATTTTTGTCTGTCACCTTTAGTTGCAGATGCATGCGGCACAATGAAGGTGATAACACAGCTTTATTTCCCGCCTTGGTAAAACATTTCACTATATTTAATGCCAATGCTAATGCCGGTCTATCAAATCCATTATATACTCCTATGGAACAGTACCTATACCTATTACTAAAGAATTATAGAAAAAACATTAAGTAAATTCAATAATGATGCAAGTTTTACATTAAGTGGTCTGAGTGCATAAAAAGCAGAGTGAGAAACATGGTGCACAAAGAAAGCAAAGCTGATGTAACAGTAATTCTGATGAATCACAGTAGCACACAGAATCACAGAATGGTAGGGGTTGAAGGGACCTGTAAAGATCATCCAGTCAAACCTCCCTGCCAAAGCAGGTTCACCTAGAGCAAGTTGCACAAGATCAGGTCCAGACAGGTTTTGAATATCTCCAGAGAAGGAGACTCCACAACCCCTCTGGGCAGCCTGTTCCAGTGCTCTGCCACCCTCAAAGTAAAGAAGTGTTTCCTCATGTTGAGATGGAACTTCCTGTGTTCCAGTTTGTGCCCGTTGCCCCTTGTCCTGTTGCTGGGCACCACTGCAAAAAGACTGGTGCCATCCTCCCGGCACCCTCCCTTTAGGCATTTATAAGCATCGAACGGGCAGCCTGTTCCAGTGCTCTGCCACCCTCAAAGTAAAGAAGTGTTTCCTCATGTTGAGATGGAACTTCCTGTGTTCCAGTTTGTGCCCGTTGCCCCTTGTCCTGTTGCTGGGCACCACTGCAAAAAGACTGGTGCCATCCTCCCGGCACCCTCCCTTTAGGCATTTATAAGCATCGAACAGGTCCCCCCTCAGTCTTCTCTTCTCCAGGTTAAACAGACCCAGGTGTCTCAGCCTTTCCTCATGCGAGGTGCTCCAGTCCCTTGATCATCTTCATATCCCTATTGAAACACAAGATTCAAGACTGGATGTTTTAGAACTAATTGTGGCCTAGTTTTTATAGTCTTTAATTTCTCCTTTGCATTAGTTTCTTACTATACTATTTTTTTTTCTTTTGAGATTTCACATAAGTTACACAAATGGGGTCCTTTAAGAAACAAGTCTAATACCATTTACAGATTTACAGTAATATTGCTTAGGAAAAGGGTCCCTTCAACAGTGAACTTGAACTCATCATATAATACTTAAAACCGGTTACTTTTTTTTGTTCCCATGTAAAAAGTTGAAGGATACCCATTAAAACTTGCATTTAAATTAGGAATCATATACACACGTTAAGCTTCCTGTTGCATTCAAAAATGAAAGACAGAGCAGTTTGAGTATTATCAAAGGAGATAAGTTCTTCTGTAAACCAATCCCAGAGAAAAGCTGATTCTAAAATGAATTGTATCAGAGCCAACACTATTTTATAAATCCTTAAAGTATATAACCACTTACTTCTTATCTCCTCATGGGGAAAAAACAGTTAACTATATCCCTTCCTCGTTTAAAGATATTTCCAGATTGTTTGCTAAATTCGTTGTTATTGCTTTCCACTTATCTCTGTTGCTGAGTCGGCAGTTTATTGACTATTCCAACCACCTGCAATGCAAAGAGGGTTTGGTTCATGTTGTTTAGTGCATAGTAGTCAAATTTGGCTTAGGAAGCCTTCTTTTCGTATTAGGCAGTACTATATATTAAAAATGGCATGAAATCAATTAGTTTCTTTCCTTCTAGGAATTTCCATGTAATATGTATTAAATATAAATATTTATACAGAAAAGCACACAGGATTAATGATGGATGAAAAGTGAAAGACATTTCTTCTTCAAGACTCTTAGTATGGGAAATTGCAGAGAGTGTTCTGTGTGCATTAGATACTCTCCTTGAAACTCAGGAGGAGCTCAGAGACTCCAGAAACACTCTGTAGTGGTCTTACAGACCAAATCACAAGGACTTTTCTTCTCTGTGTTTCTCTATGATTTGATGTAGTTCAGGCGTGTCTATGGCAGTGGAATAGAGGGCAGACTTTCAAATCGTACTTATTGTTAGCTAGAAGAAAACAGGACAGAGAACCAGATTCCAGACGCAAAAAGCTTTTCAGTGCCCTGCGCAAAGCAGTGTGTACAACAAAAGCATCAGGCCATTGCCCTTCTGCTTCTTTTTGGTAAAAACAAAAAGAAAAAAAGTTTAGGACACTCTAAGCTTTGATAATATTTTCATTTCATTCATCTCCAAATAGTCCAGCCAACCTCCTCTACTGTAATTTGATTCTTTAGTATTGTAGGAATGGGTTTTCTTCCTGTTTTTCTTCACATTCTTACATTTAATTTACAGAATTCACTCATTCCTTGATAACTAATGAAGTATAAATGGAGTCCTAGAAACAGAACACTAAATCAGGCCTTGGAATGGTCAAGCAGTGGCAGTTTAGAAAATCTGTTGGTTCATGATACAGCCCTCAAAAGGGAAGTGTCCCACCTACAAGAACAGCAAATTTACTTCAAGATACATCAAGTCAAAGTTGACTGTGTTTCCAAAGACGCGGAATATTATTTATATACAGTCACCTCTGTATCATTTTCTTTGAGTTCATCCTTTTGGTGTTGCTCCAGTGTGTGTCCAAGACTTCAGTTCAAGGTAGGGATGGGTGATCTGGTGAGTGGATAGTGGAGAAAATTTGGAGGTTTTTTGGAGATTTTATTTTATTTTATTTTATTTTATTTTATTTATGTTATTTTATTTTATTTTATTTTTCTAAAAAATCTCCAACAGTTTGAGGAATAGCTAAATCATCTGTGAATTTAGTGCAACTTCAGCCAACGGGTTTAATAAAAGGAAGCTGGGCAAAAATTCAAAAGAAAATTATCATTTTATGCTGTATGCTTTCTACGAAACCAGCGTTTCTCCTTTCTGACTCAGAACTGTCAACATTTATTTTGTAAGGATTCTATGCCTTTAAATTTTAATTTTTGGNCAAAGTAAAGAAGTGTTTCCTCATGTTGAGATGGAACTTCCTGTGTTCCAGTTTGTGCCCGTTGCCCCTTGTCCTGTTGCTGGGCACCACTGCAAAAAGACTGGTGCCATCCTCCCGGCACCCTCCCTTTAGGCATTTATAAGCATCGAACAGGTCCCCCCTCAGTCTTCTCTTCTCCAGGTTAAACAGACCCAGGTGTCTCAGCCTTTCCTCATGCGAGGTGCTCCAGTCCCTTGATCATCTTCATATCCCTATTGAAACACAAGATTCAAGACTGGATGTTTTAGAACTAATTGTGGCCTAGTTTTTATAGTCTTTAATTTCTCCTTTGCATTAGTTTCTTACTATACTATTTTTTTTTCTTTTGAGATTTCACATAAGTTACACAAATGGGGTCCTTTAAGAAACAAGTCTAATACCATTTACAGATTTACAGTAATATTGCTTAGGAAAAGGGTCCCTTCAACAGTGAACTTGAACTCATCATATAATACTTAAAACCGGTTACTTTTTTTTGTTCCCATGTAAAAAGTTGAAGGATACCCATTAAAACTTGCATTTAAATTAGGAATCATATACACACGTTAAGCTTCCTGTTGCATTCAAAAATGAAAGACAGAGCAGTTTGAGTATTATCAAAGGAGATAAGTTCTTCTGTAAACCAATCCCAGAGAAAAGCTGATTCTAAAATGAATTGTATCAGAGCCAACACTATTTTATAAATCCTTAAAGTATATAACCACTTACTTCTTATCTCCTCATGGGGAAAAAACAGTTAACTATATCCCTTCCTCGTTTAAAGATATTTCCAGATTGTTTGCTAAATTCGTTGTTATTGCTTTCCACTTATCTCTGTTGCTGAGTCGGCAGTTTATTGACTATTCCAACCACCTGCAATGCAAAGAGGGTTTGGTTCATGTTGTTTAGTGCATAGTAGTCAAATTTGGCTTAGGAAGCCTTCTTTTCGTATTAGGCAGTACTATATATTAAAAATGGCATGAAATCAATTAGTTTCTTTCCTTCTAGGAATTTCCATGTAATATGTATTAAATATAAATATTTATACAGAAAAGCACACAGGATTAATGATGGATGAAAAGTGAAAGACATTTCTTCTTCAAGACTCTTAGTATGGGAAATTGCAGAGAGTGTTCTGTGTGCATTAGATACTCTCCTTGAAACTCAGGAGGAGCTCAGAGACTCCAGAAACACTCTGTAGTGGTCTTACAGACCAAATCACAAGGACTTTTCTTCTCTGTGTTTCTCTATGATTTGATGTAGTTCAGGCGTGTCTATGGCAGTGGAATAGAGGGCAGACTTTCAAATCGTACTTATTGTTAGCTAGAAGAAAACAGGACAGAGAACCAGATTCCAGACGCAAAAAGCTTTTCAGTGCCCTGCGCAAAGCAGTGTGTACAACAAAAGCATCAGGCCATTGCCCTTCTGCTTCTTTTTGGTAAAAACAAAAAGAAAAAAAGTTTAGGACACTCTAAGCTTTGATAATATTTTCATTTCATTCATCTCCAAATAGTCCAGCCAACCTCCTCTACTGTAATTTGATTCTTTAGTATTGTAGGAATGGGTTTTCTTCCTGTTTTTCTTCACATTCTTACATTTAATTTACAGAATTCACTCATTCCTTGATAACTAATGAAGTATAAATGGAGTCCTAGAAACAGAACACTAAATCAGGCCTTGGAATGGTCAAGCAGTGGCAGTTTAGAAAATCTGTTGGTTCATGATACAGCCCTCAAAAGGGAAGTGTCCCACCTACAAGAACAGCAAATTTACTTCAAGATACATCAAGTCAAAGTTGACTGTGTTTCCAAAGACGCGGAATATTATTTATATACAGTCACCTCTGTATCATTTTCTTTGAGTTCATCCTTTTGGTGTTGCTCCAGTGTGTGTCCAAGACTTCAGTTCAAGGTAGGGATGGGTGATCTGGTGAGTGGATAGTGGAGAAAATTTGGAGGTTTTTTGGAGATTTTATTTTATTTTATTTTATTTTATTTTATTTATGTTATTTTATTTTATTTTATTTTTCTAAAAAATCTCCAACAGTTTGAGGAATAGCTAAATCATCTGTGAATTTAGTGCAACTTCAGCCAACGGGTTTAATAAAAGGAAGCTGGGCAAAAATTCAAAAGAAAATTATCATTTTATGCTGTATGCTTTCTACGAAACCAGCGTTTCTCCTTTCTGACTCAGAACTGTCAACATTTATTTTGTAAGGATTCTATGCCTTTAAATTTTAATTTTTGGTTAAAAAAAAAACCAAACCCAACCAAAACAGTGCAGATTTTTTCCCTTGAGGATAATTTTCTTAAGTTAATGCAGCTTATGTCGTTTCAAGGTTTCTTTCTGGTTCCATCAACAAACTGAGAAATCCATCTAGTCTTTGCAGAGTTTTGGCTTCGCGTTCACTTGTCAGCCTTGGAACTTGGTTGTTTCCTTTGTCTATACTAATGCACTGATAACGATTCAGCAGTGCAAAAATATTCACTGATTGTAATTTGTGTGACCTCATAGTTTTCAAATTAAGTTGACATTTTTCCACATCTGTAATTGAGGTTAGTCTTTGTCCTACAAACTTTTATTACCATAATGTGAGAGAAGGCGAGAACATAGTTTGTCTCACAATGCAGTCAGCACAAGCACAAATAGCAATTACAAAAATAAACCTTTTTGTTTGTAAACTGAAAAAAGTAAAGGCCGAAATCATGAGAACTTAAACCATTTTAGTCATTTTACACACTGTCTTTTCTACATATCTTCACTTCTTCCTTTTAGCCAAAGGCAAAGAAGGAAAAAGGAATGAGTAAACAGCCTGAATCTGTTTTGTAAGAGATCATGTCAGTTGTTATTAACTGTTGTATTACATTTCATTGGGCTGGTTGAAGACAAACAGAAGGTCAAAATATTTGTTTTGCTTATTTAGCTTTCTCATCTTTGAAAGAAGATTCAGTCAAGATATTTCAACTGACTTTAAGAATTTCAAATGCATTTTGTTAGAATCATTCACCATTTCATGCAATATTTTTAGAAAGCAGAAAGCTTTTGAGAGGAACATATGGATGCAATACCTTTGGGGGGAAAAAAGTGCCTATACAGTGGTATAAAAATGTCATGTCTGTAAGAACTAACATGAAGAACATAAGCTCAGAACATGAGCTCATTCTAACTTCACCCTGTAGGCATAAGAAGATAATTATGAATTGAATCAATAAACATTAGGCAGATATCTCATTCATAGGTATTATTTTCCATTAGTGGACCTAAAAGAACTTTCTTTTTTTTTTAACAGATGGAGCACAAGTTGTCCAAGGTAAAGAGTAGGTAATGTCAGAGCCATTAAAAGAACCTGACTCGCCTGACAACCAGCTCAAGGCTTTTTCCACCAGGCAATGTATCGTTTCAGTTATTTCACAATCTTACTTTTGACTGTACTGACAATCATAACCTGTAATTTTTCAGTTACAGTCACAGACTTATGATTTTTTTTCCCATGCTGAAGATCATTCTGAGATTTATATATGTTACTACACATAGTAATTGTGAAAATTGTTTTCAGTAGTTTCAGGAGTTCAGTCTATTGAACCCTAAACTAGCAAGTTCCTCACATAGATGGACTTTTTGTGCCACAGAATTGTTGTACCAAACAATGCTATCGTATTAAGAAAATGCTTGTCTTCATCATGCAGTGATGTATGATATTATAGGCTCTGGCAACAGATATGATTTCCTACAGCAGTAATGGCACAAATAAGAAAGCTCAGCACTACATAGATCTAAAGAAATGTGCCCTTCCCTGCTGTCAAATGAAAAGATGCATGAAAGCAGCTTGGTGTTGTAGGGTATTCAATAAAATATAAGTTTCACAGTATGGCATGATAGACAAACAAAAGACCCTGCTGAAAGTGAGGGTTCTGAAATTCCATGTTCCAAAATAACCTGGATTTGCTAACATACAGGTAAGACCCCTTCATCTCACCTTGCTTTAAGAGATCAGTGCTTTGCTCTTACCCATGTGTGGGAAAATTCTTGTTTGATAATGTTGTTTGGTGAAGAGAAGTGGCTGACTGGCTGAATCTATTAGTTGAAGTAATTTTTTAAGAACTCAAAACCTGTTTGTGGACACTTTTCTAAATTTCAGTAAAAACAAAGATAAATCATAGCAATATTTTTGACAGGGTTCTTGTCAAATAAAATATGAAATATTAAATCAAGAAAGCCATGCTCACTTGGAAGATCCTACACAGAGATCTCTGAGTCATCACCTTCCAGGTGCCCCTAATAGTTCAACTGTTAGAAGAAACTTCTCAGGTAATTGCTTTCAGAAAATCAGCAATTGCTTGTAGTTCCCAAAGAGTAATACTTCAGATTACTATTGTCATAGAAGATAAAGTGGGGCAGTCCATTCCTAAATAATGTCATACTTAACATACAGCAGATCAGGTACTGAGAATTGAGTTAATCTTAAAAGCTAAATCTGTGCCACATTTACACATGTTATAGAACTACCTCTGGGTTTCCAAATTTCTTTCTAGAATTTTAAAAATGGATCTTTAAGATGTCATTAATTAACCTCCAACCCCTGGAAAAACAGGAAAGGAAAACATCTAATTTTTTGAGTCAATCTACATTTATTGAGTACTACCAGTCATAATTATGTGCTAGATACTTTCACCCAGCACAAATAGCTGATGGAAGGCAGAGGGGGATATATGAGTCAATAAATTGCATATAATTATTACAGTTTTTCCTGGAATTATCCATCTGTACAATTATTGTATGGATGGCCTTTCAAACAGTCAAGACCTGAATAGGTATTCCAGTGAGTTAATCTGACAACGAAGAGGCACAACACATTAGTAATGAAAAACCAGAAAGCAGAGACTCTAGAAAGCACCACTTGAGTTGTAAGATGTTTCTGCTATGTCAGTAATGAGACAAATCAAAGAAGGTAGACATATAAACAAACTGTCAGGTAGGTAAGGAAGAAAAAGTACAAAATACAAAAAAATGGTAGCGAGGACTGTCTCTCTGACAAGATCGGGCCTGTTCGACAAAGTATGGTTTTGGTTCAGAGGAATCTGGAGGATTTATTCTGCAGGAAATTTTAAAAAAATTCAGACCTGTTTTCTTCCAACCTGCGCAAAAAACCACAGGTTTTTACTGAAGACAATTTCCAAAAATGATGATTTGGAAACATGGAAGCCATTTGGAGGATAAAAGATAAAACAGTTTCACTGCAGTAGTGTGAAATGTCTAAAATATCAGGATTATTGTGGTAGAACTATTGTGAAAATGAGCCATCAAAATCATATTAAGTAGTGGTAGATGCATTATATTAGATATTATATAACTTGGCAATTAACATTGAGTATCTTATACCAACCAAAACAATATAAATAATGACATTGAAATATTTCATTTATACTGTTTCCACTTAACCCAAGTAAAGCTATTCCATGGTTTTGTGCTTCTTGAATTAGAAAGAGTCCATGGCAGGCTAGTTTTGTTTAGTAGAGGAAGTTTATGTACATTTAAGATACTTTGCACAGGATGCAAAGCTTGTTTGTCATGCAAGATAGATCAGATTGTTTAAGAGGAAGCTTGTTTTGCATATGGCTTCTTTTATTTGCTGAGGAAAATGAGCTTGGGATGGAGGATTTGTTGCAGAAAGGGAAGTAAAGGGATAACTCCATGGTTAGAGGGATTGAATATCATCCTGCAAAATTATTCTTATCTTTGACAAAGAATTCCTGCATGAATTTAAACGACCTCTCACAAGTAGCCATTAACTGTGCAGTCATCATATTCTGGGCTTGACCTGAGATCATGGGGTCTGGTCTGCCCAAGTGTTCGGCTTTCATAGATCTCACACAAAAGTGCTTTGAACATTTGAAATGCTCTGTGGTGCATGGAAAATCAGATTCTATGCCCTCAACTTGGACTCTAAAAATCCATGAGTGTACTTGACCTCTTTGTCTCTGTCTAGTACCTATAAAATAGGGAATTACACCATCTCTTCATATCACTAATGTGTTATGAAGATTAAATACTTTTTGTGAAGCACTCTGATATTACTATTTGGGCATCATAGAGAAGCCTATGAGACAATTAATCATCCTGTCTTCAGAATAAGCGTGCACTACATAAATCCTAAGGTTACACATTTGACAATCAGAATAAAATTTACTGAACAGCTAGTTTTCTAATTTCTCTGTTCTAGTTCTTTCTTTAGTCATTCTGCTTTTTTTCTTTCCCATAACCCCCGAAGGTATATCTCTTACACTTTCCAGAGACTCATGGTGATAACTACCCTCCCCTAGCTGTGCAAAATTCTTCCCTCTATTCCCTCCCTGATATGCTGTCGTAAACCATTCTATGATTCCATGATTCTCCTCTTCCCACACTGCCTGTATAAAACACCCTTCCCAAAGTAAACAACAAAAAACTCCAGAATATTATTCGCTGGTATCTTATTCCACCTTTTACATCTAATTTCTTTTGTATAGGCTACCATTTCTTTAAGTGGCTGCAGAGGAGGAGAAATCATAATTTTTCATGTGCATGTAACCTGGCACAATGAATTCTGATCTTGATCACAGCCTTTTGGTGATGCTATAAAATAAATATAAAATACTATTATTGACATGGCTTGCTCATATTTTAGTACTGGAATCTTATACCACATACAGCTTAGTTTAACTGTGGCCTCATCGATGTCCTGGCATATGAGAATTAAGAGAAAAAGAAGAGTGAGAACTGAGAACACTGTTGTGTATTTTCTTATTTTCCAGTAAGTTTAATAAATTCAGTTTTCAGCAGATGTCTAGAAGACCAATTTGTAGATTTTCTTTTTAATTTACATAATTTGTTTACAAATATATAGCACACTAAATATTTCAGGAACCATCTGCCTGTATTGTTCCTGTTTATAAATTCTGTACAAGTCCTTTCCTTGCCATTTTTATTGAGAAACAGTCCTGCAGCCCAAAATACATCCTGAAATATCAATCTGACACACTAGCTTTGGTTAATGACTTCTCTTACATAGAAAACGTTAGCTACTCCATACTAAAATGCATTTTTAGGCTTGTAGGGTCAGAAATACAGATTACATAGCTCTTGGAATTTAACAGAGTTAGCGAAGTACATGAACCGAGAATCAGGTTCATAAAAAAGCTTTAGAGTAACTTTGATGAGTGGCTTTTTCCCAAGGAAATAATTATTTTATAACACAACTACAACTATCTATCTTTCATGAAAACAGATTTGAATGTTTCAGAAAACTTCAGAAATAAAATTACCAGGAAGATAAAATGGGCAGGAAAGACCACCAAAATTGAGACAGATGACTTAAGCATGCTTAACCTTTGGCAATTCAATTTGCCCTGATTTTAAAACTGAAAAAAACCTCTTTAATGGAAATATATTTTATTAGATTAGCTGATTTGTAAAAGTTTTTAATATAAAATCTGGCACAAATATTAAAAGCAAAAAAAGCTTTTTACTTGTGTTGCAACTAACTGTAAGGAAATCTATATGTATTGGTTAGGGAATTGGATTTTACTTTGATGGGAGTGTTCAAAAGGCTGACATATCAGACCAGTTTCCAATTTCAAGACAACTTTTTAATGGATTGATACTTGTTAACAATGCACATTGTGTTGTCAGTGACTGCTTCTGAATCACTAACAATCATTATCACTACATATGCAAAAGAGTGAGTCCTTAACAAGCTTAACCAAAAACAGCTACAAGTATGCAGTATTCAGGAATTGATGTGGTTTTAGTTGGCACTGAGGGCTGTGGTCTATCACCAAGGTCAAAGTCAGTCAAGGCTATTCCAGAGGGAAAATATGGAAGATGCAGGGTGGGCTCTCTTCTTTCTTCCCTGTCTTTCTTCTTTTATTGTTGGTATTTCATGGTCCTCTGTTCCTTTCCCTACAAGAAAAGAGGTGATCTCATCTGGTCTTGACACCTTATTTTGGGGATCAGGACTCAGGCTGGCTTAGCTTATTCTGCAGAATTCTGGTTTTAGTGCACACCCTTCCTGCCTGTTTTACAGCCTTAGCTCTTCTCTGGCAGATTTTACTGCTTGCACATGTTTTCCTCCTCCCTACTTGTGCAACTATACTAGAGACTTGTGTTTGCCTCTTGGGGGCTATGGCTATTATTTTAATATTTGATCTTAGCTGTCTTACAAAATGTTGTTAGTCATGTTACCATGTTACAAAATGCTTGGACATTTTTCCAGTCGTACTATTTTAAGTTTGCTTTGCTTTGGGTTCAAAGCAAGCAAATGTTAATCATCTCTTCCTTAGTGTGCATGGACCTTTATGGGTTCAATTGACCTCTGCTTTGTCTACACCCGAGGAGTGGTGAATATATCTTTCATTAAACCAGCTAGTCATTTTTCTTGCTTTGTCCACTAACTTTATTCTTCCTACATTTTCATGGCCAAAATGTAGTATATTCAGGCAAACACCATTACATGAGCACCCTTAAATATTTCTTGGCCTTACTTATAGCTGGGTTCCCACCCATTTGGCTTCTGACCCTAACACTTCCACTGAAAACACACACCTCAGGGCTGCCAGGAAATTCCAGAGCCAGTACTTGTTCCCCTACTATGGTAAAGAACTATGTTCATAAATCTGCAGTACTTGATCTTAAACATAGTTAGATTTCTGGAAGGTCCTGCAGGAAGATTGTTCCAAAACCTCAGTCCTCTGAAAGCCTCTAATATTCAGACAAAATATATCCATTGATGATCTACATATGTATGTTCTTGTGGAGTCATAACTTTGCACAGCTTTTCCAGCTTTGTGTCATTTACCTTAATTTTCTAGCTCTTCTAACACACTGTAGTAGAATTTGCCTCTTTCCTGACCACACCGGTATCATATATTGGGTGGGAAATATATCTTGCAGTGATCCTCAGGGCAGCCATGCAGTTGTCCTGTTGTACAGGACCTGACGTCAACAGCTGTGCTAGTGAGGCACTGGACCTAGCAGAGCAACCTCAGACCTGTTGGTTCTGAGTCATTTCTGAACAGTGGCACTAGTGGTCTCCAGTCCTTGTTAGAAACGTCTCACCTAGTATAACCTGGGGGTAGACCTGTGACAGGAAATTGCCATTAGAACGGTTTTCTGATGGAAAATGCCTTTTTCTCAAAATCAATTTTTTCCACAGAAAAATTATATTCTTTACTGTGATGGTTACAAAAAATCTGCAACTGTACATTTCTCAATCTATCTTGCACAGTAATCAGGAGGTACTCTGATTGTCTAAGGATGCCAAGAGGATTGTTCTGCCAATCCCCCTATTGCATTTGTTCAGATACAATTTTCTTTTCCAGTAGATGACTACTGAAATTTCTCTTAATCCTGACATGTCTAGAAGGACTCTTTAACAGTAAGTGACATTCTCCTGACTATATACTTTCACTGAAGTCAAACCCACGTGCCTTTTAAGCCAAGAGGGCTGGAATGTAATTGCTACTTTCCCTCTCTTCACACTCCCCCGGTGCAGTGAAAATGTTAAAAATCAAATCACTATCCGTGACTTCAATGGTGGTTATGTGAGTTTAGTTAAAATGTGAATTTGTGTCCAGAAATAAGACTGCAGCTTCATAATATGACAAATGATTGAGCCTGCCATCTGAGTCAGAAATTTTATGAAAAAAAAAAATCTTTTGGGATGGTTCTTCCTGCTTCCACATGCACTAAAAATACTTTTAGGGAAGAACCTGTCATTATATTTTAGTTCTTCCGTTTTGATACCTGCCAGAACCTATGCAGGATTTCTATTAATGAAAACTAAAAAGAAAAAAAAAAAGTACGAACTATTGAAAGCAGAATAAAAAGCTTAGTTTAGATACAGTGATTTTTAAGCAAACAAATAAATTTTTTCGTTAACTGATTTAACCAGTAACAGCAACAGATTTGAGATCTGGTGGATTTTTTATACCTATTTATATCTAATTTATATCTATTCTAAACTGGTGAATAAATCCCTCAGTGTTTGCTCCTATCCAAAAGGAGCCTAAAACTTCAGAAAATCTGAAGCTAAATCTTATTCAATTTATGGTTGAAATGGAGTTTCATTCCAGTAGCTAGGATATGTTTTATTTATTTAAATTTCAATCTTTAAAGCATTTTTTTGTAAATCAACTTAATTAAAAAAAAATTGTCCAAATAATACAACAAAAATTGAAATATTACCTTCTGAAAAATGTCAAATGGACACTTCAATAACTGTAAAAAGTCATGATTTCTTTATGCAAAATACGTTTTTCAGAAATGACCTTTTCTTAGTTACAGTCTCAGTTTCAACAAATCATATTTCCCAATAAGAGAGTTTATATACTGCTAGAAATCCCTTGGCCTTCTTTATGTTACAGTGTTATTTGAAAGATAACTACCACTCCCTGCTTCTGTGATCCTGGGCAGCTCACAATAACGAACAGCCCTTGGAGAACCATGTTTTATGTCTTCCTTCAATGTCTTCCTTCCACCATAACATAGCCTTGAATAGTCTGTGCAAATTGATGAACATTATCACGTGTGACTCGGTTCTTCTGTGGTAAAACTGGAACAATTGTACTTCCTTGGTTCCATATTTTTCTGTCTACCTAGGCAGGTGCTTACTTGGGACCACACCTGCCACTTACTTTGTGTTCCTACTTTCTCATATGTAGTAGCCTGGTTACTACTAAACAATATTAATTATGACTACTATTTCAAGGAAAGAAAAGCAGAAAAAAAAGTTATAAAATTTAGCTATTTGAAAAGCAGTTACGGAAATCACAGATAAACCTTTCTCAAAACAAATAGTAGCAGGAGTTCAACTCAGCTGTTATTACTCTTTTTTATTTAAAGAAAATGTTAAGTATAGGGAAATTTTCTTCCTCCATGGAGATATCATTACTTTTTTTGGCTATCAACAGGCTACCACAGCAAACTGCACATTTGTCTGTATTCTAGAGGATAACTTTTTCTATGGTGAAATACACCATTTTGCTCAGCAGCCTTGGGTCAAATGGATGCTTCAGTTGATCCAAAATCTTTTACTCTCTGGACAACATAACCTAAAAGTAGGAACACAAAAGACACTCTTCCCCATTTTAAGAGACTATTTTTATCCTGTATAATAGTCAAGGATGTTACACCTACACTTAGATATTGTTAATTTCCAGTGCCCTGAAAAGCAAAGTAATAACTAAAGAGCACAGGCAGTGCCAATGACTCTTTCTTTCATGATCTCTGAGCTGCAGTATGAAACACGGATTAATAAACACAGTAGCTTTCCAGTAAACGGTATTTTTTAGCTTCCTGAAATGTGCAGCATGGCAAGCTGGAACATCAATTTGTCTTCAAAATCACTTAAGTGCTTGTCATCAAACCAAGGATTAATTTCTTCACAGCAAACTCGCACACAATGTATAGGTTCCAATTCTTTGAAAAACATAATGATCCTAGAGCTTTGAAAGGTGCTAAACCTGACATCTCAGGAGACTGAAAAACTGTACTTAGCCATAAAACATAGAGATCACAGAGAGAGCCAGCTCGAGCGTGACTCATATCCTTCCATCAAGTCACCTCTTCCTCCAAATGGCAAGTACCACTTCCAAAGTTGAGGGGTCCTTTTGCCTGCCTTAAACATGCACTCTATCCCTGGCTGCGGAAAACTCTGGCAACTAATACCTGTGGTGGTTACACGGCTCTGGAAAAAAAATGTTAACACCTGATAAATAGTGGCAATTGCTAGGATTTCCTAGCAACATACATTTGTTTGTTTGTCTAATTACTTTGATAAAGCTGTTTGATAGATGGGCGATGAAGATAACTTCTTCTGCTTCAGCCACTACTAATGTACACACCTCTCCAGTCAAATTCAGTGTTAATCTCCAGAATCAGTGTATTGATGTCTTCTTTTTCACAGATACTTCCTTCTCAGTCCTTTTCTGCCTTTTCATAACTTCCAGCTGTCCATTACAATTTCACTGTTGGTCTTCTTTAGCTCCATTTCCATTTCAGATGAAATAAATAAGATGAACTGATAATAAATACGTTTGTGTAAGCAACACAAGAAAAGTAGTAAGATGACTATTCTGATTCACACCAAAAGAGGATAAGTTTTTGGTTTTGCTCTACACCTCCTCTTTCAGGTACAGGCCCAACCTCAGCAAACAAAGACCACTTACTGAAGTGAATGATTTTACTAGTCTAAAATCTGACCATCAATTTAGCTTTTGAGTTTTTTCTTTTTTTCTTTTTCTTTTTCTTTTTCTTTTTCTTTTTCTTTTTCTTTTTCTTTTTCTTTTTCTTTTTCTTTTCCTTTTCCTTTTCCTTTTCCTTTTCCTTTTCCTTTTCCTTCTATTTGAATTCACTGAAATGACAAGTGAATTAAACATGGGAACATGTTTAACCTGCAAAGGATTGTCAGGACCCCCCCCACCGCTTCCTGCAAATTTCATGAAATCCAGGGTTTCATTTAAAAATTCTTGGATGTAACAAATGTGGGCTGATGAGAAAGTGAACTTTTTTTGTACAGTTTTATTGTGCCTTTACTAGCTGCGTGTAAATAAAGTAGAATACCTTTTGTAAATTGGTAAAAAATGTTTGAAAAGGCTTCCACCTCAGGACTGGAACATGACAAGCAATACTTCAGATTCCCCAGTCATGTCTATTCCTGTATGAGTGATAAAAGTAATGACTTTTTTCAAGCTTGTCTAGATTTACTAGTATGATACTTGAAATATGTATACAATCTGCACATGATCTTTCAGGCAAAAAATCCCCCTCCAACTCATTATAGTAGGTATTTCTAACCTTTAAATATCAGAGTTTCTCTAGATGGTTTATTCTTCCCAGTCCTGCAGGAACTGCTTGTGCTGAACCTCCAGCTGCCTTGTGACCGCACCAGACCACTGAGCCCTGCGTGTGGCTGATGAAGTATTTCAATCTGCTTTAGGATTAACCTGTTCTTCTTATAGCACAACACCTACTGTATGTCGACTGGAAAAAGCGATTAACTAATTTTCAATTTGTTTGTGGACAGACTCCCATTTATAAAACAAACAGGCAAATCACTTCCAACAGGGAGAACACTCAAAGCTAAGTGGTATATTTCTTCATACTCAATGACCTTTCAAGATGAAAGGATAATAGTCAACACAGAAAAGGAAGAAAAAAAAGCCCTGTGTGCTGTTTGCAAGGTTTAGAGGTCACTTGGCTACAGAGAGAGAAGGATACAATGGAGGCTGCAGAAAACACTGCAGAGGCAAACATGGCAGTTCGTTTAGATTTTTTTCTTCTGAGCCTCACCATTCACCACTGGCCTTCTTCATTTAACAAGAGCCTCTGTTCCCTTCACCAAGGATATGTTCTGTTTATTGTGTGGCTGAGGCTCCACTCATGTATCAGCTGTCTATCTGCGCTCCTCTTTGGAGATCAAGTAATTGGTCAACCCCAAAAGCAAAATGGCATGCTTATCCCATTCAACTGTCTGGTGATCATATGACAGGGCTGAGAGAATATGATGGGGGTCTCACAAGACAAAGTAAGATATTATTCCCAGTGAAATCCTGTGGCTACATGCACCTCTGTCTACAAGTACAATCAGGGTCTTTGTTCTGCCCTAGATCCTGGGAATCAGCTTGCTTCTCCTATTGAGAAAACTCAAAGCAATTTCCCACACTTGGAGCAAGGCATCTCTGGGCCATAAAGATTGTTCTGTCCTCTGAGCGCACAACAATGTTTAGACAGAAATAGAAAATGAAAAACAAATTCGCTTTTCATTTTATTGACCTTCAGAAGCTATACTCTTAAAAGTGGACACAGCAAAATGCATTTGCACTGACAGAACCTGAGTCTTGACTACACAGAATATGCTTTCAGAAAATTTTTTTCCCATGCCCGGTTTTGTTTAAAACTTTCTATACTGCTTCTCTTGAAAGAAATTAGTGCTTGTCAGCAAAAGTGCCAGAGATGCTAGTTGCCTCCTACACATTTTACTTCCTCGCACTTTCACTCCTGCCCGTACACACATCCACCCTCACACAGCCACCAAATTAACTACTCTTCTCCCACATGCAGGCTGAGAGACAACCCTGATAACTGCTGAGATATGTTAACCTTTTTTTTAATGGTAGTTGCTATACAGATAGATGCTAAACTGACCACCATTTTAAAAGGCTGAGGTCAGCGTTCCAAAGTCACCTTGAACACTACCATCAGAAATTATCTTTCACCCCTAAGCTATTGTGTCTGCGTTTAAAAAAAAAAAAATAGTTGAAAGAAGCAAAAAGCTGATGAAGCATTGCTCAGTGTTAACATTAGTTTCTACATGGGACCAGCGTATTTTCTTCTATAGCTTACTACTCATCTGAAATATTACTTGTTATTATAACTATGTTTTTAATTTTTATTACACTACTTCCAAAAAACTTAGAGATTAATTAAATTTCTTGTCTCTGAAAGTTGTCTCTAGATTTTGGCTTTGTTTTGCTATGAAGTTAAAAACTTTAGGTAGAGAAGCAATATTGGGATGATATGAAGGTTGGGCTGCCTATTTAACAGGAGATTAGAAAAACTGTTTGTTTAGCCTAGTGAAACAAAGGCTGAGAAGAAATAGAAGCTAGTCTGTAAATGCATCAGCAGGGTAAACATCAGGAGAGAAAAGAACCATTTAAGTGAAACGCCAGCGTTGTCACAGGAACAAATGGATGTGAACAGCTGGAAATAAATTTAGCTGGAAATTAAGAGAAACGTCCCAACTCTTAGAGCAGTCAGATTCTGGAACAGAGCCTTCCAATAGGAAAAGATAAGATAAGAACCCCTCAAATAATAGTTTTGAAGATAGATGTTATTAATGAATGAATTTTCTGAAAGGTAAGAAAATATATTAAAGAATTTCAAATACTTTCTCCAGCTTTGTGTTCTTTGGATTTTTTTTGGCAGTTTTATTTATTTATTTTAATTTGCCATAGCTGAAAAACCTGAATGGAATTTCAAAAGGAGGTTAAAGGAACTAGGTGTAGAAAAGAAGTTAATTAGGTCTCTACTTTCTGTCTGGTCTCTTTCAGAAATCCCAGTGTTAAACTGGATGTCTTTAGCATTACATTATCTTGCTCTTGAAACATTCAGTACTCCTCTGGGGACTGGTGCTCTCCAACGATTCAAGGAGATACCAACATAGTGACTAAAAGCTGAGTGAAGTGTGTTTAAGCATCCCTCCCTCCCCATAATCAGCTCCTACATGCCCACAGTTATAAATGTTTATCTGTTATAACCCACAGCCCAGGGGCCCAGCTATCTGCAGTCCAAGACCCAGCTCTGTGAAACACAGCTATATGACCTTGACTCAGATATACTGTAAAAATTGTTGCTGAGCTGTGGGAGAGTTCCTACACTGCAGATGAGCATGATGAAAGGAAAGGGAAAGGAAAGGGAAAGGAAAGGGAAAGGAAAGGGAAGGGAAAGGGAAGGGAAAGGGAAGGGNAAAGGAAAGGAAAGGAAAGGAAAGGAAAGGAAACACAAAGGAGAAAATTTTGAGACAATACTAGTTACCAGCTCAGGGAATAAAGAGAAAAATAACAATGTAAAACAATATAAAATGACTAGGAAAAAAAGTAGATAGCTGAAAGGTAGAACTCAGCAAGAACCTTGTTTGAAGGCTGACACTCGTCCCCTGCCTGAAGGATGTCTGGGCAGCAGGGACTCGTCAAGCACCTGCATGCTAATGATTGGTCTAGTAACACATTAGTCTCAGGTATTAGAAAACATACCTATCTAATAAGCATATTAACCAACAAATAATCATTGTACACTGTAAGCTCTGCATGTGTCAGTAAAAAACCCAAATCCAAAGGTAATTCAGCAGAGAAAGAATTACATTATGTAAACAGGAATTCAGAATACCATCTTAGGATTCAGAGGGCCGAGACATCCATTGACAAATTCAGTTTGATCTTTTTAGACACATCAGCTTTTTAAAATACTATCTTCCTGACCAGTCTGCCCCAAATTCTCACCACCACAAAGGACCTGACAAGGCATATGGGTAAGATTTGAAATGTCCACTGTCACCTTGACTGTGGGCTGGAAGGATTGTGTGGTTTGTGACAGAAGAGAGGACTTAAAGGATTTCTGCTTCCACCACAGGCCATGTCACGGCCTTCCACCATACCCTTATCAAAACTGTTTCCTGTCAGATCAAGTTGGTTCCTTACTCCTTAATATCATTTGCACTGATGAGACAGGTGAGCACATTTATATCTAACTGGTGTTAGAGCTGCATTGCAAACTTTCCTTTTTCATGGTAACGCTGTAAAGAAGCATCTGTAATAACTAACAAGATGGTACAACATAGAGGAATTTGCCTGGAGACTGTAACTTACACAGTTGCTAAGAGAAGTATCTAATAAATATGATTTGAATAGAAATGCTAATGAAATAGAGCTGGATGCTTGTTATGTCATTTAACACTGCTGCATATATAGCAGTTTATCCTTTTCAGGATTCTCTTTATTGTCACTGAGGTCTATACCCGTTTTTACTGCAAATCAGATAAATGTTGTCACATGGCAGGAAACAGTGAACAAATGTAGTGGTGTAAGGTTACATTCAGCTGAACACCATCTACCTGAATGATTAATTGAAGGTGTATGCAAAAAACCACTGAAACTCAGCAGTTCTGTCAAACAGCAAAAAATCAATAAGAACACCACTGTCTTGGTCTGGTGGACTTTTGTGAGAAACACAAAGACAAATCAAGGATATATTTTCAAACCTGCCAGGAAGTCACTGCGAGATGAAAGCCTTTTATTTTTTTTTCCACTGAATTATAGCTTCTATTAATACAATGGCATCTGCAGTAAGGACAGAATCTAATATGCAACCCTCTTCCCATGCCTTTCATCATCCCTGAAGTTTTCAATGTATTCTTGTTCAACCTTTAGTTAAAGATCATTGCTACTATGCAATCAATTTTTGCTGGTCTCCTGAGTAAACACTTAAGAAAGATTCAACTGCAGTTAGGACAAAAAGAGGGGCATTTTGGCACAGGGTATTTACATGTATGTGACATGTGCCACGTTCAGTTAGCTTAGCTCATTGGGATACCCTGATGAAGGAACACTAATTTCTATAGGCAATTGACCACATTCAAGACCAGCTTGTTTATAGTTCATGTCCAGCCATGTATGGCTTCTTCTGTGGGATACTAGTGGAGAAGCAGTTTTTGTCTTTAATCTCTGAACCAAAACCAGCTGACACTTCAGGAGATGTAGAGCAGATTCTAAATTACCCAGCCACTATCCTGATCTATTTTCAGCAAGCAAACAAATCAAGAGACTGTGTTTCAGCTCAAACCATATTGGGAAGTACCAAAGATAGCTAGCTTCTAATCCTGGGAGTAAATGTCAACAGCTTCAGTACTGACTTTATCAGAGAATGAAGAAAACACTATTTGTGATTTTTTTCCCCAAATAAAGGCTCCCAGTCCAATACGTTGTGAGATTTGTAAGATCGAATGAATGTTCTCTGAGAACTCTTGAAAATATTCACAATGCAAGAAGCTTCCCGAGTGCCATATGAACTCATTCTGAGGCCAATGTATTTACCAGAAAGACATAATGGATTTGTTCTTTAGTCCTCTCTTTGAAATATTACAGTCATACAATTAGTGGAAATAGTATAATGTCTCTTTGCTGACTAGCAGTATATGAATAAGCAAAGCTTACAATCTGAATTCCTGTTCAGCAGTTTTTAATGTTATTCAGAAGTAAATAAGGGTCAAATCCAGAATGATTCACTAATTCACAGACACAATGAATGCCTGAATAGTTCAACGAAAGCAGGTTCCAGTGACACCTCTTACTAAAATAATGTGCTCAACACAAAATAAATCATATCAAGAGTAATATGTCAGTATAAATACCAGAAGACTTTACATCTAAATTCTGAAGCTAGATTTGAAACACACATTTCTACTTCTGAACACATTCAGACATACAGTGTAGCTCCTGGAAACTGAAGAGGACAAAAGCTCTTTGAAAAACTCTGTATGAATGCTCCTGACCTAGAAAGAAAGAATAGCTGAGGATAAAAGAAGCTTCTGCAGGGTCATGATTTGATTCAAGAAGTAGACATTAGGTGTAAATTGTGCTTATAGTACTTGAAACAGACTATACCTGCACTGGTCTGTTGCCAGTGTTAACTAACTGTTAATGACTTTTCCAGAAGCCCTGTTGACAAAGGTGGCCATAGGGCAGAATAAAAAACTATTGAGATGTGTATGGCAGGCCCAGTGGCTTCTGTGTACAAAATTCTCAATCTCCTTGGAAGTTTGTTGACATTTCAATATAAGACAGAGTTCACATCACTTCACAGAATTTATCTAATAAGATTAGATAACTTTTCTAAACTGATATAATCATTAAAGAGAATATAGCCTTAATTGCAAGTGGAGAGGGATGGAAATCTCCAAGGGGTGATATATCCTATCCTAAAATAATAATTCTTAGGTGGAATAAATTGCTGTCTGGAGATATTCACTCCTCTCCATCATTTGCAGTCCCAGCTAAGGTAATGTTTCTGGGAGATCTCTTCTATGTCTCATATGTTTAATTATGTGCATAAGGTCTCTAGATGAAGACAGCTGATCATTACATTGCAGTGAGGCCATAACTATATATCATTGTAGACCTTATAAAGCCTGTTTTGCTTTCATTTCTAGGAGAATGCTTAAGATGACTCACAGATGAGATGGAAATACTGTGTCACTAGTAAATAATGAAGTAGTTAATAAATTTAATAACCTTTATGACTATTCAGGAAAATGGATATGGTTTTGATCCAAGAAGCTAACAACCTAGTTTAAGGTTTACTCTTGCTTACAAAAAAGCAAGGGGAAAATTAAGGAAAAAAAAAACCCAGAATTTTTGTATAGCTTTTGATTATGCAAACCTGTATGTTTGGCTGAATATGAAAAGAAGGAAAAAGACCTTTTGTTAGTTAAACTCTTCATCAAAGGAGAGCATTGTATTTCCCCTTAGGAGGGACTTTTTTTTTTTTTATGAACTATGTTAACAGAATGTTTGCATATCAATTCATGAAACAGTGATCAGATCACAGAATCCCAGAGCTGTTGAGGTTGAAATACCCAATCAGGTATTTTTACACACAGATAAGATGCCTCCGAGCCTTTTCTTCTCAAGGCTGAACAGTCCCAGCTCTCTCAGCCTCGCCTTGTAGGATGGATGTACCAAGCCTTTGATTATCTTTGTGGCTCATCAGTGGACTTGCTCCAGTATGTCCAGCTCTCTCTGATACTAAGAAACCTAGAATTAGACAAAGCACTCCAGGCCTGTCTCACCAGGGCTGAGCAGCGGGGAAGGATCACCTTCCCTGACTTGCTTTGCTCTGACAATGCCAATTTTTCATATATATATATATATATGAAAATATATACATATTGTAGGTAAGGATTGTTTTTGACAAATATGGTATTTTGAGTAGTGTGAGAAAAAGGTTGTTCTGAAGCATTCAAATGAACTATTTGAAAGTTTTTTAAAAAATAGAAAAAAGTTCATAATTAATTGGAAAGTTATTTTTAATGTAAAAACTTTCTTTATAAAATTAAAATTAAAAGATAAATTATGAAATAAATTATATTGATTTACCTTACCAGAACATTTGTATTTTTTCTCCTTATTCAATACATGAAACTTATTTGGAATTCTATAACAAGATAAAAAAGGTATTTTCCTGATAGACTCTGTAAACCATTGTTAATAAATAATCTCTGCTACCTTTAATTATATGATAGAAACCAGCTGGCTACTCAGAAACCACACAGTGTGTACCTACAGGTCATCAGAGCAAATTAGAATGCTAATACGAGTAGGAACCATATCCAGGGGACCTCCTCTAGTCTTGCAAAACCACAAAAGCTCCGGATTTTTCTGTAGCTAAAGGCAATGAACTAAGTATACTTATTTTGAATTTAGCTTTCTACCTAGATTCATGTATGATCAAGCTCTTCGAGTCAGTACTGTTTGCTGGAGATTGTTTATTGACATAATGCAGAAGGCTGCTCTGTCTGAGGTTAAAAGGTTATCATGAAAAAAACCAAGAAATACCAATTCTTCTCCACTATAGAAAGAAAAAAAAAAGCAAAATATTACATCTCTCAATCCATACCATAAGGAAAACACCTGCTACATTCACACAACAGTCTGATTTTCAGAGAATGATGATTTACAAATAGATCTGCAGTTTGGTATGTCTTGTTTCACCTCAAAACATTCAAGCTTTATAAAACAGTGCATAAGTTCAAACACTACTGTCTGAATTTCTTTTTTTTTTTTTTTTAGAGAAATCCTACTTTTAAGAGAAGCTCTTTTATTCAGTAAGTGAAATTTCTGATCTACAATAGAACTACTCAAATGGCATTAAAATATTACTACAAAGTTCTGGCATTGTGGTATAATAAAGGGAGAAGAATTTGCAATTTAACATATTCACTGTATTGCGTAGTATTGAGTAACAATTGAACTGATTTACTCTTTTAGAGAGATTGTTCATTAGTTCTGAAGTCAATCCATTGAAATGGTTGTCAGCAACATGATTTTGTGAAACAACTTGCATTGCATGCTAGTATTCTCTCAAGAGGTCTGTATTCAAGAAAATCATCATCTATTCACAAAAACTTCACAATGATTTCCCCCTTTCTCATTCCTTTTGTAGTTTATCAAAATTAATTTTAGTATGACATACAAGGTTGTCACATCTTTGTCGACAAACCTGTAATTTCTTTCACACTCCTAGAGAGTTTACTGCAATGGCTGAGCAGATGCTTACATTTTAGGGCATACTACTTTCAACTTTCCTTCTACTCTTTGGACTTTGTCTAATAAAAGCTCGTTTATAAACATTTCTGATGTTAACTGAAGTCAGTGAGAGTCTTCTTCTTACCAGAGTAGAATATGGGGTAATTGTTGATGAAACGCCAGTGACCTCACAAATGGGAAGGATTTGAGGTTTTGTACAAGTAATCTTCTACTGAAAACAAAAGTCTTTCTGAAGGTCTGTTGTAGTCCTAGGAGTAAGACTCATTTATTTTTCTTGTTATTACACTTCCAACTGCCAGCTCATTTCTCAAATAAGAAGACTTAATAGATGTCAGTGTTGGGGATTTAAAATTCATTGTAAGATTTATGAATCTCACTTACAGGGTGAAGGATGGTCACAAAAGCCAAAATGACAAACATGCCTGCCCCCATTCAGGGAAGAATGAAAATTTGACAGAAAGCAAATGTTAACTTCCTTTTAACCCTAATACCGCAGAAAAGTTAGAGATGTTAATACAATACATACATCTCATGTTGTTTAAAGTTTGCCTATGGTGTTGAAATTACTATTTATATTTGTGGGGGGTTTTTTAGTCTGAGCAACATTATAAATATGTGGATTACTTTTATTACTTTGGTTATGGACTCTGCATACTACAGCCAACATTTTGTTCAGTGCACTAATTTCCATGTAGTTCTTAAGAACAGGAAAATAAAATAAGAAGTAGTGAAGTTCTTTTTTGTACATAGAATGAGCATTAGATTTGGGGAGGGAAGAAAGTCTCCTATAACTTATTTCAACATGATTAAATGAGTACAGCAATTCATTTAAACAGCACTCAAAGAGATGTGAAAATGTCCTCTCCCTTAAGAAAAGGAGAATTTTCTTCATATGACTGGCTCTTCAAATGGCTGAGACTGCTACTGAAGTGTGTGTCATTGCGAGGCAGGATGCAAACAATGAAAAAGGAAACAAAAGATGGAGCCATCAGTTCTGACCTCATTGAAACAAAGCTGCTAAATGAAAAATGCACTCCATGCCTCAGGTCACAGAATTCTGTTTTGAATGAAGACAAACATACTGTGCGGGCTGCAGATTTTTTTTCTTTCGAATTGAAATCTGCGCATAGCATGCAAATGTGTTTTCTACGTTGGAATAGGTAAGGTTTTCTTTCCCAAAATTACTTTGATTTTACAGGTATTTGAGGAAGGAGTGGTGGGGGTTCCTTAGGGGCACAGCAGGGCAGGGACCTGCTGTCTGGGACCCACGCACTGCCTTTGGACACCAGCCCACAACCAGGGAGCAGGGCAGGCTGGGGGCAGCTAGAAACCCTTGTATCTTACATACCATAGTTAAAGAACCATCTTTATTTGAAGAGCACTTGAACCGAACTACATTAAAGAACACCTTACACAAGGATTTAAACGCAGATTCTCTTTTGGTGAACGTAGTTGCTAACTAAGGGGATTATACAGTAACTAATAGCTGTCACCTTTTACCAAGTAGATAATATAATATTTAAAAAAGAATATATAAATTAACAGCAATTGTTATATACTATAGGCAAAGCAAAGACAAAAGTGAAATGAAAAACAGCACACTTTGTTCTTATAAGGCTCAGTATATAAAGAAATTTTTTTGGCTGATGTCTAATTAAAAGGTGACTGTATAGAACATACGGATAAGAAACTGCCAGTAATTTAATTTTAATAATTGACTTTAATTCCGGTTGTAGCTAGTAATTCATCTTAATTCAAGACTGTTGATTCATCTCCAGGGCCCAAAGATACCTCTGTTGAAAGGTAACATGGTGGTAAAGTGGTAAGAGGCCCTACTCTCTGTCCTCTTTTTCCACCCGAGTTCTGTCTTTGGCCATGGTCATCATATTGGACCCACCATCATTAGCAGTCTACTGTCATTGGGGCAACCAGCTTTTCCATAGGAAAGTTTCGGAGAGCAACAGGGAGGAAAAAGTGAATGGCAGCACTGAAAGAGGAAAGGCAGTTGCACTGACATGACATTCTTCCAAGGAGAAACATTCTTCCTGTAGAAACTCCAACTCCCAGGGCACTTAAGATGGAACTTTTTTGTTCATTTATTTACATTCCTGAGAGGAGCAGAGAGAACTGTGCGTGTTCTAAGAGAATGGGCAAAGATTGGAATATCTGGATTGTTGGAATAAGACTGGTGAAGGCAGGGAAGATTGCTTTCACATTTGCTAACTGATCCCTCATGAGCTGGTGCTCATTCCCTAGTAGTAGGTATGTGAAGCTAACTTTTTGCTGTGTTATTAAATCTGAGGTGAAACAGCAAGCTAAGTGGAGCAGTTTTCTACAGTTGACACAGCAGACCTTGTCGATGAAAATCCCAAATTAGGCTGCCTAATCAGCAAGAACTGGGCCCTACTCCAGTCTATGAGGGCAGAGCGAGGTTCTGCATTCTCACCAAATTGTGTGTGAGACTCAGCTCTTGAAGTAGTGGCTCCCAGAAGGAAATCATATAAAGCAGAAAGACTGTCAGTGTCCACTTGGTTATTCCTCTCATCTAGACTTGTCACCTCCATGACATCCCAACTAGCTCCCCATTTATGCAAAGAACTTCTAAGACATCAAGTTCCCAACTTAGCTGGAAATTATCTTGCAGTACTTTATAGTAGTAAACAAAAAACCTGCAACTGTAAACCCAATGTTTCAGGCTGTAATTATACATAGAACTCAATAAAAATAAATCCTGAAGCGTCTTCTTTATCAGAATGCAATACACTGACTATGCCACTGTACAAATCACCTCTGAACTTGTGCAGAGATCTTTGACCACTACCACATGTCAGACGGATGCCTGATTCATTCCTCCTTTTTACAAGGTTTAACTTTTGAATTGGTAATTCCCTGAGAAGACTATGTCTTTCTCCACTTTCAGTGAAGTTAAAAATATGGTTGTTAATGTGAATTTCTTCTTTGGAAGAAGAGGAAAGAATATGGAAAATACTATTAGAAACTTAGGGTTTTAGTTACAGGCTAAGACACCCGCTTAACATTTACCGGATGGCATTTTGTATCATGTTAGACATATACAGGAGGCTTAGAGTACACATAAGTTTAACATCTTGTGGGAGTGGAATCACAGCAACTTTCCTTCAAGAGTGTATCTATTACTTATTTATTTACTCTTATTTATACTTTAAGTAAACATATTTTTTAAAATTATACTGTTCTTATTCTTATCCACACAGTCTCACATCTGACATATGGATTTTGCTTTGTTTAGTTACCTTTATTTTATACAGGATAGTCATCATTATTTTAAAGTGGAATTTTCCATGAATGGATTTAACCCGCATTTCCCCAAATACGTCCTAGTTTGACATATAGGAAAATAATTTAAAAACAAAATTACCACAGGGTAGTATTCTGTTTTATTATAAAGACTAACATATTGTCATTAAAGCTGAACAGAATATAACTTTTCCATTCTATGAATGTTTTCAGAATAAGAAAAAAATCTCAGGACACTCAATAAAACCCAAATTCTTGCCCTCATCAGCAACAAAATTCTCCATTGCTTAAAAGCACAATGATCTGTGAGAGTTAGATTCAGTATGGATCCTGCTACAATAATTGCCTAGTTATACATACAAAAAGTTCCAATGTAAAATATTCAGAATGGTTTACCTCTCTGCAACCAAATCAGGAACAAGTGATCAGTACTACAATTTAGATTTCCAGGCAGAAACAGAGACTTGAATTTTGCCTTTTTACATCCTATACGAGCACACAGACTCCTAGGCTTTTAATGATTCTTTGCTGAGTGAGTCCTTCAGTTTAGTGAGAAAATTAATTCATGTTAAATTTAATCTACCTCCTGAAAGTTTTCAGCTTAAGCAGAATTTTGTACAAAGAATTAAAATAAAATACATTGGAGACTCTCCAGCTTTAACTGTCGTATAATTTTCTATATGACAATTTGTAAATGTACATGTATCAAAGATGTCAGAAAATATTTAAAATATGTAAACTTATAGATTTCTGAATCTGACTTTCCACAAACAGGAAATACCCACAGTTTTTATCCAAGACGTTTCAAATTAGTGTTCAAAATTCAATCAGCTGAAGAAGGGTAGTTTGCATAAGCATATCCAAACAATTTATTGAACCAGAAATCTGGGCTTTCTATTTTTGATTTTCATTTCCTAGAAGCAAAGCCTATTTTAGGATTTGAGGGGGAAAAGGAAACAAAGTTTACATTGAAGACATATATACATTCAAATAAATTAAAGTATTTACAAACAATCTGGATACAGTAACAGACTCCAAGATTTCTAACAGGCTTAATTAATAAGACTGTTGCAACAATGAGTCAATTTACCTCCTCAAGCATAGTGTAATGCTCCCGAGTCACTTAATCAGAGCCATAAAAAGCTTATGGAGAAGATCAGACAATTTTAACGATTTTCTTCATTACCCCTGAGAAGCTGATCTAAGTAAGTCAGATATCTGTATAGATCAAATGATACCATCAGTTTCCAAACTTACTCTCTTCTGGTGACTAAGACCCTGAAATGGTTTTAGTTGCATTGCACTAAAAAAATTGAGTTTTAAAGCATAAATTCGTTTGTGATTTCAATTCTAGTCCAAGCTCAATATCACTTTAGAAAGTGAGAGTACAAAAGATCGTATGTGTTCCTTGATAAATTAATTCCATATCTGCATTCAGAATCATGATCATAACTTTTTATGCTAGTCACAAGCATATACTAAATTATTCTTTAATCTTGTTTACACTTTAAAGAAAATATAGCTGAGACCAATAGATTGATTTAATCTATTTTATTTTCTTTCTTGTGTACTGTTTAGGAAATTGAGCTTAATTATAGAACAAAGCCACTAATTATTAAATACCTTCAATTTGGGTGACTAACTTGAAACATCTCTTAAAGCCCTGCTTTTCAAAGTCAGAAAATCAACATTTTTATCAAATACAAGTGCCTTCAAGAAAAGTTTGTTGATAACCGAAATATTGAGATGCTGAATAATTCTTAATTATAAGTTTTTATTTTCCTTTTTTGTAGAAGAGGATTTGTTTGCCAAATTTTGGCAGATTCTAACTGCACAAGTGTCTTGTGATCTTCCCAAGGGACTGATCACTTGGGAAGATTACAAGAATGCTGCCAGAGTATGCAGGGATGAAACAAGGAAAACCAAGGCCTCCTTGGAATTAAATCTGGCGAGGGATGTCAAGGTCAACAGGAAGGGTTTCTTCAAGTACATTGGAGGCAAAAGGAAAACTAGAGAAAATGTAGGCCCGCTGTTGAATGAGACAGGGGCCATGGTGACAGATGATGCAGAGAAGGCGGAATTACTGAATGCCTTCTTTGCTTCAGTCTTTACTGCTCAGGCCAGCCCTCAGGAGTCCCAGACTTTACAGGTAACAGAGAAAGCCTTGGTTGAGGAGGATCAAGTTAGAGATGAGTTAAGTAAACTGGACATCCACAAGTCCATGGGTCCTGATGGGATGCACCCACGAGTGCTGAGGGAGCTGGCAGAAGTCATTGCTGGGCCACTCTCCATCATCTTTGAAAGGTCCTGGAGANNNTACCCTCAGCAAGTTTGCTGCTGACACAAAACTGGGAGGAGTGGCTGACACACCAGAAGGCTGTGCTGCCATTCAGTGTGACCTGGACAGGCTGGAGAATTGAGCAGAGAGAAACCTTATGAAGTTCAACAAAGGCAAATGTAGAGCTACAAAGGTGATTAGGGGACTGGAACATCTTTCTTATGAGGAGAGGCTGAGGGCTTGGGTCTTTTTAGTTTGGAGAAGAGAAGAATGAGGGGGGATCTCAACAATGCCTATAAATACTTAAACAAGGGGGTGCCGGGAGGATGGGACCAATCTTTTTGCAGTGGTACCCAGTGATAGGACAAGAGGTAATGGACACAAACTTGAACATAAGAAGTTCCATCTAAACATGAGGAGGAACCTCTCTGTCGAGGGTGGTAGAGCACTGGAACAGGCTGCCCAGAGAAGTGGTGGAGTCTCCGACTCTAGAGGCATTCAAAACCCACCTGGACGCCATCCTGTGCAACCTGCTGTAGGTGAACCTGCTCTGGCAGAGGGGTTGGACTAGATGATCTCCAGAGGTCCCTTCTAACCCCTGTGATTCTGTGATTTTGTGATTCTGTAATCTAAAACAGTGAGGTTGAAAAGGTGACCTGAGATCAAGATCTGGAGTGGCAGAGGTTTCAGATATAAGTGAGGATCTAATTTATCAGTATGCATGTTCAATAAACTCATGAAGAAATTGAGCTTGGTGAGCCACAGGTGAGAAATGATCCATATGACTGTATACCTAGAAAAAGACCAGTTCATGCTCTGAAGTGCTGTTGAGTGAAAGAAGATAGAAAAAGCATGACAAAGACAGAAACCAATCTAGATAAGAGTATATTAAAGGTCATACAGGATGTTTATGACAAAACTGGGAAGTAAATCTTTTATCTTTGCTCTTTGGAAGAGAAGGTATTCGACCATGTAAGTTCTACATTTCCTTTTCAGAGTACAGCTCTACTCCTGAGGCCAAAATCTGCCTTTGGAATTAGCCTTTTGGTTGTCATTGCTATCAAATTACAGCCAGGCAGAAGTATCTAAAAGGGAATAAAATTTCCGATGAACCATCTAAGTCAATTGTTTCTCAGGACCCTATGATACTGTGGTTTTTAATTACCCCAAGGGGTTGATTGTCATATTCTTATTACAGGATTTGGAAGGGAAAGAAAATAAATAGCAGAAAATAGTAGAAAGAGCCTCCAAAGCATTTAATACAATAGAGGAAAGAGTAAGCAACATAAAACAATGGAAGGAGGTACTTATTTTTAAAAGTGAGAACCTTATAGGAAAAATGAGAAAGAGGTAACAGAAAGAAAAAATAGAGATAAATAGCATAAGATGGATAGTATTGCTGAGATTGTTTGTTCACAAGCAGGATGTCTGGACTTGCCAAGCCAGAGAGTCCATTTTGCTTCTATGTTCCTAAGTCACAAAGTGGTAGAAGGAGTAAAAGGAAACCGAAATACAAGACGTGTGATAACCAGAAGATTTCAACAGCAGTTCATCCTCCACCGTACTAGAATAACTATTTATTGAGGAGATTCTCATATGGTAGCAACTGTGAACTGACCTTCCATTTCTCCAATCGGAAGGCAAGACAAAGGAAGGAAGGAAGGAAGGAAGGAAGGATGCAAAATTTTTTGCTAATATTGTCAGCTAGAAAAAAATTTGGTATCTTTCAAAATGATACTTCCTTGGGTCTTCCAGATAATCCCAGGATCTCTCTGGTTTTGCAGGTATGCAGACTAAGAGAGAAGGGAGAGAAATTATATAAATCTCTTCATTTTATCTAACCATGATGTTATGCTATTTGTATATCCGAAACAGGGAGATAATTTCTGCCATTAATAATGTAGTTCCATATGCATTTACAAACTTAAAGAGCTGTGTAGGTGCTGGACACAACAATCATAGAGCTGAAGCTTTTGTATATGACACAATCTATTCATTTACAACACAAATTCAATATGCAGCAGGTTAAACATCATAGCACAAATTTTCAATATTCTTAGGCATTACAACAGCACCTAGGTATTATGGTGATTGGCATTCTATGAGTCCAAAACAGATTAAATACTCTGTTCAATGTGTCAAGTCAGTTTGCAATGCAAAGCAGTTGTATATTTGCTTTGGCTTCTGCAACCAATATTTAAAATAGAAACTGGGAAGCTGATGCAGAGAAATAACATTTTAACATGCAGTTTCATTTTACTGCTTTGTCCCAATTTAAGCCTTCATTTCAGCAGTAATGAATGCACATAGCTGGTTTTTTTAGTGTCTCCTTTCTTTAGCATAGAATTAAAATGTGCTCCTGTTGGAGCAGAACAAATATAAATTAAAAAATTAGAAACAAAGAGTTCTTTTGCATCTCACATCTCTAAATCCGTAACACTTTATTAGAAGCCTCATTTACTTTAATAAAAGGTATTCTGTAGAATTTAGATCTTCTAATGTTAGAAATCACAAGGATCTTGGAAAAAATAAGTCAATATTGCAATATTGTACTTAATGGCCATAGGCTAAATCACACAATTTTTGTCAAGATTCATAAAACAAATTAAGATGGACAAATGTTTTACAGAGTCATTCTCAAATCAGTTCAAATTGACAACTACTGTCCCAGTGCTTCAAATACAACTTTAACATACACAGAACTTATTGAGTCACCCAAATGGGCAAATTTAAAAAATAACCTATCTCAACGAAACCTCTAGTCCTCAAGATGACACATTTTTACTCTTACATGTTCCGTAGCTTGATCATATCCCAATCTCATTTCTATTAAATTCCATGGTAAAAACCCCTGCTTTTAACCTCAGTGGTTTTTAGTTTTCTAACATGTAATATTGATAAATCTGGACCAGAAATTTTCTGTGAAACACCGGTAAATACATTAGTTGCAATTCCTTCTAGTCATATTAGAGTAGGAATCAGGAAGTTATTTCCTTGACTTTTCCCTGTTTGTACTGAAACCAGTAAATTAGCTGCAGGGATACTTCTGATTACATTATGAAACAAGACCATAAAAATATTAAAAATACACATTTTGATCAAGAACATATATTTGCAAACACTTGGAAGCCTCTGAGAAATCTTCTTCAAAAATTCCATGTTAAATATTTTGTGACCAAATATTATTTTTTAGTTCAGTCAGTTCATGCTGAGTATACTGGCAGAAAAGTAGTATTTTCCCTGTCATTCAGGAGAATTTATTCTTTGTTTATGACCAAAAGTCAAAAAGTCCTGATCCTCCTTTCTTCCACTGAAACAGACTGGATGTAAATTAGAGAAAAAAATACACTATTCTATCTAGATGCAACACAATAACAATTTACCAAACTAGCAACCACTCAACAATGATCTTTGGAGTAGAAGTAGCTGAAAATTCATTTACAGAAAACAGTTATTCTATGGGGTTTTTTTTAATGTAAATAGCAAATAGTTTTACTCTATTTCAAAGAACCTCAGCTTGTGTTTTAAATATTGGTTATTGTATGTCGTACTAGTTACAGTGTCAAAGTCAGTTCTTCCTAGCCTCTAGATAGAGCATTTTAGAATCTGTGTCAAAACTGATAGCTTTAAGGAAAAAAAAAAGACATACTCCAATTCTATTTCTGACTATTGAGGCTGAGATCTGGAAGTTAAACTTTTTCTGTGTGATTTATTAATGGTCACAAAGGATAATGATTATTTTATGTCAAATTTTATCCTCTGGTGTTGTGTTGATTGCAAGATGCAAACCTAAGCAGGTTTTTCTCTTGTGGGCTTAGAAATGCCAACGTTAACTTCAATTTCCACTCTACCAATATGTCTTGATCAGCATTTTTTCTGTCTTACAGCTATAGTGGTCACTTATAATTGCCTGTGTAACAGAATTTCTCCAAATGATTTTTAAGTCCTCTGAAGAAGTCAAGTGCTCTTCAGATGAAAGTTTAATCTTTTATTCTTACAGGTTTTTTCTTTTTCTTCCTGGACTGTAAAAACTAGTTTAAAAGCTGTCCCAATTTTACCTTCTACTGCTGTACTTTATTATTCAATACAGACTTATAAGATCAGTTGTAATGTTGTTCAAGTATCTCTTGACTTCTTTAGAAAAGATGTGGTACACAGATGAACTCAGGCAACTATCAATAAACTTTAAGAAACATACAGAGGAGTGGGACCTTCAGGTTTCTAGGTCTACTCCAAAATTTCAGAATATAAGTCAACTTAAAGAAGCAGTAAATTAAAGGCAATCAGTGGAAGGCAACAGGTTTGAACAATGCAGGTAATATTGGTATCATATGGTAACAACTGAACAGGGACTAACAGACTGCAAAGGGTGGAAAAAAGTCCTTGATAAATAAGGAATTTCTGCGTTATGCTTCACTGCTGATGTAGCCAAAGTGATGTTGTATTAAAAAGGAAGGTACTATGCCAAACTGTGAATTCATATCATTGTGTAACTAGGATGAAACAGCATTCACTGAGGAGCACTTATGACTGAAAATTAGGAGTTTTCCAGAGAAGCTCTGGGAGTACAATGCACATTTTTCACTAAATGTTAATGGGATTTGGGTACCTAACTGCATTACTGACCTTTAAAAATCCCTATCAAAGTGACTGAATTGCAAACAAAAAATACAGAATTTCCCATTAATCTCCACTATTGTGCTAGTAGACTGGAGGTTAGCCAGTACTGTAGCCATCTTTAAATGATGTGTTAGGGGTGCACCTAAAAATTATAGACCAGTGAACATGACTTTAGTATTAAGTAAATTAGCTCAAAACACATTTAAAGAGATTTATAAAACACACAAATGAGCATAATACAATAGAAATCAGTAGAGCTTCTTTAAAAGGAAATTGTTCTGCTTAAGCCTCATTTTGTTCAAAAGAATTGAAACAATAATGGATAAAGAATTGTTAAATGTAATTTAGTTGGCCTTCTGAAAGGCCATCTGAAAAATTCTGGCCCAAAGATGCTAGCAGGAGGAGCAAGTAGTCTTTGGGAAAAGTGTAATGTTTAATAAGTGTGCTGACATGAAAGCACAAATTTTGAAAGACGTAGTGGCTATTAAAAGGAAGTGTTTTCAAGTATAACAAAATTGATAGAAATCAGTATTGGAAATATTATTATGCTATTATCTAGGGAGGTGATGGGTCCCTATCTTGACATTTTTGCTTGGTTTTGGTCAATCAGCTTTAAAATTGCATAGAAAAGGTCTGCAAACACAGAAACATGCAAACAAAATAATAGGCCTCATGATTGTCATTATTTTCATCATGCTCTAAGACAAATTTTAAAAGGCAAAGACTTTAAAACTGCCCCAAAATAAATAACGATCAGTAACAAAAGAGTAATTACCCTGTATTTTTAGTTATTTTTGCCAATTTCTGTGCTAGCAAATTGCTTGAGACTAGTTGCTGTCACCGAGGCCAGTGTCTGCTAAGCACTTATGTCCTTCCTATTAAACTTTCACAGACTCCAAAATAGAATAGCATCTAACTTTTTTTATCTAATTTTCTCTGCTAAATCTCAAACCATGCCTGATAATTATTTCAGAGTTCTAGTTGTTGTATGCCAAAAAAAGGTCAAGGACTTTTCTAACAATTCGATAGTGTAAATACCCAAGTTTCAGTGCCCAGGAATGTTCCTTAATGCTTCTTATTGACTAGTGTAGAAGTAACTATTATGTATGACTGAGGTCCAGATTCATTATTAGGAAAAAATAAATTAAAAAAACCCCCAGAACCCGAAATCCACCAGAATAAACTACTTGATTTACTACTTCCCTGTGTCATTTGTGACGATTCAAGCAAACATCAGGTGGTTACAAAGTTGCTAGAAAGTCAGACCAAAATGCCAAGCTTGCATTCTCCTATAACTGGTGCAAAATGGATATAACACACCTACATCCAACACAATGCAAGACTTACAGTAAAAATTTCATCTACCTCTGTGCCAGTCAGAATACAATTATAAGGTTGCCAGCCACGTCTCATCGGATAACAGTTGATCATTCATTACAAGTTTGTCCTTTACGGATGATATAAGCCCCAAATTGTGTATACAAGGACTGCAACTCCTAGCCATGCTGACTCAGAAATGGCACAGTCATTTGAAGGCTCAATTTATCTAGGCCTAATTCTGATGCCAGGCTGGCTCCTGTGAAGTACAAGGTAGACATGCATTTGGAAATCCAAGTTTTGCTGAAATCCATGAAATTTGTGAATATTTTAATGAGGCACAGTTCTGAACCAGAAATGCCAGTCAAAAACCACAACTGTTTCCCTGTTTAAAGAGAGCATAGTCTACATGCATCTTGAGTACCACCCACATCTGGGTCTGAGGGTCTACAGACAGTTTGACCTCTGGGAGGGCCCATTCCACAGCACTGAATCTCAGTTCCTGGAAAAGCCATAGAGACACAGAGCTTAATTCAGTTGTCTAAAGATTGTTTTCCAGATGCTTTAGTGTGACTAAGACATTTAGCAAGGGAAGCAGATATGACATTGAAGTGAGTAGAGACCTACACTTTTCTGAAGCAAGTATGGTACTCTATTAAATTTCATCTGGCACTAAACAACAAAGCCGTGTCTACGCATTTGAACTGAGCCCCAGAAATCAGTACATAAGCAGCAGCAGGGCTGTGACCACAATCACTTCCAGCACACTTTCTCAGCAGACTAAGTACACTTACACAAGTGATGTAAAAGGCTTTTGTGAATTGGACCCTCCATTTTTAAAGCTAAGCACTTTTTTCCATTTACAAATCCTATTCATTTATTGCCAAGAGAAAAAGACATACATGATCTTACATAATTTAGCATCTTCATTTGCTTGAGTGAATTATTTAAAAAACAAATTTAATTTCACATTTAATTTTGCCCTAAATAAATTTTTGAGGACAGTATATCATACAAAGCTAAGTTCCGTTTGCCAGTGAAAAAACACATCATCATATTAAATGCCAAAATCTTTCAAAGCACATCTTTCTTCCAACCGAAGAACTTTTAATTAACTCAGACATAATGATACATCACCTTACAGATGTAAAATGTCCCATCTGTCAGCCTCTTTTTTTGATTCCCCTAATGTTGAAATCTATGAGGCCAAAACCCCCACACTGCCGGCTGACAAATTGCTTAAGTTTCAGCAGATGGGTTTCTGTGAAGGTGTTATTCTACCCTTGTACTTCAAATCCCACATCTGTATTTCCTATACAGTAACCTTTTTATTGCTCTTCTCTACAAATTTCTGACTTCCAGTGCATCTGAAGAGTACATCCTGTAATTAGGCCAGAAAAAAGGCACTTTATTTTTAAATTGTGTGTCAACACGCACTGCAGTCCTACAGACTTTCTGTTCTTCACTTACACAAAATATTCTCACTTGCTTTCATGAGAAAATCTTCAGCTCCCTACTCCTTTTGTGCTGAGAAACTTGTAATTTCTATTTGCCACACGCCAATAAGAACACAAGGAGAAACTAGCTTATGAAATGAAATAGTATTAACATCCCTATTAATTTATCACTTATCGTTAAACACAGACATTCAAACATTTGCATACCTTTCCAACAAATTCCCTTATTGCACACAGCAGACTTCCATGACATATGTATCCACAATGTTCATTTGCACGCTTTTATTAGAAAATTCTTCTCTGACTACTGTAGACCATTTGATTCAGTTGGATATTGAAAATTTATATGTTAAGTTGGGTGTAAAACGAATTTGTTATTTCAGTGAAGAATTCAGGGCTGTGTTTCAGCAATATAATGTTAAGGTAAGCTGGACTGTGAAAGTTGTTTATCCATGCTAACTTCCAGTCAGTAGTCTTTGTAGTGTTTGCAAGGAAGACAGAGACACTTGTTCAGCCTTTAACTTAATTTCACATATCCAGAAATGGCCTTACAAGAAAGAAACTAGATTTTGAGGGCTATTGATCCGATTGAGCTATAACAGCTCATGTCCGTTAAAGGCTTGACAGCCCACTGTTACTCACTCTTGCTCAGGTACATAACTGTTAGAGATAAATAAGGGTTCCATTTCCAAGTAAGTCTAGAATTTTTCAGCACTAGCTTAGTATTTTGTCTAATAGAAGATTTAAACCACATGACTTACACCATTCCTGTTGGCCAATTTCATTGTTCGTTGTCCTTCACAGCTTGTTAATTTTGGAAGTTTTCCCCAAATATTAATATTTTCCATCTTCTTTGTTGCTTTCCACAGCTTTCCCAAATAGTTTTTTTTGTTCTTGGAAGTCAGAGGACAGATGAAGTTACTACAAGTTATAACACTAGTGAAAACAGGTAAGATTCAGCTAACCTAAGACATCTGTTCACTCATTAGGTTCCCTTTGTGTTCAGTGGAAAGATATAGACACTGTCAGTGTGGAGTTGATTGAATGATCTGGTTTAGATATACATGTTGGTGAGATACATTACTGTAGTGACCACTTAAATATATTGGTTATACCTCCATGGAAGACAAGGATGACTAGTTCAAATGAAAATCTGCCTTTAGTCAGGTGAATCCTAAGCAAAGTGTATGCAATGTGCTATGTCTGCATATTTTTCATAGTTTAGAGCAGTATCAATATATGAACAGAGATAACACAGCGAAGTTATATAGGTGGAATATCAGCAGATACCAGGTGGACCCTTACAACAGTTCAAATACTGTTTTGTATGTGGCATATTGTACTGAGTTTATAATCCTTTATGAAATAATTTTTTTGTGCTTATTAAAAATACAGTGGGCTTTTTCAGAGGAGGAGGTACATGATTCCTAGTGTCGGAATTATACCTTACATTTTTCCTCCCGGAGCATTAGAAGTCCTAAAAAGGAAGAGACTTTCTTTCCTTTATTGGAAAACTGTAGGAAAAAGAAAGTAAAAAATAAATACACTTGCCACTAAATTTCTAAACTTTTACTTAATCTGTCCATCCAAAACAAATGTAATTCATGGAGTTAATATAGCATAAATTCCATGCTATTTTTCTACTGCTATTGTTTCTCTTCTAAGCAGTTATCGTGATTGGGAAGTTACTCTGGAATTTGCTTCTCAGAATGGAAAAGAAAGTACATATTCTGGACAAAACATCAAAAAGCTAACTCACTACATGCTTAACTTTTAGCAGAGGCCATAACCATCTCCTCAGAATGACAAAGTAGATTATTTTAGTCCATAATGTCAAATAATTGGAAGCAAAACATGCTCAGAACCTTCTGTTTACATTTTGTCTGACATTTTGGGAATTAAAGGTATTCCTAAAGTATCATGAAAAGGGATATATACAAGCTTAATGATTGCTAAAAGGAAGATACTCAGGCACTGTAAAAATATAAAAGATTTATCTGTGGTAAGAATTTTTGACAGACCTTGTAAGAACAGCCTCATATGAAAAAGGTTACTTTGTGGCCAGAGGATGAACTGAATGATTTTTAAACAATGTGGGAAGAGTCTACAGATTGTCTACGTAGTTGTTTTGCAAAGGTGACAACATAAGGCATACTGGTATAAAATCAATATTATCTACATTAATAAAAATACGAAAGAACAAGGAAAAGGATATTTTTATTCTTCCATAGGTATAATTTTATTGGCAGTTGTTAGTGTGCTATTGCTCAAGAGAACCCGCATACTCAAAGTAGATAGTTAAAAAGGAAATACATTGTTTGAGGAGGGCTGAGGTGATATGCTTTATCTCATGTATGAATAGAACTTTAGAGAGCAGCGAAAAAAGATTCTTCAGCAGCAGCATAAAAAGGTGTCTGTTTAGTTTGCCAATACATCTAACTAGAGGACAAAACCTACATTATGTGGAAAATACACGTGGCATTTCCTAGAAAGCAATCTGACAACTTGGAGAATACATCTGCACGAAATAGAAACATTTTACTTTGGTTTGGAGCTGAAAATTCTTGAACATAATCTGTTCAAGTTTATGGCTGCCATATGGCTTTCCTGTGATAAATTGCTAGAGTGCGTAAGTAAATAAGAATACACAAAACAAATCATACAAATTAAATCATGCAATTCCTAATAGAATATTTAAGATTTAGGCTACTGTTGGCAGATCAATGGTCAAGCATATTTAATTTTCAAACTCGCGGAGGATGTTTATATGGATCATGTTTAGTATGCAGCCTTCTTAGCATTAGAATGAGGTACTCTGCAAGCAATTCTTTTCCCCCTCTATTTAGTTCTCCTGTTTTGTAAAATTTGGATACTTTAAAAACTACTAGACATGGAATATCATTTTCTTCACTAAGAGGCTAAGGGATTAGGGGGTCCAAACCTTACTGAATTTTTTAAGGAGAGAAAGAGGAAAAATGTGGTATCTACCTTTTGTCAGCTCTTCTGGAAACTCCTTCTTTGGTGCTCCCTAGCAAAGATTTAAAATTAGTTGTCTTTCCCAACTTCCTCTTATTCCTTTGCTGTGAAAGACATTTGGAGAAAAGTGAAATTGAGACCAGGGCTGGCATGGAGTGGGAATGAGGAAACACGGGCAGATCTTAAAAGCATCACCTAGCTCTATAAACACAGGCATGACCAGGAGTTAATCGCGGCAATCTGTAGGTGTTTTGATGAATGACAAATAATCAGACAGATCCTGTGCTAGAGTCATTTAATATAATATTTTGCAGAATAATGCCTAGAAAGATTATGATCCACAGTGTGTGAAGGGGGAACACAGTGGAGGAAATGACACATTTTTTTGCCCCCCAAAATACTTGAATGATGCAGAAATGTGTGGCTCTGGTGACAATATAAAGGAATAAGGCAGAAAGGAGAAAAGAAGCAAATAATCACATTCACTTTGTACAATTGTGCAGCTCTGCTAGTGACTCTGTTAGAAATAGTTGGATCCCTGCTTCTGGTAGACTTTTTAAATAGTTCCTTTTAAGATGATTCAGATGTTTCTGAGAATTAGATTAGGATAAGAATCATGTTGTCAGTATACAAGTAATTATATTTTTAAGTAAAACCTTGTGTTTATACTTTGGAGAACAAATATGAAATTTGGAGATGATGTCAGATGAGAATCAGAGAATTCCTCTGTTTTTATGAATGCTGGTTTGAATTTCCTCTTAGTGGATTTATGACATTCATTTTCAAGCTATTTATTATATTCTAAAACTCATGTAAAATGATATAGTCCTATGTAACAAGATCACTATGACTGCAGTATCTAAGTGCTAAAGGATTTCAGGAAGTGTCCAAACTTACTGGCCTCCAAAAGTTTAATTTAACTGGGTATATTCAAATTACAAAATTATCTTTATCTTTGTTCCCATGAAAGTCCAAGCCCTATGGGAAGTGTTGTTATTTTCCTATCCTTTTTTCACTTGATAATTTATTTACAGCTCAATAGAAAACAAAACTCTCTTTCCAAATGAAAACTAAGATATACCTTTCAAAATGTCTATTTATTCTGAATTATAATTAAAATCCAAAGCTTTAACATTAGACTATAACCAAGAATTGAAATTCTGAAACAAAACCAATCATCTAAGAAACTACAGGATGTGTTGTTTAATAACGGTCAGTCTAGCATGCATCGATACAGATAAGTCTTTACTCAATACTGAAGACAAATAATGATTTATATTAGACTAAGCAAAACTGATATAATTTGAAGCAAAAGTCAAAGTCAAAATGAAATGTTTCAATATGATCAAAACCAAGGAGACAAGCAAAGGAGTGCAGATAATTACTTGTTTAATAGGAAAAAAACCCTCACCATTGCAATCATTTACCACTGCTGTGGTACGCTATCCAAACGTACATCAAATACAAAATTACTCATTTTCTCACTGACTTTTCAATAATATCTCAAACTGAATTACCATTGTATGTTTATGCTTATCTATGTATTTTTTGTTTTCTGTTATTTCAAATGCCTATTCATTACTGGGGGCATTTTAGAAGTATTGCAGTATCTTCCACTGCCTCTTTTATGTTTGTATTTTACTTTTATCACAGCATAGCGATCAGTTATGTAAAGCTGAAGGCTTTTAAAACAACATTATTAAACTTTTATCAAGGAAATGCACATTATAAACATTGGTGTAAATACAATAAAAAAAGAAGTATAAAATCTAGAATAGAATAGAAATATAGGTCACTGTTTCTGAAGTAACAGCTAGAAGGTGCTTGAAAATAGAGTAATATTAACTTAGAGACACAACCTAGAATAGATCCTGTTTGAAGAATAACAGTAGACCAATAACTTTGCTTCCCTCTTTAAACTTTTATACAGTACATCCTCCCACTAGGTCTGAGATAATCAAAAGAATATTTTAATTTTTTTTATTTTTATTAACCTATAGTACCCCTGTACTATAAAGACGACAGAAACACTACCCTGCTACTGAGCAGCTTTATCATTTGGATCAGTTAAACATAGAAATAAGGCATACTCCTTTAACAGTGACAGTGATTAACCCACGGAGCAGCCAAGCAAGAGAAGAGCTCAATTTTCTCATTGTCTTCTTCAAAAGAAGACCTGGACACATGAGGGTGTCCTTCTATGCTGTATTTTCTATAGAAGAAACCTTTCTCCATCTCCCCTCTAGTATTCCTTTTATCTTTCATCTGTCAACAGCTTTTAACCATTCCTGTGTTGCAGCTTGCTGCCACCTCCAATATAAACAACTGCTGGACCATGTTACTCACTAAAGAATCACTAAAATTATGTCGGTTAGAAAAAAGAGGGAAAATAACATCGATCTCCGTGTTTCCAGTCTGGTCTTTGCCAGCAGTTGTGTGGGCCCTACAGAGGAAGAACTGATCTCCAGCAAGGGGACAGGAGGGATTGGCCAAGGTCAACAAGAGCTGCCTACTGTGAGTTCATCTAAATACAAAATTAACCTGTTCTCAACAGGTCCACAGTAGTGAAACACAAGTTATTGACAACTGAGTCAGCTATGAGGTCAGACCGAAAGATGTAGTACACCACCTGACTTTAAAGCCTATCAATTCATGAAAGCCTTGCGGGAACAGAGTGCTTAACTGGCAATGCAAGGAGAGGAGAAGTTTGTTACCCACTTGTCAAGCTCAAATAATTAAATATTATTAACTGTATTTCAGCATGTTCCATTAGAATTAAAAGTAATATTTTATCTTGGACAAAGAAAATCTATAGTGCCTATATTGAATATTTAGGTCACTGGTGCTATATATGTCTCTTTCAGTAAAATATCCATCACCGGTATCATTTAACCTCAGCAGAGAAATCTGTGTTCGTGTTCTCATGAATATTATACTCCCCGAGCAGATATGAAATATACAGGCTTTCAGAGTTAAACATGTAAAACCAAAGCATTTTCTTTGTTAATTTTAAAAATTGGCAGTTCTCAGAGGGACGTAAATTCAAATAAACATAGAGATACTGAATCTTACTGCCTTCCAGTATTGTACAAGCCCTCCTCTCTTCACTGAGGGCTAATTACAAACTGAATGTTGTCTATTTATAGCATTTACCAGCCAAACTGCATCAGTATCTCCTGTGACTTTTCACTGAAAGAGTTACGCATCTGCCTAGGTGCATTTGACACAAATATAGCTGATGTCATTGCAATGAACTTGAATCAGCTGTATCAGTCTGAGCATTTCTATAGCAATACCTCTGTGATTACATCAAGGAGGGCAGGGAGTGTGTTGATTTTACCAGCAACACTGCCAGCTGTAGACAGCCCTAATTTCTCAGTGAGACCAGTTTGATCAGAATGCAGGTAACTGCTAATTCATGTGCCATAAAAATCAAAATTCTGATAAAGAAACTATTCAAAGGTTGAAAAAAGGAAAAGGCACAGAACGAAAAGAAAAAAAAAAAAAAGAAAAAAGAATATGGTATTGTAAAAGGCCAAGCAAAAAGTGACAGATGATCAGGAAAGGAAATAACACTTATTTAAAATAACACATAGAATTGTAGAATCATAGACTCACCTAGGTTGGAAGAGACCTTTAAGATCATTGAGTCCAACCATCAACCTAACACTGCCAAAGCCACCACTAAACCATGTCCCTTAGCATCACGTCTGCCTGTCTTTTAAATACCTTCAGGCTTGGCATTTCCACCACTTCCCTGGGCAGCCTGTTCCAAAGTTTGATAACCTTTTTGGTGGAGAAATTTTTCCTAATATCCAATCTAGACCACCCCTGGCACAACTTGAGGCCATTTCCTCTCGTCCTATTGCTTGTTACTTGGGAGATGAGATCAACCCCCACCTCTCTACAACCTCCTTTCAGGTAGTTGTAGAGAGCCATAAGGTCTCCCCTCAGCCTCCTTTTCTCCAGGCTGAACAACCCCAGTTCCCTCAGTCACACCTCATAAGATTCATTCTGTAGACCCCTCACCAGCTTTGTTGCCCTTCTCTGGACACGATTCAGCACCTCAATGTCTTCCTTGTAGTGAGGGGTCCAAAACTGAACACAGTGTTCGAGGTGTGATCTCACCAGTGTTCAGTACTGTGGGACAACCACTTCCATAGTCTTGCTCGCCACACCTTGACACTTGACAGGACAGTGCTCCTCAGAGAGACAGCCATCTCCTGTTTTGCAGCCAGGACATGCAAGTTCTGCAGCCTGAGCTGTCAGGAAGCATCATCCAGGGGAGGGTAGGGGCAGGCAGCCCCTAATGTGTGGTTATCATTTCATTTTAAAATACTGGTTTTCACAGGTAAAGAAGAATATTTAACTTCTGAGCACAAGTCACAGCTGTAGGGGATGGGAGGTGAGGAAGACACTCAGGCTGTTTTGTCTGTAAGTCTAGCATCACCTTACCTCTACCCATCCTTCCCCCAGTATGTAACGGCCCACAGTCAGCACGTTCATTCCGGAAGAGAGACTGCCAATTTCAATAGAGAGAGTATTCTCTTTTCCAGTTCAGACTGTGTCATAGCCTCAGAGATGTAGTGCTTTCCTGTAATACAGGGGAGATTGGTTTGTGCTCTCCATGGCTGAGCAGGACTTATAAAATAGGTCTTCTGCATCCTGGCAGATTGTTATAACATCTGAAGGATTAACTGACAGCAACATTGCCCCTAATCCCCGAATGAGGTACCAAGGTTGCAGCTTTGGGTGGGATTTCAACTATAGGCCCTGCATTGCTGAGCTCCAGGCTAGGTCTGAAATCAACATTGCAACTCCTTACATTTAACCCTGAGCCATCTAACTCTTCCTATATAGCTGAAAAATCTTACAGGCTGTTCTGAAATCCTCACCTGGGGGTAGATCTCTTCAGATTTTAGGAGTATAAGACCTTTACTGAACAAGACCTACCTAACCCTAGACAACAGAATTATCTGAAAACGTGGCAGTTGTAAAATATTCTGTAGTATGAAATGCTCCATTTATGATTTGGTTCACATCTTCCAAATACATGCCTTTGAGCAGGACTTCTTCAGCATTCTGAAAGGATAACAAGGTAATGATAAATTACTGGGTTTGATGTCTGCTTGGCTAGCAGCCACTAGCAGCGGTTAGGATCAAGAGAATGACAGATGTCCTTTATAATATATCAGTTACTGGGGGGAAGATCCCAGATCTGAAGCACCATAAGTCCGTTCAAGAGAAGGATGTAAGGGTGGAAAATACCACTAGAGTTAGAATTAGATTATACAAAATATGTATTTCAGTTTCAGATTAGTACTTTAGGCATCACTTTGATTTCTTGGGTTCAGTCTGCTAAGTTTACTTATAAAATATGAAATCAAGTAGTTAGATTGCTGGAATAGATTGAAATAGAATAAGCAGTCTGCTCAGGACAATGAGTAAAGGAGGTTTATCAGTTTCATAGTGTATGTCTAGATTTACAGATGATTTGCTAGAAACAGTGTTGCTATGCTTCCAAGAGATAACCTTTCTCTCTTCTGCTTTTTCTGGGTGATACAGACGCTTTCAGCTGGCAGATACTAAACTAGAAGCAGCTGTATCCTCTCCACAAAATATTTTATTACTGACAAGCCATATGTCTGCTGCCTGTCTTTCTTAAAAAGACAACTGCATGTCACATAACATGCATGGGCTTAGGGTATACCACAGAGACTGAAAAAAAGAAAAACTGGCAGTCAAGACTGGTGTGGATTATGTCGTTGTTTTGCCCTGTACCATGACTAGTTGTTTACACAGACAGGCATAGAAACAGAAGACATTTAGCATTTAACTTTGTTAAGGAAGGACATTTCCCACATAGTGTTTGCTTGTGCCCAGGCCACACTGCAGCTCTGGCCTCCAGAAGGGACTGCGCCTTGTCCTTCCTGTCCATTGTCAGAGATGAGGGCTTTCCTCTCTTCTCAGACATTTTCCATAAGCCTTTGCTTTCTCACACTCAAGAGTTTAAATTTACAACAAATTTCGTGTTGCTTTTTTCCAAAGGTCAATTTAGGCTGTTCTCTTATGGCAGCCAGAGTACAAGCAAAGCTCAGAATTTCTCATGAAGATGAAAAACGGAGATCTTTATTTATTTTTTTTTTTCTAGCAGACTAGTTATAGAAAGTATTTGAATGGTAAAATAGGGCAAGAAAAAAAATACAACTTGTAATTTCCTGTAACTGACACACTCACAATTTTACTTTGGGCTTAGACTGAAGTGGCATTCAACAAGTTGATGAAAACTTTTCTTTTGAAACACTTCAACCTCACTACAGAGAGTGCCAAAGCCCACTTAACACTGTGTAAGAGATATCTGTGGGTACTGATATGCCTCTCCACATGGAAGAACAGTCTGCAGCATTGTGCAAAATTGCTAACTTGGCTCCTGAACATCATACAGATATGTTTGCTTATTTGCAATGGTGTCTTATTCTTTCAGCAAGACGAACACTCTGTACATAAATGGCAAATTTTATCTTAAGTATAATGGCCAAGTTACGTCATCCGTAATTTAACCCAGCATAAAGCAACACCTTAATCTTGGAGTATCGACCAAAATTACAGAGGCGCTACAGTTTATATATATATAAATGTGCAATATGTATATGTTTATGTATACACACACAAAAAAATCTGTCCAGTCATTGTGTTCAAGTCCTGAGTAGAAAAGTAAAACGTGCCTCCACTGTGTTGGAGATGATATTTCTCCAGCACACCGTTACATATGTTTTCCTGTTTTATATAGCATATGACTAGGGATGGACAATTTCTGTCATGCAGATTTCTGTTGGTGTAAACAGCAGTAGTTGCAAGCTACGCTCAACTGAAGTCCATTCAAACAGTTCAGAGAAGTCAATGTCTCACTCCTTCACGTTTCTTTTTTGTCAGTTCTGTGAAGACTATGTTTAACATTTTTTAGCAGTATGATCAACTTACTGGAAGGACAGATTTTGCCATTCTTTCCCACAGTGGCCTATAGGGAGACTGAAAATTGAACACATTTTGGCTCCTAAGTTCCAAACAATTCCCGTTCTAACCAATTATAGATGCAGTTCATCATGCCTAATTTTCAGTTGTCCAAAAGTTAGATGTCTTAGTATTAGCCATCTGACACAGCCTTTATATTCAATGTGTGAACTTCAAGAGAATGATTAATCTCATCCTAAAATGAGTATAAAAAATTGAACAAATGATTCAGCTGAAAAGGTTCCTGTTCCTTTCTATTAACTCTGATGATTAGCTGAGATTTAAGCATTTAAGAACTTTTGAACGTTTGAGTTCACCTGGATGAATTCCAGTTATGGTGTTTGTTGTGTTTTGGGCTTTTTTTTTCCCCATACCCAGTCTCCAAACATAAGCATTAGCTTTTCAGCATGAACAAAGACATCAGAATCTGGATGTCACTTTGAACACTAAGAAAAAGAAATACTGAAAAATAGGTATATTATGAGAGATTTTACAGAAAAATGTGAACACTGAAAATTGTCAATACAGACTTATGAATTGGAATTTCAAAATTATTTTCTCTTTTGCTATTAAATAGAGGTGCAGGTTTGTCCTATTTTTCATGTAAACCTCTGCCTCTATAGATGATCTGTAAAAGAGTGTATTTGTTTTTGTCATTATTAGGAAATAAAAAGCTCAGATCTTACTGAGAATAAGATGTTAGGTATATTGTTTAACTATAATGGTAATTGTACGAAAGATTGTACAATTTGACTCACAACTGAAAATATTGTAAATGGAGAAGTTAGAAGGCCATATGTTAAATACGCTGAGTGACAGAAATGTTGACAAGAGGAAACCTCTGGAGTTTGGTAGTACTGTACTTGAGAATTTAGATGTGTGCTAAAAAGCATACAAGAAAAATCAGTTATTTACAGTCCTACTATATTATAAAAGTAAATGCATTGGAAACACTCAACAGAGAAGAGAGTGTTTCACAGCATTTAATAAAAACACATTTGCCAAAAATATCAAGATGCAAATGCTAAAATACATTCAGCCTCCTGATCCATGATTGTTCAGTTTGCTAACTCCTCCAATATCTTTGCAAAAATAATGATCTCCACATTTTTTCCTGTCCTCCTCAGTAAACAGGTTTGTTGCACAGGATCTCAGACCCACTGACAGAGCCCAGAGACAAAGTGCTCATTGAGGATCTCACTTTAGCCTCCTGTTACGTACCACAGAGAAAGGTGATCCCCTGCTTGAATAAAAATTATAAAATGACCTTTATGTAATTATAATGTGAGCAATAATGTTAAACAGACAATATCCATACAAGAGGAAATGAGAATTTGATGAATTCCCACACCGCAACGATGAGGTTGAAGCAATAAAATGATTTCTTTCCTCTTGCCTTTCTACTTTGCACCACTAAGTCACAGAAGGGAAAGTGAAATCACTAGTGGCAGACAAAAACATCTGCTCTGCAAACAAAAATAAAGAAGAAATTATTGCTTCATGGAAATACTAGGGAGCTTGATTTGGTTTTAAGATTTTTCTAATATCTCTGTGTATTGACAATAATACAAAATATCATATTTAGAATCACAGATTTAGAAATTTGCTTGCAATTCTCATGATCTAAGTCTTCCTGCCATAGGTAGTTTGAGGCACTATTACAGCGTTAGGGAATTTCATTTATACAAGTTCCATCAACTTCTTTTCAAAATATAGCAAGATCCATTGTTCTAAGACAGTAATTTAAATGACTGAAAAGTGGAAAACAAGAGCTCTGAGGGCTCTTTCTCTTTGAAATATCAGAAATACATTTTTCTTTCTTCTTTTTTTTCCTTTTTTTCCTTTTTTTTTCTTTTCTGGATGGCAACTGGAGCTAACTGTCATTGATGGATGCCAACTGGAGCAAATACTTCTTGGCACCGATTTCTGGTATGGCTTTATAGTCTACCTGACTTAACTTAATAGAAATCAAAAGAATTTGCATAAAAAAATGAAAGGAGGCCACAATCATAGGCAGAAACAAAGGCAAAATGATGCAAGGCAAATTTCTGTACTATGTCCACATCACAAGAATTTATTTGTACATTATTCTTTTTTGCAGGTTGTGGTTCATTATCTTGCTGTCACCGTGAATGTGACATTTCTACCACTATTTCATTATCAAATTTTAAAACCAGTTTCTGTAACTATTAGCTTCATAAAAGCCTTTTTGAATCATGCCACAGAAAGGAATAGTTGCATGCTACCTGTGAAGCTTCATAAATTTATCAAATGTAAACATCAATGCAGTTATACAGAGGAAAAAATTTTTAAGGACCCCCATGAAAAAATCCCTGAGTCTGCTTTATACTAATTTGTTTTAAGTGAAAGAGTTAAGTTTGCCTTAAAGTAAATAAAAATTACTTACTCTTAACGAAAACTTGAGTATCTTTACTAGGTTTTGCATGTGTGTGAAAAAAACCAAGTTATAATCCAAACGAGCAACAGCTTATGTGTACCTGTTGGACTAGGATCCATTTTTTTTTTTTTTATACAAGGACCAGGATCCTTCTTTGTTTTAGACCAACGTTTTTCGCAACAAAGGCCAGATCTCACATGCACAACTGCAGTGAAAACAGAGACTAATAGGTTAAAAACTGTAAGACTAGTCATAAACATCAGTAGATCTGGTGTTGGAAAATATGGAGGAGTTACTGTATTTGAGTTACAAAAAGATACTGGTATGGATCTATCTAGTCCTTAAAACTATGTGAAGATTAACAGGCACTGGAAATAAATGGACAAAACGAGTTGTATCAGTAAGTCAACTTGATCTTTAATGTCTATTTCTGTATGATCCTCCTGCAGAAATGTTTGCTCCTTTGAAGCTGGCATGCTTTTCAAGGGACAATTAGTAAAGTTGTTATGCAACCCTCACCCTTCTCTGGAGAACAGAACAGCTCATCCAGTTTCACAGATGTGCCACCCTATTCCTGGACTGAAATGTCAGATCTTCTGGGACAACACACCCTATGGTTTGAGGCACACAGTAATTCAAATTTAGATCAAGTCAACAGGAAAAGCTTCCTGTCACAGTGCACTCTGTTAGTTGAAGGGAAATGATAGAAGACTGATTGTTAAATAGATAAAAAATTCAGCTTTAAAACCTTTGATGAGTGCAAATGGCTCAGTAGTTAAAAAACACTTGTAATTAATAAAGTCTCTCTTTCCATCCCTAGATTGTCTGAAGCCCTGTCCCTGAATACTTTTGTAACAAGTGATTGCAGGAGAGATTCAAGACAAATTACAGGAAAGATTCAAAACCAAGCCTTTTGGCAACTTGTGTTACATCAGTTAAGACACTATAGTTCTTGAGATGGAAATCCCAGTGGAAATTTAATTTAATCCAATGTTTGTTCGTAATATTTGGTTTGCATAATGCTAGAATTTAGTCAAAATTATTTTTCTGTATCTGAGGTTGTAATAAAGCAAGGACAAAATATTCTCCTACTGTCCTACTGTGAAGACAAGCAGCTAAAATTACAGAAAGTAGTTTCGAAATGGAGTTGGAAGATGCATTGAAGGATCGTTTACTCTACCTAATTACAAATTTTTACTTTTACATTAACATTTAAATCAAGATGTCTACAAGGTACCATGTTTGGATAAGGACCAGAACTTTTCCTATGTTCAAGAAGAGACTTTTGAATATAGGCCTTTCTGTTTTATCCATGTCTTATTAGTTGACAGTTAGGTGAAAATGCAAAGACTATCCTTTGACTAAATGGTTATGTTATGGTCCATTTAAAGAAGTCCAACCATGAAAATCACTCTGGGTACCAAGTAATATTGACAAGAAGCTGACTTCTAAGAAGCAGCAATATCCAAACTAAATTGTTTTCCAGTGGGATTGCAATACCTTTAATGTTTCTTACCCCGTAAGTCTTCATGCTTTTCCTGGAAAAAAAGGGTTTTTTCTATTAATATGAATATAATTAGGTCCTTGACCATGTGAAATATTACTGTCATAGGAAAACCATAGATCATATTTGTAGCTTTCCATAAACTTTTATTCCCTAGGAACTAAATTTATGCTTTAAAATTGACTTTTTTTAAGCCAGTCAAAAATGACAAGCCAGAAGTTGAGACATGAAACTGATTATTCCAACAAGAAAATACCCTATTTCACCTATTAGGATCTCAAATTAGTATGTCTTTTTATTAAAGTAAAAATGATTACTTTCCTGTTCCACAACATTTTTAAAACAAGTGAAAAAAAGAACACTAGAATGAAACTCTTTCAGGTAGGGTATTATGTAGGAAATCTCCATTAAAAAAATAAAGAGGCCGTCAAAGGTAGCTTAATTTTGTATAATAAGAGCTGTGGACACTCACAGCCAGATTATTGCTTTTCTCAAACACAGATTCATTCCTCAGCACGTCTGCTGCCTATCATCAGCATTCCAATCTGCAGGCCTTCGGCTGCAGCCACACACGCAGGCTCACGCTCTGGTGTGGAGGAGCTGATTGTATAGCCTGAAGTGTATGAACAAAGGCTTATTACAAAACAAATGCGTAAGGGTCTCCTACAGTGTCACTCCCCTCAAGCAAGCAAGGCAGGAAATTGATCATGATTCTGAAAAGTAATTAAGTTTGAAAGGAAAAGTAAATCCTATTTATCTAAAGCAAGCTCTGATTTAACTAAAGACAGCATCTCAAGCCCTAAAAATGCCTTCCTGAAGAAAAATTATAAAATAAAACAGTTATGAAGGGTGAGACAAATAGATGTAAATAGAAGGCATGTAAATTCATGTTATGCAAAAAAGGCTTTAAGACATCCTCACTTTTGTACAATAAGAACTTGAAAAGTCTACAGCACTGACAGAAATATTTTATGACATGTATTTGATGACTGTGAAAGATCAGTAGCTCACTTACTATGGTGAAATCTGGGAACAAGGCCAGTAATCTTTAAAAAACACAATTAAAATACTTTAGTTAGCTGTTTTGTAACTTAACATTGGACTAAACATTAGTTTGTAACTAAACATTGGACTTTCCAATGGGAGATGTTTTAATGGTAGACAGAACAAACATTTAACTTCTGCTCTTATGAATACCACTGGGGATTTTTCTGTTTTTAAAAAGCACCACATAAAGAATATCTAATAGGGTAAATACAGTCCAGGGGAAGGCTTGATTCCACTTATCTAACACGTCTAAAAATTTGCACTAATTTCATATAATGTAGCTGAAATTTCATTTCCACCTAATTCAATGGCTGCAATTCTTTACAGCCAGATTTTCATTTGTAATATGGCTCAGTTTGTGACTCATGTCATTAATAGAGCCTCTAATACCTTTTGTACAGCTCACAGTTATCAAGTATTAAAATATAAGCCTATCAAGTTGTGAAATATAAAACTCTCAGACACTTTTAGAAGTCACTTAAAAGAGAAATCAAGAAACTAATGCCTGTGGGCATTGGTTATCTCTTTATGACATCATACAATAGAATCATAGAATCATAGACTCACCTAGGTTGGAAGAGACCTTTAAGATCATCAAGTCCAATCATCAACCTAATACTGCCAAAACCACCACTAAACCATGTCCCTTAGCAACACGTCTACCCATCTTTTAAATACCTCCAGGCTTGGCATTTCCACCACTTCCCTGGGCAGCCTGTTCCAAAGTTTGATAACCCTTTTGGTGGAGAAATTTTTCCTAATGTCCAATCTAGACCATCCCTGGCACAACTTGAGGCCATTTCCTCTTGTCCTATTGCTTGTTACTTGGGAGATGAGATCGACCCCCACCTCTCTACAACCTCCTTTCAGGTAGTTGTAGAGAGCCATAAGGTCTCCCCTCAGCCTCCTTTTCTCCAGGCTGAACAACCCCAGTTCCCTCAGTCGCTCCTCATAAGATTCATTCTGTAGACCCCTCACCAGCTTTGTTGCCCTTCTCTGGACATGATCCAGCACCTCAATGTCTTCCTTGTAGTGAGGGGTCCAAAACTGAACACAGTGTTTGAGGTGTGATCTCACCAGTGTTCGGTACTGTGGGACAATCACTTTCCTAGTCCTGCTGACCACACTAGTTCTGATACAAGCCAGGATGTAAAAAGACAATATGTAAAAAGACAATCAAGGAGAGTGTTTTACCAAATTGAAATTCATTCAGTAGGTTTGCTACTCTGTCTAGAAGAGAGCGACACCTGAAGTAGCCAATACCAACCACTGGAGAAAACAGAAGTGAGAAAAACTCTAAAGAGGGCATCCAGCCAATGTCGTGGGGTGCAGCTTTCCCACCCTGCAGTGATCATCTTGCACTATGACTCATCCAGCTCTGAAGTAATCTAATAAAGATATGATTCAGGGCAGTGTGACAGGAATCATGATTGATTTTGCATGCACAGGTTTCTGACATGTACAAATGGAGAGGACTATTTTGTAGATAATGATTTGATGCCTACAGAAAGCCAAAGACATAATTCATAACACAAGCCACTTTCCTTTGTAGGAGAGAATATTTTACATTTTTGTAAAAGCTGTGTGGAAAACTATTTAACTTGTAATAAACTTTAATTAAATAAAATGTTAACTCTGAACCAGAGAAATAACGAACATATATATGTTTTCTGTAAGTTGGTCTCTCAACTATTGGAATGAATTATTTTCAGCCATATCTTTTATGACTATTTACTTGCTTGGATTTAATTAGCATTTACCAAGAAAAACACTATTTTTCAACTTGTGACTTGAAATATTCCAATACTGAATTATCAGATGGGCTTTCTGAGTTCCAACAATCTAGCTATTTGAAAAAGGTCCATCAAATCACAGTAAAGAAACCATTTCACTTTACCTTATAGCATGCTTGAAACTTAAGTAATGCAATTCAACTGCCACATCGCAAACTGAAAAAAATAAAGATCTGATTTTTTTGCTTTGTTTCTTCATCTGTTTTTTAACATCAGTCTGTTTCGAAATTACTGGTATGGTTAAGGTAGTCATGAACTTTTGATAGACAATTCATAACCATAAAAATCAATGGATATATTTGACAGACATTACAAAATGCATGTTCAACACTATCACAGAACAAAGCAGGACACAACTTTATCTTCTTCCATGCTTATGAATGAGCAGTCTCACTAGCACTCAATACTAGAAATCAGGAGGCTTTTCCATATAGAATTTCTTCTCTTCTTTCCAGCCTCCCTATTCTCTGTCCTCATAGACAATCACAACAAAACGTTAGGAAACTTCAAATAAACATGTTTCGAAAAATGTTCATGAATTTATGCCAACTTCTTTAAACTATTTCAAGTACAATTCAAATTATTGAACATTTATAATTTTTTGTCAGATGCTTTATTAGATGATATATTATTTTGAAACTCACTATAATTTTAATTAAATTTTGGATCAAATGAAGGTTTTATCCAATTTCATTGCTTCTTACTAACTTGTAAGTACCATATGTTATGTATACTACAGTATACATGTAATGTGTCTACCGAAGTGTGTATGTATGTGTATAAATAAAACATAAATAATTCACTGCTTTTTTCCCATTTTTTCAGAACAGTAGGAAAAGCAAAGGAACCAAAACCAGAGTGTGTCCTCTCCCCTCAAGACTATACCTCACTGTGATAATCTCCACCCCATTCCTGTGGCCCTCTGGGCATGCGTACACTTCTGATTAGAAAGATCAGTACTGGAAACCGTTCCAAATCTTTCCAGAAGAATTCCTAGTTCTGTCTTCTTTCACCCAACAGCCTCATTTTTGTCTTAATAGCTAATGTCAGTCAATCAGCATAAAGAAAATAGCTAGATTAAATTCAGTGAAGAAAAAAAAAGATATAGGAAGGAGAGATTTTACAGATAGCAGAAGTCACACAAGCACTGGCATAAAATATACAGAATGTGAAATCATAGCTTAGTTACTGCACATAGCCACCTTTCTAGCTTTTATTCCAAGCTGTCACTATCCATTACAGCTTCAATTCATTTATTACCGCACCTTTCTTTCTTTCTGCCTGTAATCATTTATAAAGAAAAGCAAACTTCTGTTGCACTTAGCACTGCTGCTGAGAACTTGAACGAAACTCTTTATCATAGATATTAGTCAAGCTTATTCCCTTACCACATAGAGTTATACTGTGAACCACATCTACATTTAGACCACTGGCCAACACTTACGCTCATATATCTTGCTCTAAATTAATGAAATTGTTGTAAAACTACATAGACTAGCTGTGTTCTCATACACTTTAACCCAATTCTATACTTATTCCTCTCTGAAACTGTAATGTCAGATTAAGTTAAATCACCTTACATTCTAAGTAAATGTTTTGTAACCTAGAGGGTAGTTTAAGAAATTGTGTTCCACACTATTCATTTCCATTTATCTGTTCAACTACTCTACCTAAGTGATTTTATTTCCACGATTTCTCTTTAAATTTAATTTCATTAGGATTTAATGATTTCCAAAGGTTTTTTCTCTCTCTCTTTTTACTCAGAAATTCCAGTTGGTATTTTTTTAGTTTGCTACTGGCTAAATTATAGGCTCCATCCGCATCTATTTTTATCACTAGCATCCATGTCTATAATATTGGCAGTTGTACACGTACAGAATTTTGCAATGTCCAACAGGAGGAAATCGTCCACTCTGATATCTTGAGGCTTCTTGAAGAGAGAGTGGAGACATTCAGAAATGCATTGCTGCCTGTGCCAGCAAGGGCCCATTTCAATGGACTTTGAGCAATACCAAGGAAAGAATTACCATCAGCAAGACTTGATGAGGTGAAAGTTACAAACTACACCATTTCTGCATCTAAAACTAGCTACAGGGAAAGAAGTCTAAGGACTGCTAGATATCATATCCATCATTTTATTCATCACCTTTCTCAGAACTTTTGGGAAAGCTGAAGAGTTGGTGTTACCTTTCAAGACTGCCAGATTTTAGTCAAAGCACTGACATAGTTACTGCCATAAAAGAAGGCAACGTGAAATGTGAAGAGAGGAACAGTTACGCAACACTGAAAACTTACCAGATCTTTTTCTGTCTCTAACCACTGAAATCTTCACTTCCTGACCACTAATATTTTTTTCTTATGCTCTCCCCTGAACACCCACATATTTTAAAGGCACTTTGGGGATGGACATTGCCAGCCCCTGAGCTCATCCAGGGCAATTTGCACAAGCCAGGATGCTCCCCAGTATCTTGATGCATATTGTGCTAGTGAGGATTTTAATTAAACCCAGTGGCAGATAGTCTGAAGCAGCTGAGCCCCATAGCTATTGTGTAAAAAGGAAAAGCATTGAAGGAGTAGATGCATAATTATGTTGAAATCAGGACGCATTTCAAGCTCCCATGTAATTATCTAGGTCATCAAAACAGTCCCTCAAAACAGGAAATCCTTGTAATTCAGACACATTTATATATTTTTTAAGTTATAATATCAAGCTAGGGCAATATTATACGTGCATAGTATAATTTTAAACCACATATTTACCCCACAAACCATTTCTTAAAATACAAACTCCTGAAAAAATAACCGCATCTTCCTCTGCAACCAGAAGTATCTAAAAGCCTACCCTACCTCACATCTGCATAACAAGTGCTGTATTTTTAAACCTGACCTTCCAGTTTCTGGAAAATGAAGCAGAAAAGAAAGGTGAGAAGCTAAGACTTGCACAGATAACTCCACAGTGCTGTCAAAGAAGGAAATAATATTAGGAGGACCTTTGTCAACATTGTGTCATGACCTCATAAAAAATCCAAGACAAAAAAAACCAGCTTTGACACTGCATAGGTGTCATGGAAATCTGTAAAAATATATTTTAAAGAAGCTGATATGTTCTTCAATATATGTAAATACTAATTGTTTTTAGAGTATTCTGTTTAGGCTGAGTGCAGTGCAGTATCTTCAGAACTTCAATTAGGACTGAATCCTAAAAAGAAAACCCTTCTGTCAAGTTCAGATTGGAATTTCTGTCAAGTATGATAATTACTATCTCATCACCTGCAACTGCTTGCTTAAAAAAATAATTTAAAAAAAATCAATTAAAACCTTCAAAACGATTTGACTTTTTCCCTTCCTTACATAAAAGTGCCTTTGAACCTATGAAAATACCTGCTTGCTCATTGATTCTAGATCACTTTACAGTGAGGCTGAGGTAGACAGGTATAATATCCATTTTACATCAGATCACCACAGTCAGCATCATTTGGGTGGTGACCATGGTGGGAATCACTACAATGAGCAACACCTGTCTGTGTCACCATAGCTATGTCACTGCTCATATTCCTGTGTGTTCCCCTGCAAAATATCCACATAGCATTGCCACCACCATGAACACCACTGCTATCTGATGCATCCAGACTGTACTCATGCAGCTGAAGCCAAAGACTGTGGGCTGTAGCTTTTTATGGTGCACCATCATCAGCTTTTTCTCTAGAAAGTTGGATCCTTCTGCCCTGAATACCCTACAGCCCTTTGACGGAACGGCTTTCTGAAAAGAGGCAGGAGGAGGCAGAGCTGTGTTCCACACATCCAGCCACACTGTTCTACTCTTCCTTGCTTCGCATTTCTTCTCTCTTTCTCCAACTCAGTGATTTAAAACAAAATTAATTTAAAAAAAAAAAAAAAAAAGTGCCTCCTCTTTCTTGTGCTTATTGTCCCTCCCCCTCCCCAGTGTTTTTGCTCCTTCCCTGCACCTTCTTTTTTTTTTGTCACCTTCCCACCCACTGTTCACCTCCTGGAGAGCTAGAGAATTTTCTTTTCCAACCCTGGTTCTTAAATATGCCTTGAAAGGTTATGCTGTCGTTTTCTTCTTGCCAACTCCCTCCCCATCCAAGGGTCCTGCAAGTAGTGTGACCTTCTCATCAGCCTGCTAGTCGTGGTTAGGTTGGCTGTTCCCAGCACCAGTCAGCGGAGGCCTGACAGGGAGGATATCAGTGGCCAAGGTGTCTGTTTCCATTCCCTTGTTTTCTTGCATCTCTGGGCAGAGGTCTGCTAGGCAATGTCTGCTCACTCCTTGGATGCTTTCAGGAAACAGTGAAATTGCTTGTTGCTATCCCTCCACTCATACTTCCCTATTATTTTCCATTTTTGATCCTTTGAATCTCACACTCTTTTTTGTTTCTTGGCACATGTAGTCACATGATTCCTCCCTGTTCTTTTCTCTGTGACCTTCCCCTATCCCTTCCTTGAGAGATCTTGCAGATTTTTGTTGGACTGTTGTCTATATTCAATTTGATAAAGGCTGTGGTTGTAAGAGAAGCTATTTAAGAAAAGCATGCAAGCCTGGCCACTTCCTGCTGTCCTTTCCATACCTACTCCCCCATCATCCATAATTGTTGCAGCAAGGGTGCTGGAGGGTACATCCTTTCCTCTTCTTTTCTGTATATTTTCATGGACCTGCTATCCAATAATTTATCTACTTCATTTTTCTAGATGTCTATATCATCTGCAACCATAACCTCCCACGGCAAAAGATTCCAGAAGCTCACTAACAGCAAGCAGAAGTGTGCTCTTTTATCTGTTTTAAATTGAACTTCTACAATTTTGAAATGCCACCTAGTTTTATTACTGCAGGCTCTTGCACCAAGATTCTTCTTTCCTCTTCCATGCCACCTTAATGATTTTATAAACTTTGCCTACACCTCTCTCCTAGCTGGAAAGTCCCTGACATTTTATTCTTTTATCATAAGCCAGCTGTTTCCATCACCTCCATCATTTTAATTGTCCCTTTGCCTTCTCCACTGTATCCTTCTTGAGATGCAGAGACCAGAACAGCCCACCATGCTCAAGATGTAAGCACATCAAAGTCTTGTGTGGCAAACTGTCTCTCTCTGTCCTGCTCCCAGTAACCTTCCTGAGGATGCTAAGCTCTGCTGAGTTTTCTTTTTATTTATTTTTGGCTACCACTGCATGCCAAGAAAGTTATTTCAGACAATTATCAGTCCAAAATCAGTTTCTCTAGTTAAGCACTATTTCCAAGGTAAGTACTGGAGAAAAGTAACATACAAGGGAAAGTAAAATGACTTTCTCTCTGTCACAATAGTTGAACCAGACTTGTATTTCAAACTTTCTCTTCTTGTTTCCTGTTGCAATCATCAGGCAACTCTAGCTTCTTCTGTGTTGAAAATCAGCTCTTCCTTTTCTCTTCAACTTCCCCTATAATCTGTTTACTGACTTATTTTTCTTGATCTATCATAAGGATAAGTGAGCAATTCTAGAAAGCTATGGCTTCATTGTTATCCTCGGAAACCTGATTTACCAAGGCATAACTCACTGCCTCCACAGCTGAGACCCTGGCTTAGAACCAGCTACCTTCACGGTTTGTAGCTGCAAAGAGCAAAGCATCACAAATCTAAAGAAATAGATAACATAGTATCGCAGTGATACAGAAGTGTATTTAAAGGGAACATGTAACATTTTAAATATACTTTAAATTCCACTCCGAATATAGCAAACTTCAGAGCACTGTTTACACACATGCTTTTGGAAAACCCTACTAAACATGCTGTAAGTGAAAGGGTTTTTAAGCTCTCATCCACATCTAAAGCTGAGAAAAAAATTTAAATGCCTGAGCTTTCTCCTTGTCTCATGAGAACTATCCCCTCTGACTAATTGCTCTTCTGGTATCATAATGAAACCTTTCCTCATTGGGCCTATTTTAAACTATTTTTATTGTTTTCAGCTATGCACATTATGTTGGCTAGGTAACTCCCTAGCCGGTTTGTGTTCTCATTTGAAGTGACAGCCTACCAGTAAATAAAAATGTTCAATTACCAAATGAGATCTGAAACTGCAGCCCTATCACTTCAGACACCATTTAAAAAAAAAA
>VYXH01011882.1:167607-231356 GCA_013397275.1 Burhinus bistriatus | reverse complement strand
CCACTCCATCAAAACACAAATAAAAAAAAAAAAAAAAAAAAAAAGAAAAAAAAAAACAACAACAAAAAAACCCAAAACACGATAGCGAGGAAATAACACTGATTTGGGATTCACTTTTGAGTAGCATTTACTAATTAACTATTCCAAACACATTAAGAGCCTGAGGGAATCTTCCATGTCTCAGTGGTGGAAAGGCAGTTAGTCAAAACTTTTTATTTATAACAGTCACAAGAGTATTCAAACCAGGAGCTCTGTGCCTGCTAGCAAGGGAATGCACCTGAAGTCCCACTTCTGTATCATGTCTTACAATAGTATTCTACATGATATACATATTAAACTAGGTTCTTTAAAAAGGAGGGGGAAAAACCCATTTTTATGAATTCTCTTTTATAATGGACCAAGCTCCCTAGAGGTTTTCTGTACATACATAAACAAAGCTCACAAGACTTAGCCTCTTAGTTTCTTTCAACTGCTTGAATTATGATGGTCTGTATTAAATGTAACATAATAATCTCAAAGTTAAGTGAAGGAGGTTTAGATGACTAGCATATATACTCTCATATTTTTAGTGTTTCCTTCAGATTCTTCCTTCAGCTTTTCCCTTCTGCTGAAATCAAAGTTCAGAAGTACTCCTGTCTCTGCTGCATTACCCTTCTCCTATTCCCAGCCCACTAACCTGTATAGAAATACAATGGTCCAAGCTCTTCCTGTCTCTTCAGTTAACTTCAGTTAACATTTGTTCCTTCTAGTCATTGCATAATGGCACCCCTAGACTTCAACCTTTGCATTACTTTTATTGGTACCTCTTCACTTTTTGTTTAATATTACCCCATATTTTCCTTGATGGTGTCTAGAATTTGTGTTCTGAACATCTGTAAGTTGGTAGAATGGTTAGGAAAGTTGATTTAAATAATTGAAGCTCCAAGTTCAGCATCTTAGTGGGTTTCAAATGCATTTTAAATGTAAGAAAAGGAAACAACCAGAAAATGTGTTGTGGCTTTCCCTTTACAGTAGCTGGAGCTGAAGTTACTTTGATATGCAAGTTGTGTTTGGAGACTGCCATCAGATATCCAATTTTAATTTACTGTTTTTAAAACTGTCAGTCACAAAGTTCAGATCATGGCTGCTTAATACACTCAACAGTTTTAATACTGGAGTAATTTTACCCACTAATTTTGGAACAAGTTTTTATTCTAAAGTAGACGAGGAAACTTGGGCTGTACACTGCCTCAGCTACCTGGCACTCAGCTCAGTTAGGCAATAGCACACCTGTAAGCCAAAATAGTGTCAGTAGTGACAGGCAGCAACAGTCTGAAAAACAAATAGAAGAACAATCTACACAAAGTGTAGTGGCGACTCTCTTCTGCTGACATCTATTAAAAAAATGAATATATAAAAATCATTTTTTAGCTAGAAAGGTGTTGGCTCACACACTGCTTCTCTGCTGCATGACTTTATATATACCTGAAAAATATCTGGTTCCTCTTCATGGCAGCTAACCAAAATTTACCACTTTTATGTCCAAAGGTAGATTATTAACATACTGTCAGCAAAGCAGAGGAGAAAAAAAGAAGTCTATATCCTCCAGTTGACCCATTCATTCAAGACTTTTGTAGGTTTAATTATTTTTTATTTTAGGTTTCTTAAGTATTCCAACTTCCTTTGCTTTCCTTCTCAAACAAATGGTATGAATTTTAAGCAACAAATATGTGGTGACAGCTTTATACCACTGTGGCTGTTAGATCTTGTTTTGATAAGGAAACAATTCAGAACCAAGTTTGGTGAAATGCCTGCCTTCATGGTGCTCAGATGCCCTTGCTGTGGACTGAGGTAAACATTTTTTTATTTTTGTTCCAACCTCTGTTGACTCTCCTCTGCATTCCTTTCCCCGATATTTCACAGTTCTGAGAATAATTAGCAACACCCACTGGTGATAGCAGGGCTGCAGCAACCTAACAGTGATATCTTGCCAACACCAGCTGTGCTTCAGTATTTATTTATTAAGATCACACTATTTACACAGGACAAACTTGCTGAGATGGCAAAGGGATGAATACAGTTGCAGCAGCTGAATTTCAGCTTGACTTTTGGAAGGAAATAAAACCCATACTGGGTAACATTTTTTTGTAAGAAGAGGAAATCCGAGCCTTTAATTCCACTTTCAAATTATGTTTTGCTGGCTCTTGAGCTTAGTCTATAGGTGATAGAGGGGAATCTTGTACTGCAGGGTGTAGTGGGATGAAACTTCTTTGTGTGCTGCATTTAAACAGCTGAGCGTAGGGACATAGAATATGCAGGAAAAGGATGCAGCAGTGAGGCAGGCATCCCGTTCACATTGCTAAGGCCAAGCTGAGACTGAGCAAGCCAGAGGCTGGCTTTGTAAATCATGATACACTTGAACTTTCACATCTGCTTGTCAGAACTGTTGAGCAACATGAAAGCTAACGTCAGCAAGTCTGCTGCTTTCTAGTTCATCTTAGGAGGAAAAAAACATTAGGCAGGCTTATGACTTAATGTGTGTGTGCTTTACAGTAGAGTGAATGCTAGTGTAATTTAAAGGGCTAGACTTTTCCTTTAGGAGGTTTTTGTAAGGAAGGCTGTTAAAGTGCAACACAAGTTTACACTAGAAGACACTGCACATTTGGAAGATCCCTGGCTGCTTTATCCCTTTTATTTAGAAAATTATGTGTGTTTTCTGTTCCTCTACCCTGATTTGATTATCATTGCGTATGATCCAGTCGTTATTTCCATGATCAGGTAATAGATGCCTAAATAGAAGCATAATCTGAATCTTTTGCTTTAGTCTTTTCTAATTTTTGAGTGCTGAGTCATACAACCTGAAAAATTTATAAATACATTCACGTGAGATTTGTATAACACAGGCATGTCAAGAAGTCAGAACTGTGCAGACAATGGTTTTGTCTCACCTCCAGTTAACAATGGTTCATCTTTGTGCAAATATTTGCATGCATATTTAAAGCTTCTCAGGATATATTATTTTTCCAAAGTGGGCAGCTTCTCTGATTTTAATCAGTGTTGAGTGATTAGCATTCTTGAATACATACGTGAGAAACATTCTTAAGTACATTTCACCTGACCTCTCCAGCTATGTTAAGGATGATGTTATTTTTTATGAGCCATGAATACAGAATCATTGAGTGCTAGGAGGTAGCTATAAAATTTGGAGTACATCATCAAAAGTAGTTATCCTTAGTAACTGTTTTCTGGTCTGCATAAAATAAATTGACCTTCTATTCTTTTTTCATTAGCAAGCATCAATACCACAATAAACATCACTAGGGAATGCCAGGCCCTTTTCAGGCTAACAGCAGCCTCAATATGAGGCCAAATGATGGCATAAAATGCTGACCTGTCTCCTGTCCCACAGGTGGCAAAAATTCTGACTTGAGGGTCAGGTAAAATGTGAATGCTTTCTGTGGTGAGAGTGTTCACATATCTGTTTTTTGGACTAAGTGTTTTTTATGAGCAGTTATAAAAGTGATAATTTTGTAAGAAAACCTTGAGCCTCTCTTGACTCATTTCAACTTACACCTCACACAGCCTGGATACCTGTACAAGGCAACACTCCCAACTTTTCTCAGTTAAAATCAAAAGTCTTGCTTCCAAGCTGTTTTACTGAGGTTGTTCCCTAGCCTGGGATTCAAAAACCTGTGAGCAATTTATATATTAATATATATAGAGAGAGATATAACGTAGCTATATTAAAATATAGAAATCTATATATTATTGGTGTTTTCCACACAATATTTTGTTGTTGCATGGACATCTAATCCAATCCCCTAGCTAAGGTTGGTTTGTTAAAAGCATCTTATAGCATGGCACTTCCTTAAGGTTTATATAAAAGAATTTAGGACATTTATCTAATAATATATCTGACTAGATCTTGGTATTATAAATGTCTTTTGACAGATGTCAGAGTTAAAGGACTTGCTCAGACCACCAAGCAGGTCAGTTGCCAGCCTGGTAGAAGAGCAGGGCCTCCTTGCTTCTGCCTAGGATCTAGCACCATTTGAAACAGTCCTGGAGTGTCTACGCAGATGTAGAGGGTGTGACACAGGGCTTGGGGAGGATCCACAGCTTCTGAAGCAGCAGGTGGAAGGCTTCATGGCCTAACTTAGGGCTTCTAAAAGGACACTGAACCCTATGCTTAGGCAACTGAAGTAAGACTTAGTCTGAGATCAAGGCATGTCGATGTAGCTATCTGCATGCAAGTGAGGCATCCTGGCTCTTCATTTAATTCAGGATTGACAGGATCACTGTCCATGCTCTGAACTGATCAGCTCTCCCTTGATTACAAGAAGAGTTAAAACACCTATGCACTGACACCTACCCGTAGATGCACACATGAGAAGACAGGTAGTCACTTACCTTTTGTGTGAATACCTTCGACTGGATCTGAATCCCAAATTAAATACCATAATACCTGTGGTTCCTCTTTTACATGAACACATGTGCAAACCATCTTGATGCAACAGCTGTCTAAAGAATAGGGAAGAAAGGAGATTTTAAATGGAAAATAAGTTATCAAGTGTTTAAGTTATATTATATTATAAACCTTTAAAAGACCTAATACACCATGTTTGATGTATGTTTCTACATGCATATAACCTAGTGTTGAATGAACAATGTGCATATTTAAAAATTCATGACCTTCACTAAGAAGCAAGTAGCTGTGAGAACATTGTACCAAATTGTACCTGTCCTTTTATTAAATATGGTCAGTTATCCACCCCTTGAGAAAAAAGAAAAAAAATCTATCTGGATTATTATAAAGCAGCTTTTAAACTATTTATAACAAATAAATATATACATTCAAACAATTTTACTAGCACTACTGCTCTCTGAATACATATATTTTTCTTCTCCCGTATTCATGCAGCTTGCTATTATTTATCCATATATAAATAACTTTATTTAAATTATGCAAGGGTTTTTTTCTGGCATAGGCATAATAGCACAGTTTTACAAAATTATTTTTAGAAAATATTGTATGAGGAATAACACATGAACATGTAATTAAGATTATGAGAATGAAAAATTTCTTAGCATTAAATGTAAAAGAACGTATATAAGCAAAGCCTAGGCATTTACTTTTGGAGAAAAAAAAAATTTCTGACTGTTATGAGTTAACAAAACATAGAGTGAAAGTCATTATGTGGCCCTAACTTTAGTGTATTTTTGTGCCTTTTATGTCATTGTATGTGGTAGCTGAGTAAAAGAAAATGCATGAGGGTTTTTTTAATTTAATAAAAAATTGAATACAAACCTAAATATGAAATAGTTCTTACTGTTAGCAAGAATCCAATGATGTAAAATGAATAGCTGTAATGTCATAAAGACTCTAGGATGTTAATTAACCCTCAGGCAAAATTTTCCTTTTTGACATTGAGGAGGTCATAAAATCGCTCAAATATTTTCTTAATTAAAAGTCATATGCAAAACATCTGTCTTGGTACATGTTTACTTCTGCAATATTGTGCTCGTGTTAGATGATGTTGTTGAAGACCTTGTAGAGCTTAATAATGACAAAGCAGAGGAACAGAGCTGTTATAGAAGCTAAAAGACTTATTTAGAAATGGCACTAGAATTTGACAGAATTTAAAGATAGAAGACATTAAATGAAAATCCTATAGAAAATCTCAAAAATTAATTGCTAGAACAGTTCAGATTTTTTTTTAATCAGTGAAATATCTTGAAATCCAGTTATTCAACTGCCATTCATTAATATTTACACTGTGTTTCTGACTACACAGGACTGTGGCATTGGAGACATAAGATGCAGCTTTTTTAAAAGAGTAGAAACGTAGCGTAACAAAAGGGTCTCCCAAGCACAAACATTCAGTGACATCATTTCTAAGAGATGATCTTTTTCCTTCTGCCATCAGTTAGTGAAGCAATACGTCATTGTTACTAGAATAGGATTAAACTTACTGTATTTCAAAGTTACAAATCAATTTTCACAGTTTTAACCCGTGGGATTTCAAATGAATGGCAATTAATAGTGAAAGAAAAGAATGCTGGATGAAAGAAGGTTTTCTGTTTCATTGAAAACTATGTATAGGAAATTGACTTGAAAACCCGAAGTGAAGGTTTAAGGACTAAATTATATGAATTGTGGGGTTTTTCCCTTTTTTCTGTCCTTCTTCTTAAGAATGACGAATAGTTATTGTTTCACCTATGCGTATATACATGTAAAAGCAAAAATAAAAGGCAATCATTTGTATTTGTAACAACCAAACAGGAAGTATTAGTCTTAAAACAGCGATCAATAGAGATGATCTCCTGTCAGCGTTGGAAATGGCATGAAATGAAGGGAAAAAACACAAAAACAAAAAATCCAAACATGGGGAGAAATAAAAGCAAGGCTCACTCTATGTAACAGATCAATTATTTTCAGTCAATCAGAAACTAAGCTTCAAGCTTAGTGAACGTAGCAGGTTTTCCCTTTGACTCAGTAAGCATGAAACCACGTTGAAACCACAGTGCTTTCATTGTACTTTGACTACATTAAATCAATGTACTCTGGTTATGCTTTCACATACATAAACTGTGATTACAGAATAGATAAACACAATTTCACTTAGCCACAGAGTAAGACTTCTTATTTTAAAAGTGTATACAATTTAGATAACATGGAAAATAAATTGGATAACTTTTAAACTAATTGTGCATTTCACTGATGCAGTTAATTTAAACTTAATAAAACAAAAACTGTATGATATGCATTAATTAACAGATCACTTTATGTGTTTCTGTAAGTGTATACAAAATTAGAAAAGTTGACACAATAGGCATTAAATAATACAAAAAATTACTATACCTTTATAAAATTGAAATAGACAATCCAACAAGCACTCAGCAGACACTAAGTGAAATACTGACCTTTGGAAATTAATTTGGGATTTGTCATGGCCTCTGGTGGAGTTAGGGCAAATCATCATTTAACAAATTGCTTTAATATTTAGATTTAAAAATATATCTAACAATAATTTAAAATGCCATTATTTCCAGCAGCATCTCTCAATAAACTCTTAAATAATAAGTAATATAATAAGCTTAAAAGCTTATTTTTATATATAAGATAATACCTTATTTTACAGATGTGAAATCAAATGAGAAACTTAACTTTGCTACCATAATTCTTACAGTGTGCCAGCTACAAGCTTTCACATGCTTCTACAGTACTGTGGGATTTAGACTCAGCAACATTAGGAAACAATCACTCTACATACTATGTCTCAATATCAAATGTCAATGTTCATCCATTTTGTCTTATATACATTGTATTTTAAGATTAAAATCACCTATAGGAAATTCACCTGTAAAGAGTTATTTTTCATTATTGCCATAGTGCCAAATGCAATCGATTCATTAAACAACAAGTAAGAATAAATATGAAAAGGTTGCTTTTTAACTATGAGATCTCCATCACCTTACAGGTAAAAATCAATCTTGGTAGGCCAGGTCTTTGATCTATTGTCTGTATGTCTGACATATATCTGCCTTTGACAGTTGTTTTACTGGTCAAATATGAAAATCCACTAAAAACAACCAAGTCTGAGGCTGACTAACCAGCCTCCAAAGCCCAAGTGACCTTAAATGAGGTAGATTCATTTAAGTGCTGCCTCAGCACTTAAATGCTGCCTCAGCTACTGATGCACTGTCCTGGTTTCCACTGAGAAATGCTGTATGTTCTCCCTGTTGTGCTGTTTATCATACCTGGGAAATGGCTCAAGATTATTGTTTTCCTGTGCCTTGTAGTGCAGGCTTAGGATATGATGAAATCGGGTGTGTTGTGGCTGTACATGTTAATGATTAAGACCAATGAACAAGGTGAAATGGAAGCAGCGGTTTCATCTTTGTAGTTTGGGAACCTAGTGGAAACTTTTAATAGTTACAGTTTTTACCTTTCCTCCTCAGAGAACGAATTTGTGGGGGAGAGACCTTCCTTTAGCTCCTTCTTCTCCTCCAGGCTAATTACAACAGCATATGAGAATTTTGAATACCCTTGGGATGCTCGAACCAGCATGCTCCTACTGCTAGGTTTTTTGAATGTGCTCCAGATCTTGGTCTTGCTTAGGGTTAAACATCGATGCATATGCAGGCACACTATTTCAACCCCCACAAAGAGTACTGCAACTACTCCAGTCACCTATGGCAAGAGCTGCGGCTGTTCCAACCCTACATGACAAGTGCTGTAGCTATTCCAACCCCTATGACAAGCACTGCAGCTACTCCAGCCCCCACAATGACCGCTCTGGCTACTCCAACTCCTATGACAAGCTCTGTGGCTACTCCAACCCCTGCAACAAGTGCTGCAGCTACTCCAACCCCAGTGATGAGCGCTGCGGTTACTCCAACCCCCCCAATGGGCACTGTGGCTACTGAACCAGAGAACCAATCGTGCCAGTATCAATCGCCATTATACAGAAGAAAACATACACAAAAAAATGAGTTTGCTTAGGAAAGAATGAAGACGAACCACAGTCATTATGAGAACAACAGGAAGAACCAGAGGTAACCACCCTATCCTTATCCCTGGGTGAGCTGTGAGATAATTAAAAAAGATTCCTGTTGACATCCAGGTGAGCAAATTGTCACCTGGATGCTGGGATAACAGGGCCAGTAGCTTGGAATTAGAGGGTAGGGAAGCCAAGCAGCTGGAGTCTTTGTCTAGGGAAGGAGGTATTGACAAGGTGATTGGAGAAAGAACACAAACTCTCAACCTCTGGGGGCGACTTCTGTTAGCCATGAAGGAACAGTATCCCTTCAAGGAAGATATTATATGTCATTCAGGCAAGTGGACCATCATGGAGAGAGGTATCCAGTACCCGAGGGAATTAACTTTGCAAAAGTTGGTATATTGTGACCTGGACAACCCCCAGTCAACCACAGATCCAGATGAAGTCTGATGTATCCAACCCATATGGCAGAATTTTCTACAGAGTGCACCATCATCATATGCCAGCCTTTGGCAACAATGAGCTGAGGAGACGAAGAGGCAACAATGGTGGATACAATAACTGGCCAACTCCAGCAATATGAAGAAAATATTTCTACTTTCCTACAGGCCTGCATCCCAGTTGTTGAAAGACTGTCCAAGGAAAATAAAGACCTGTTCAAAAAACTATTCGGGGAGTTCCAGCAGCTCAAAGAGGATAGGTCCTACTCTCCATCTGTACGGACCAGTATCTCAGCTATTAGGAGTAAGCATCTTTCTGCTCAAGAGAGAGGATATAGGGGGTACATACCATGAGGCACCCTGTGGTTTTACCTCTGTGACCATGGAGAGGACATGAGGAAGTGGGATGGAGACCCTACCTCAAACCCGCAGGCACTGGTACGTGAGTTGCAAGGAAAAATGATGACTGGGGGTTCTTCCTGGAGAATTGCTGCTCCAGTTTCCAGTGGGCAGTTCCCCACACAAGGCATAAAGATTTCTGATCCTCTTGGAGGAACTCTTGATTTGTATTTCCAAGAAGTGAATAACAAGGATGGGATTCAAACACATGTAAGCCACGCAAACCCATTCATCGATGCTGGATACTACAGCTGGAACTAGAAGGGCCCTGCCTTTGGCCAGGTGGATGAAAGGGACAACCAGGTTTACTGGACTGTGTGGATTCAATGGCCTGGCACATCAGAACCCCGGGAGTATAAGGCTCTGGTAGACACTGGTTGCACTGTGTACCATAATGCCATTAAACTATAAAGGGGCAGAAACCATGTATATTTCCAGAGTAACAGATGGGTCCCAACAGTTAACTGTTCTGGAAGTTGAAGTGAGCCTAACCAGGAATGAGTGGCAAAAATATGCCACTGTGACTGGCCCAGAGGCTTTATGCATTCTTAGCATAGACTGCCTCTGGAGAGAGTATTTCAAGGCAACTTTCTCGAGATCGATGTCTTCAACCTGCAGACTGTGGACATGGACCATGCCAGATACACCGTTGTGATCTCCAGATGCAGCGTGCCACACACACCATCTCTCCTGGCCTGAAAGACCGTTATGATAGATGGAACCCAAAGTTATGGACTAAATGAACTCAGAGGACATTTTAGAAGGGTGGCCCACAGAGCAAGGGAATTATGTCTGTGTAAGTATATACATATATATATATATCTATATTTCAAAGACAGGGTAGTGGTGGTCACTTTGAAAAGTATAAGGCCTGGGCATGATGTAAATGGTATGGGATAAGGGTGGATACTGTCCTTGTTTCAGCTGGGAAAAAGTTAATTTTCTTTCTAGTGACTGCTGTGAAAGGAATGTCAATAATATATATTGTTTTAAGTTGTTGCTAAGAGATGTTTACAATAGTCAAGGACCTTATTCAGTTTCCCATAGAAGCATAGACAGAACAATGAAATGGCCAATAAAATATTCCATACCATAGATGTCATGCTCGGTATATAAATGGGGATTAGCCGGGGGATGGGAATCCGCGATCATGGCTCGGGACAGTGCCAATTCACCGGGCAGTGAGAGTAACCTGTGTCATTATTATTATTGCTACTAGTGTTGTTATTTTTCCTTTTTTGTTATTGTTTTTATTAAACGTCTTTATCTCAACCAGCAACTGGTTTTTTCCTCTCTTTCCCCTCCTTTTTTTTTTTTTCCTCTTCTCCCCATCCTTCTTGGGCAGGGGAGTGAGTGAGTAGTTGTGTGAGTCTAGTTGCCAGCTGGGGTTAAACCATGACATGCACTCACCTGTGGAGTGGGATGTGGGTTTCGGTCCATTTAGATTTGGCAAGTGCGCCAGCCACACATCATTACTGTTAGCTGTTGCACCTTCAACTTATCCTACTGTGGCTACCCTTTAAAAACAGCAGCTTTGACAACATTTTGTGAGGGTCCTGCATACACGTGCTATTGCTATGGATTAAATATCCTTATAGATTTTCCCTCCAGCAGTTGACTTCCTCTCAAATAGAAATCTGCCAGCTGTGTTTCTGACATTCATGTTTCTTCTATTTTTAAGAATAACCATTTTTTCTTTTCAGAATTTAAATATGTGAAAGGCATTACTACCCCCATAGAATGTGGAGGGAAGCAGATCCAAATATCTCCAGCAATAGACCAATAATGGTCAACAGACACTCCGATAGAAAAGGGAGATTGAAGTGGGAAATCTCAAAAGAAAACTGAGTGGTTACTTTAGTTGCTACGGAATAAAATCTGCATTGTATGTTCTTTGCAATTAGATATGGACTTGATTTTAAGATTATGGATGTCTTTCTGAAGAGTGATAGGAATGTACTATAATTTCTCTATTGATAAAAACAGCAACAAAACATTTATCTCATAATTTTACAGATTGATTACAGATCAAAATATTTACAGATCCATAGAATTTTGCTAAGTGATGACCAGAAGCACTTTCCTTGTACAGCAAAAATATGAGCAGTTTCATCCAAGTACACATACTTCAAAAACTATGTACTGAAAAGATTCCAACTTTGACAATACAAATATCTTATACATATGCTGGTATTCATTAATCAATTACGAGTCACAACACATCCACTTTAGAATATAGATTAAGGAACAAAAATTTTTTGTGTCTGAAATACTATAGATTGTTATAAAAACCTGTTTGCATCTGTCGAATGCACTTCAAATATTCATTGTACCTTTTCATTCATTAAATTTTGACACCTTCTACTGCCTTAACAGTGTTACTAGCCTCTTTACTTGAAATGAAAGCTCTTCAGAGCATAATAGATTTAAGTATCTGATAATGGTAGAGATGGGCAACATACCAACAAAAACATAAGGTTCAATAGTAATGTTCAATGAAATCTCTACTAACAGCTTGGTATTAAATATAAAAATACTCAGTATTTCTTTTTTTACAATATTTTCCATCACATTTTACATTTTAGTTACATGAAAACTTAGTTGGCTAAAGGGAGACGCATGTGTACAGAATTAAAGAACAATTTGCTATTAACCATGGCTCTTCATCTTGTTCTACCATCCATAACAAAAATTTAATTTACAGAAAGATTAAAACTAGACAGTTAGGGCAAGACTGTAAAATAAAAGATAAATGCAGAAATCAGTTACTTTCAACTCATAAGTGTAAGGACCTTGCAAGTATTACTTCATGGTTTCTCCACTGTTAATAGAAAAAAATATAATGTCTCATGGAACATACAAGGAGAAAGTTGGTATTGAGTTATATTGAGCTGAAAGGTTAGATTCAGGTAACAAACCCCAAATTTATTATATTTAAAACAGCCTGTTAGGATTAAAGGGGATTTAATCAGATCTTGACTACCTAGTACCTAGTTCTTAGGCAGTGGTTGATCAGTCCCAGGATACCCCCACATGGCTAATACCTGCTTCAGAGGAGTTGCCTGGTGGAATGTAAAATATTGCTGCTAATTTCACTGTAAATCTAAGTATTGAACATAACAGTGAAAGCACCTGGCATGGGTTGACAGTGTGGTGTCTGATCTGTCTGCAGATTTCCTATGTGAGAGGGCAAACCTTTGTTTAAGCAGAGAAAAAGCAAATATGTTTTATGAAATAAAACTGGAACAGGCAATACTGTCACAAGGTTTTATTTTGTAACCAAACAGAAAGAAATTGAAGGCAGAGGAAGGATAGTTTTGTGAGTGATGAGAAAGGCCTGAAAAGCTGCATTCTTTATCTCCTTTAGATTCTCCTTGTGGTGACAAGTAAACTTCTGCCACTGTTTTTTCCCAGGTGTACTCTAGTTGTGCACTTCTTCCTTTTCCTAGTCTAAGTTTGAAAAACAACAGAGATACTGTCTACAAATAGATGGTCTACCTACTGATAGACAGTGTAGATATTTCTAGTTGAGCTGGTTATCTACATTCCCTTTGGAGTCAATTAAAAGAAAATGTCTCCCAGGTTTGTTTGAACCTGAGATATATCTCTAAAATGAAATGGATAAATTGGCTGAACCAGCTCCCTTTATATGAAATAAGAACAATGTTACCACAGTTCTCAGGAGTGTTACGAAGACATCGGGTGAGACAAGAAGTGTACAGTATCGCCTAATTCCTGTATAAAATATTGAATCCGTTGATTTCAAACATTTAAAAAACAAAGCTTATAGTTTGGTTTTTTTTTTTTTTTTTTTCCTAGGAAACCTGACCCCTGGACAAGAGAAAGCACGTACCCAAGACAGCTGCAAAGGCCAGGGACCCAGCCAAGGCCACAGCAGCTTGGACCAGTCAATGCTAACAGCTTGTCACCGGTCAACACTGACAGTTTTGGAGAAGATGTCAGATGAGAGTTTGTAGAGAAACTAATTCTGGCAAGTGTATTCCCAGTTTTACTTTGAACAGTATATTTTGGGGAAAATTTTCCTCTTCTAAACTCCATAGGAGACTTCCATTACTTTTTTCTGTTTTTTTTTTAAAGAATAACTGATCCCCTCTCTGTTTATTCAGACTTCTCAGAGATAAGACATACTACAAAGTAATTTGCAAGAAAATTAAATACATTATTCTTCCCATAATAATCACTTCTACAAACCACAGTATAAATAAGTGCAGCTTAAATGGCAGCTTAATTCATATACAATGCTAGATTTCAAATTTTGATTCTCTCCTGAAGTCTTCTCTGCCTCAGCTTTTGATCTTCCCATAATCTCGATGTTCTCAGTCAGAGAAGGATGAACTTTAGGTGTTGCTAAAAATAAAGTATATAAAAAAACTGTTTCAGCTGACAATACTCAAGATTCCTTGTATTCCTAGAACAAAGAGTATGAGTGCACTGGGGACCACTTAAAGGTCATTTTTTCAGTATCGGATAATGTTAGAACTAAGAAAATAAACAGAATGTTCTTGGCTGAAATGAGTCAGACCATTTTCGAGTATACAGTATAAGCCATTAAGATTTAGTTCTGGCACACGATCACTCAAAAGAATAATGACTTTCACCAAAAAGGAGATGATTTAATTGCCTAACCTGCATTATCCTACATGATAACACTGTAAGCCTTCTTAGTGCACTCTTCCCTTAAACTATGTTATCCATTGTGTCAAACTCTACTCTTCTTCTCAGATGCACCATAATGGTTTAGCAAATAGAGCTTCACTAACCTTACTAAGAGTGCAATCTAACCTAATTTTGTGCCCTGATGTAAGAGGCTTAGAGGCTGATCCTGAAAAGACTAATGCCTGTCTTAACTTTCTGTGCTGCAACCAGCTCCACTGGCATCAGTGAAACTCCTCAGAGTGTACAAAGAGCATACACATCCATTAACCTTTGCAGAATTAGAGGCCTAAACTCTGTGCGAATGACACAGGACAGGACCGTGTGCTCTAAAGCAACATTTTACAATGGAGAACACTATGACATGACAAGTACAGCTCTATGATTTTTCTGAATATTTTTCTCAATTTTTTGAAGCTGAGTTTTAATTATTTTGTACTGCAGAAAATATCTGCAAAAGCTGCGTTTTTCTTGTGGGATGTCATAAAGAAATCTGTAATTTTGTGTATTTTTGCTCTAAAAATCAATCCCTGTTTTCTTAAGAATGGAATGGAACATCACAGCAAATTAAAATATTCCTCCAGCATTCTATTCAGTTGTTTCAGATTGAAGTATTAACACTTTATGCATAAATAAATATATTGTGGTTTACAGCAGGATTTCTATAGGTGGAAGAAGTTTTTACTGGATAGTTATTCATTGTCTGTTTTTTCCAACTCAGGCTATAGGCAAATCAAGACAAAACGGTCATCCTGAAAAGTTATTGTACGTATCTTAAGTTCAGAAATCAAGAGATATGTATATACTTTAGCTTGACCTGAAATTCTAAGGAACTCGGAGATTGAAGAAATCTTAAGTTTTTTCCACTGAAATTTTGCCACTAATAAAGATTTTGAAGAAGTGGTGAATCTGTCATTTATAACATACATTTTTCTCTGAGTAGCCACATCACATAATATTATTTTAGCAAAAAGAGACAAACATAATCAGTTCCAGTCTATTCCAGACTGAGACTAACATGTTTGATTTGTCTTCAGCTGTTGTTTCAAGACCTATTCCTTACACATAACTGTCCTACACAACTCCTTTCCCCTAGATTTTATTAAAGCAGCTTTTCCAGATGATAATCACAGAATACCAGGGGTTGGAAGGGATCTATAGATCATCTACTCCAACCTCCTTGCCAAAGCATGTTCACCTAGGGCAACTTGCACAAGATCAGGTCCAGGCGGGCTTTGAGTATCTCCAGAGAAAGAGACTCCACAACCTCTCTGGGCAATCTGTTCCAGTGCTCTCTCTGTCACCTTCAAAGTAAAGTCATTTTTCTTTATGTTCATATGGAACTTCCTGTGTTCCAGTTTGTGCCCATTGTCTCTTGTCCTGTCGCTGGGCACCACTGAAAAGAGTCTGGCCCCATCCTCTTGACACCCATCCTTTAAATATTTATAAGCATTGATGAGATCCCCTCTCAGTCTTCTCTTCTACAGGCTAAACAGACCCGCGTCTCTCAGCCTTTCCTAATAAGACAGGTACTCCAGTCCCCTGGTCATCTTCATAGCCCTCCGCTGGACTCTATCCAGTAGTTCCCTGTCTTCCTTGAACTGGGGAGCCCAGAACTGGACACAATACTCCAGATGCGGCCTCACTAGGGCGGAGTAGAGGGCGAGGATATCCTCCCTCTGATCACAACCCTTTGAGCTCTGCCATTCAGCCAGTTCTCAATTCACTGTCCACTTATCTAACCCACACTTCCTAAGCTTACCTATGAGGATGTCATGGGAGACAGTATCAAAATCCTTGCTGATGACTTAAAGCTGTTGTATTATCTGAGAGGTTGTCTTTCTTGTTCTCAACACAATAAATCATATATGGATTATAGCAGAAAACAAAGTTAATTATATCAGATGTGTGAAAAGCAAAGGCTATTTCAAAGACACCCTGCTATCGGGCAGGTGACTAGTGGGTTTTCTTGGTCTTTGGTTAATGTGTATCAAAGAAGAACAAGTGAAGATTTCATAGTTCCAGAACTTTATTTAAAGAAGAAGAACAGGAGGATGAATTGAAGAATTTAAGATAACAGATTAACATTCCATACTAAAACCACATATACTCATGGTTGAGTTTTTGCTCTTAGCTTCCATAGGGCTGATAAAATCTGTAGGGCTAAGCACAGTTCATATATATTTTACAGACAAAGCGCAACAGAACAGGTCATCTCTAACTTGGTTGAAAATATACATGGAAGAAGCAAAGTGAAACTAGTAAAAGAAGGAGCATGGGATACTCGAACTGTACTCAGGGAGCTAAAAGAAAGAAGCTAAACAAGAAGAAAACTGCTTTGTTTGCTGGTTTCCTAAGGAAGTGCTCTTATAGGCCTGGGTTCAATGGAAGAATTCTGCAAAAGAAAATTGTTATGAGCAGCCCTGCCCTGACAGGAGAGCTGAGCATCTGGATTATGCTGTAAACAAGAGGTCATTTCAGAAGTATCTTCTGTCCATGCTCTTTCCAAGGAAAGGACACACCAGAACAGCAAGCTTCAGTTGCTGAAGAGAATTCTTAATGAGGATTCTCCATAGGGTCCTTCTTTGCTTTGAATCATCTGCACTGTAAGGAAAAAAGCAACTGTCAATTTTATTATGTGACTTGGAGGGCTGATGCATATTTTCATCATGTTTCAGTACATTGTTGCCTCCATCAAGTGGAGTTCTGATAAAAAAGTCCAGAACACCACAGGCTTGGAAAGTAAATGACAAAAATCATGTAGCTACACTTAAATGTTTATTTTAAAAGCTTTAATTTCTCCTCACCTTTCATACCATAAAATATTAGGGTTGATCTGAAAAGTGTTTTTAATAACAACTGAGGGGGCTAGCTGAATGTGCTGCACTCAAATTAGGCTAGATGTTGGATACCTAATATTAGATACCACTGCGAGACACAAAAGATTCATGAGTGCTGTGTTCTCATCTTCACTTTCTTTCCTCATTTCTCGTTTACACATTGGTTATATTAAGAAATAAGGAAAACTTTTTCTTTTTCCCGCATAATATCATAAGAACTAATGTTTATGAAGATACTAAAAAATGTCTTACATGAGAGGGTTGCCATGTAAAGTGTTATTGATTTTGAGAATACTTCTTGTGAATGGATAAATGATAACTCATACCATTAGCTGTCTAACAAAACATGTTTTAAAATTTTTGAAATCCCAGGAAAGAACCTCAGGATAGTCTTGGTGTTCAAACTTTTCAGACTATTGTTCAAAGTACCAGCATTTCTTTAGCTGCCCTCTTTTAAAAATATCTTATAACACAAATCCACTCCAAAAATGCCACTTTTAATGACTCTGCTAAAATTTTAACTTAGCACTCCATCGTATCCAATAAAAACAGTTCCTGTAATACACAAGTTTCAGATAACCATGACATATAAATTGCCTGCAGAAGGAAATCAGAGGAGTATATCTTGAATTCAGCTTATCTGTCAAAAGCTTAAAGATAATTTCTGACCAGTGTTACAGGAACAGTTTTGAAAAACCTGCTTTGGACTGTTAGTAAACGACAGCTATTGGAGAGATAAAAGCACCAGCTTGGAAAATGAGAACTCCTTTAAATTTCACTTAATGGAGCCTATTTCTGAGTAGTTACACGCCATGAAGTTTTGGTTTTGCTATTTAAAAACCTTAAGATGAAAAAGACAGCAAGAGGAGAAGGGTTAGGATTGAGACAGCAAGAGGAGAAGGGTTAGGATTGAGACAGCAAGATTATCTTTTGAGATAATCCAGAAACATGGCAGTAACAGTAACCCCATGGATTATTTGCAGAGTTTCTCATGAAATGATGAACCTGGTGGGTAACCTCAATAAAATATTCTGAAGGCAGACTACAGAGCACAGAAGAATTTAATACATTTATAAATATTTCAGAATTCTGAATAGAAAGTTGCTATTTTATAAAAATGAAAGACGAGGAAATATCCAGATCATTAAAACAGAAGCATATACATCTAGTTAATAATTCATAAAGATTAACTACCTGATGTTAGGAAGAGGCTGATTTCCCCAAATAGACAATGCACTTGCACACAGGTCCATTGGATAACCATAAGTAAGACTTGACATTATTGTGTAGAACAATATGAAATGAAGTGTCCAGATGATGCAATAGGAGCTGAGTACAAATAGGCACTCTACTCTGTGGGCTGCTGACAGCTCAGGGCTTCCACCTGTGTTTGTGGGGCTGGATACAATCATGGGTGCACTAGTTTTTATATCTGATTAAGGTACAAATATTTAATCAGACCCTAATTAAGGAAGTCTGTATCTACCTACCATAAATTCCCTAGCTACTCTGGCTCTGTCCACCTGGTATCACACTTTGCCTGTCAGGGCTTTTCAGAGAAAAGTTTCTGTTTAGCTGTTGAATATTCTGGAGCGTTTTCTCTTCCACACTCACCTTCATCTTTTCCAGGGACTTCCTTCAGAAGCTGAGGGTTAAAAATACTGCTCTTCAAAAAGAAAATGCCCATATGTAAGAGACTGCTGGAGAGTGCCAACTCCAGAAACTGCACTCATGACCACAGACGTACGCATATACACATACTCATGCATGTACTCACTCATTGATAATACTGCAAATGAAACAGGAGAAAGCGTAAAGCAATAAATTTGAAGACAATCAAGATTCATTGATTTAAAAGCTCAAAAGGGACTGTTGAGGTTATCTATTATGACTTTCTATTTCGTTCCTCATAAAGAAATTTCCTGAATTAACTTCCTTTTTAAATTGAACTACAGCCCATATTTTAAAAATAATAATATACCTCTCAGCATTCATATAAATATTTTCAGTGATGGCGATAATCTGTCTCAGGCCATGACAAGTTGTTCTAGTGGTTAATTATTTTTACTGCAGAAAATGTTTGCCTTGCTTTTTGTTACTGAACACATCTAGCTTCTGTTTCCAGCTCACTGGATCTTGGTACATTGTTGTTTTTCCTTATAAATATATATAAACTAGGATTACTCTTTGTTAGTTTGCTGAAATTATTCTTTGGCATTTTTCTCTTGATAAAATAAATAATTTTTTAAAAATAGATCTTCTGGCTTTCTACTTAGACACCTTTCATGGTGCTTTTCTAAATTTAATGCAATATTTCAATACATTTCCAGTATTGATATAAGGCAGGAACACAGAATTCCAGAACTATTTGTGCCATTATCAAGATCAGAAGAAATATAGTCTGTCTTCTCCTACTCTCATCTTTATATACATCAGGATTATATTAGTCCTTTTGGTCCCATTATGGTACCCATCATTTTTTCAATTACTATTTCCCAGAACAAAGTTGTTATTCTTGAAGAATCATGGCCTTCATCTTTTGATGTTACATATAGGACCTTATATATTAATAAAATGTATAGTTTTTACCAGGGTAACAAACTGATCTAGATCACAACTACTGACAGCTTCTCCTGTGCTTGTATTGGTTACACCTGTATTGGTAGTAATTCAATACCCTTTTCCTACTTTCTCCATATAAAAGAGCACAGGGTCACAAATCATTCCCCATAGGAGCTATTAAAATGCAATCAATTGATTAGGGCTTTTTATTTATAATTACACTTTAAAAGGAGTTAGTTTTTAATCAATTTGTACACTGAAACTCCCATTTTCATTTTTGTTTTTATTTTCTAAAAGTTAATTTTTAATAAATCACAGAATCACAGGGGTTTGAAGGGACCTCTGGAGATCATCTAGTCCAACCCCCCTGCCAGAGCAGGGTCACCCAGAGCAGGTTGCACAGGACGGCGTCCAGGCGAGTTTTGAATGTCTCCAGAGTCGGAGACTTCACCACTTCTCTGGGCAGCCTGTTCCAGTGCTCTGCCACCCTCAAAGGAAAGAAGTTTCTCCTTGTATTTAGATGGAACTTCCTATGTTCAAGTTAGTGCCCATTACCTCTTGTCCTGTCACTGGGCACCACTGCAAAAAGACTGGTCCCATCCTCCCGGCACCCTCCCTTTAAGTATTTATAAGCATTGATGAGATCCCCTCTGAGTCTTCTTATTGTTCATGTTGTATTGAAAAAATTTAAAACATAAAGAAGATAAACCCAAAAGGTATCTAGAAAGAAACTAGGATGCATTAGTTCCTTGAAGTGTCTTGTGATTTTTGTACCAAACTCATTATATGTATGTGGCAGGGGGAAGGAAGAGTACCAAGGCTAACTTTCAGTTCAACAATGATGGGATCTTTGCAGTATTTCTTCGACAAACAGAAATGAGTTGGACATTTCCAGTTTTTAAATGAAGAAGGCAAGGTCGATGCAAAAATGGAAATGAAACGTATGACTTCTTTTTCTCCTTTTTAAGAGTTCTAAAAGAGATTTTAAAAATAGTTTAGAAATTACTTCCAGAAATTCTGAATAAACACTTTGAGAATTGGAAAAGGGAATTATTCCCCATTAGAACTATCCTTCTGTCTGTTTTTTACAGAGAAAAATAATATAGAGAAATGATTAAGAAATTCTGTGTTTAAATTATCCTTATTTACAGCATTATGAGTAATCGATATGTTATTTTGGGTGCATTCGGTCACAGCTATCAATTTAGCACTGATTTACCATCGTACTGCTTTTAATGTTAGTCTGCAGCTTTTACAAATGTTTAAAAACTCAGACCAAAAATCCAAAAATCCTTGAGAAATGTCAATTATACTTCTGCAGAGCAACTAAACACTGCACGGATAATGCAACTGACAATTACAGATCAATGGGTTTGATGAATCATGAGCATGAATTTTGGGGTCATTAAATGCTGGCAGGTGTAAATACTACAAATATGTATTTGAAGACTTCATTTGTTCGGTAATCTTGAGTAGAGATAATAGTAATTTTAAAAAAATATGTAACTTGGTGTTAAATACCAAGATCAGTAAACAACTTCTGGTTAAGGTTCAGAATACACTTCCATATAGAAGCATCATGGAGCAATCCAGCTTTTCCACATAGTCACAGAGAACTTGTGCTACTGCTTTTTACGAAATTCTGGAGCACTACCGTCCCCCAGTTTACAACTACAACAGTAGAATGTGTGGTTTCCATAGAAACCAAAGAATTCCAAATGAGGCGGAAAAGTAGGCTGCAGCATACTTCTACCCCTTCATACAGAAAAAATAGTAAGCAGACATGCACCATGAACAAAATACTTGATCTCCTCTCCTCTCCTCTCCTCTCCTCTCCTCTCCTCTCCTCTCCTCTCCTCTCCTCTCNCCCTTCATACAGAAAAAATAGTAAGCAGACATGCACCATGAACAAAATACTTGATCTCCTCTCCTCTCCTCTCCTCTCCTCTCACAGAGTGCATGAATGGCAGTGGCAAGACCATCCCACACAAAGAGGAAATAAAAACTGATGGTGCCATGTGCTGCCATGTGCTTTTTATGTATGGATTTGCACTATGGTAGCAACCAGCAAAAAAGCAATTAAAATAAACAAATCAATACTTTTATTTATAAACTACTGAGAAGGCTTCCTTAGAATCATAGAATTGTCTAGGTTGGGAGGGACCTTTAAGATTATCAAGTCCAACCATTAATCTAGCACTGCTAGGTTACCACTAAACCATGTGCCTCAGCACTACATCTACCCATCTCTTAAGTACCTACAGGGATGGCAACTCGACCACTTCCCTAGACAGCCTGTTCCAATGCTTGACCACCCTTCCAGTGAAGAAATTTTTCCTAAGATCCAGTCTAAACCTCCCCTGGTACAACTTGAGGCCATTTTCTCTTGTTCCTTGCAGTGCCTGTTGCAGTTTGCAGTGTCTTGCAGTGTTGCAGTTTGCACTATATTTGATATGACAAATCCTTGGCAACATTCCTGAAGTCTGAAGCCTTTCAACACACTTTGACTGCCAGTGTATACGCTTTCAGAGGTGTAACGTTTGTATGACCAAACTCCAAAAAGACCTTGAAATTGTCAGCTTTAAATTAGTGTTACACTGCTATGTGGGAAACAAAAATGAAGAACAAGAATGTAACTACTTCTTTGAGTACCAGTAACTTATTCATTGGGCAAAACTCCCATTTTCTTGCTAGCCTATTATTTATAATAATGTTGATTTTTTTTTTTCAAGTTGCTAAGGGATACTTTAAGTAAAACAACATCTTTAATTTCATATTGGAATATACATCACAGAATTCACAGACCAACTCCAACATAGCAAACCTAAAAAATGAAAAGGAATAAGTTAACTTGCAGAAAGAACATGTTTTATCACTGTGAACAACCTGAGGTAATAAGTAACTAAACATTTGCATTCTGTTACTGTTTTAAACAGCCATGTTTCTAACCATCTTCTCCTAACTAGGATAGTAAAACCAGCGCCAGTCTGCAGTTGCCATTTCTGAAGTTCTAAAGCTCTCTAAGAGTTTTTAGTAACCTATGGAGCATTGCAGGTTCCTATAAGTAATAAGACCTATTTGGTAAGAAGAGTTAGGCATTTGCTTGTGTGTCTTTAAATAGGTCCAATTAGAATTTCAATGTTTTATACCAATAAATTTTTATACCAATAAATGTGGGAAATTGGTTAGCGGAGAGAGCTCACGTAAACATAATCCAGCTCGCTGAGCAGGAGCTGGAGAAACACCGTACTCAGCTTCTGTAATTGCCACCTGCAAGGACACACCAGCGCGTAATAGATAACAACAGAATGCCTGTGCCCACCCAGGCATGGGAAAAGGAGAATAGCTAACCACAAAGAAGGAGCTAAGGGTGGAGTTGACACTTAAGGAAATAAGCCAATTAGGAGCTCCCGTTTTGCAATATGCATGAGCTAATTATATCAAAGCATAAAAGACGAATGTATCACTTAATAAACGAAGCTTGCTGATCACTCATATTGAGTGTGCTTGTTTTCCCTCCGTCGCAACAAATAAATACATAATTTTAATTGTACAACTGAATATGTACTCCCAACTATTTGGACCTTCAAAGCATGTAGATCAGAAGTTATGAAAAACATATCTGGTGCTTTTTGTCACTTCTATGGAATCTCTAATTCTTGTGAGCATCATCCTCCATAAAGAATTCATATTTATCTGCAGTAAGTTCGAAGCAGTAATGTTTAAACAGCTTCTTGAAACTAGTGCCTTGCTGTAAAACCTTAGCAGCATCTCAAGACACCTACAGACTGGTTTATCAGACCAGCAAACTGTTGAATTACTGTCATTACTGGTATTATTTGACTCAGTATCTGTCAACAGAAAGGAAGGTAAAATAATGAAACACTTAATAAAACAGAAATGCACATACAAATTTTCCATAGTTCGTCTGAGTTGAGAGTAAAAGCCTCAGAAAGAGTGTTGCTTCTTGTGCAGTGTAGGAAAAGACACTGATGATTTTCCCTTATGATCATGTTTTGAGGACTTACGTTTCAGTGGAGAGCTTCTTAATGTCCCTAATTGTCCAAGCAAGTAAAGATCTTGTCCGTGTTAAATTCCTAGGGACAGGTGCTTTGTAGCTTGGTCTCCTAAGGATACGAGGCTTACATCCACACAATATGCACGTGTTTATGCATGTGAAGGTCTCCAACTGCCTGACTCAAAAAAACAAACAAAAGACCAAACCATGTAGGTTCTCAAAGCTATTTTGTTCCTAGGCTGCCAAAGAGAAAGACATGATTAATGCACCAACAGAGTGGAGAAAGCAGCAATTACAAGCACAGCCTCTCTGAGATTCCACAAAGGAAACATGCTATGAAAATCCCAACTGCACAGAAGCTTCTGATGGCAATTGCATCTCAGATACAACAGGATGCAACCACAGGATGTAAGAACATCTTCCTATTTAGTTACAGTGCTCATGCTTTACCTGTTCAGGCAAGGTTAGTGAGAGCCCTGAGGGAAATTCAAGTCAAATTTTTGTTCTGGATATTGCTGTCCCACTGAAAGAAACTTTTTGCTGAGTGTCAACAAATACCTTGTCTCCAAACACATAATGTATCCCAAAAGAAGTTGCTGACCACTTCTAAGACACCATTCATAGAAATAAGGGAGTATTTTTGCTACAGAAACTGAACTCTGGCCTTGGAAGGAAAGGCTGACCAAAGGGATATCTCTTAACTGAAATACATAACACGGTTACCAGATATCATCCTGAAATGGAGACATAAGTAGTTTTCCAAAATGACTTCCAAATTCAAAAACAATAGCAACCACAACAACAAAAGCAACAACCAAACAAGCAAAATTTAATGTATAAGACCATATTCAGCTTGGGGAAAATTGTTTTTATTTATAGTGCAAGTTTTCCCATAAAGTAGAGTAAATACCACAAGAACTGGTTAAAGTGTGCTGAGGATTGCAGGAGAAAGATACTGTTTTAACAACAGAAAGACCTACTAGGTGTTGAGTGTGCCTACAAGCTGAGTTGGGGAGATAACTGGGTTATTTGTGAGTGTTAGCAAAAGATTGTCAGGCTTCACGTGTGAATAAGTGGTTACAGCTGGAAATATTGCTTTTTCTCTGTTGCACATCTTTGAGCGTGGTTCAATTCACGTTTAAGCACGAGGAAGATGTGAAAATGGAGGAAAGCTAGATATAAAATACTGATACACTTGTATCAGCAGAGTCGCAGTCAGGATTTTTCTGCTGATTTCTGGATTCAATGCCATCAAAGGAGCAAGCATCCTGACTGTCTTAAGGGTGTGATAACCCTTATTTATCTTTAGTGGCAAGACGGCTGATTCTGTTGCTTTCCAAGATGTAGCCATTCACATTCTCTTCCAGTGGTAATGAGTAAATGTACTCTTTACATTTCGTTTTTGGTTGTTGCCTGCCTTCTTGACAGTTCTGATCATCATTTTATTGAGAGAAATTCAGGCAGAATTCCTCTGGAAGCTTGTGACAGGAAGCAAGGAAGGGATACAACCAAAAACTGATGGAGACATCACTGGTTTTGGGTATGTCAGCACCATGCAACAGACCATTGTGCTGAAGTTGTACTGCAAAAGCTGTTCCCTTTTGCAGCTTCTGCCTGGCGGAAGCACATACGGCATGGGACAGAGCCATGACAAGATACTTACTTGGTCCACAAGACAGGATAGTCCTGCCTTTTTGGCACTGAGTCTAATGAGCACGCTTGTCACCACATTAACATGCTTCTACTGCTTCCAGGTTCAGTGTTAGTGAAGATCAGCTGACTCTGCACTTTCACTTTTCTTGAGGTGAACGTGTATGATGTTAGCCAGTTTCTTACTCCTGTATTTCTAGGCAAATATGACTTTGTATTTTGTGAGAAAATATGTACACTCCCTGAGGTGTATACAGAATCTGAGATTATGCTACTACAGTGAAAAACTTATTTGTATACCGATATTAAGCAATAAACAAGAAATGTTGTTTAAACTGAGAATTTGGTTAATGACAACTGAACACAACAAATTCTATATGAAAAAATGTACACTGTACACTTGCAACAGACACTTACTTCCTATATCAGACCTTAATCATCTACAGATCTCTATTAAGAAAATTCATGTAAATCACTCTAATATCTACTGTAACAGTACTGCAGCTGGAAAATATGCCTGCTTGAATGCAGGTCAGTGCTTCCAGCTGCTCAGGTTACATCAGAGGTATTCAACTAGTGCCAGACCCTTCATTCCCTTCCCTGAGGCCCAGAGTGGACTTATTCCCTACGGAAATAAGAGAAGACCTCAGCAAATGTGTGTGTCTTGCCTCAAGCACAGCATTACATATGAAGCAACATAAAACCTGACACAATTACAGGTTATTAAATATGTATTTACCAGTCCTTATATTGGTAGGTCAAAGAGATCATCTTACTGTGGCTATGTCAGAGCGGTCAGTCAGACTAAGGCAATTGGGATGGTATCTGTAGATCCCAGATGGGTATATAGATACAGTAGATTAAAAACATAGCTCAATATCATAGTTTTCTAAAATGGTGAGCAGCTATGGGGAAGAGAGCTGGTTTTCTTCTGGGGATTCAGTTAAAGGAACTTCATAAGATCTTTAGGAAATGCTAAGCTTTCACCCAGTGAGAACCATGCTCCTCCAACTACATGTCTGAAACCACTACTCACATTTTAAAATCTTGGTCAATCTTTTTTTCCTTTCTATATATATTAGCACATATGTTACTTGCCATTAATGAGATATTTGAACATAAACAGTCACTGAAATTATAAGAAGACTGCCCAGGGCAGTGATTGAGTCACCATTCCTGGAGGTATTGAAAAGATATGTAGATGAAGTGCTGAGGGACATGGTTTAGTGGTAACTTGGCAATGCTAGGCTAACGGTTGGACTTGATAATCTTAAAGGTCTCTTCCAACCAAAACTATTCTATGATTCTATGATTCTGTGCTCTTAGAACAGAGCAATGCAATGGACAGAGTAACCACCTGCCACGTCGTGTAAATTCGGAAATACTATACAATGTTTGACATTTCTTTGGTATATACATACATTATGTAATTTTGTTGTATACTTAACAGAACAATCATTGCATAAAATAGATCACATTATGTGACAGGCACATTAAAGCTAATTCTGAGCCCAGAAGTGGGAATTATAAACACCTTTGTTCTCTTTTGATGATCCTTAGGGCAGTTGCCCCAAATCAGTTTTTCCAACTGACTCACATTCGTTACTTCAGAGCCACAAAACACTGAAGACCTTGTATATATGGAGAGCTTCCATTTGGGGATGAAGAAATGGTTCAACACCCTGTAAAGACACCCAGGTTTTATGAAACAAGCTCCAAACTGAGGCAGCCAAAATGGAAAGCTTCACCTGAACATTTCTTTCTATTCTTACCTCAAAGGTAGGTCTAATGATTGATCCATCTGGCAAGGTTGTTTTTTATGGAGTAATTAGTGTTTGAAAGGACTGCTGAATATGAAAAAAACCCCCAATGTAAAATAGTATGTGTCATTGTTAAAAGAAAATCAGTTACAGCTCTAGAGCTCTCTGAAAGCTTTAATAGTTATTGTTGAACTCAAGTACATATCCACAGTCAGTCATTATCTTTAAGAGAATGCCAGCTTTAAAGGGAAAAGTACAGATTTTAAACACCACTTTACACATTAGCGTTTCAATAGAAGTTAAGAGGCTTCATTACATAATAAATCCTGGACACAAAAAAGAGTAACAATTCTAATATTAATACTACTAATGATCACTGATGACAAATGGTAGGCAGGCTTATTATTCCAAGCAATTGTCCATGAGTTCTTAACCAAATTTTTAGACAAATGTATTTGGCTCTGCTTGTATCTCTTTCCACTGCTGCTGATCTGGAATAAACATTAATGGAGAGTAAATGCTAAACCCTGTACAAAGAGTCACAGAAACTGAATGCAAAAGGCCTAATTCTCTGGTGGTGCAACTGTGGAATTTTGCCAGCACAGAAATTTGGCTCTACGCATGCACGCTCAAGCAGCTGGCTGCCAGTTTTTGTGCATACAGCCAAATGCAGAACAGAAACAATAACACGTAACTTAGCTAGGCTCTCACAAGTAACCGACACATTTTGATTACAAATAGCAAATCGTCACATAGGTGCATGATTAATACAGAGTAAAATTCAGTCGCATTCCAAAAATACTTTTGTGAAACAAAGGCATTAACGGAAATCTATCTGAAGAGGCTAAATTTGTCAGATTAATTATTCATTGTGCAGTAGTCCTTTATGTATAGTGCTGGGGTTAGCAATAAAGCAAGGAAGAGTTACAGTATACAACAGCAACGCAGAGCAGTTCTTCAGCAAAACAAGCAAATATAACAGTAAGGTAAACAAAGAGAACAAAGAAAAAGAAACATGCTGCTGAAGATGCAAGCAGTGTTTAGTCCAAATTCAGCCAGACTGAGAAGACAAGAGCATCTTCTGTAACCAAAATGTAGCTGAGAATATGATGCAGTTGTGGAACTCTGTATTTATGGAGTACTTTAATACCTTTTTTAAAGCAGGTAAAAAAGGTATTTCAAGCATACTCTGGACCTGTGCAAGATTCAGTTAGTAGTCTGTCACAGCTGGAGAACTATTGGGAAACAAATCATTAAAAAGCCCACAGGGCAGCATTGCTAGACATCCAAATATATTTGAGTTATGCTACTCACAGTGAAAGAGTTAAACAGCTGTACAACAAACACTTGGTCATTCCTCTTGTGTCACAGCTGGAAATCCATGGATGCATTGGGCTGCCTTGCTGAGAGGATTAATGTGTCTTTGCAGGACTGCTTTTGGTCCTGGGTGTTCTTCCTTTTCTGTTTCTGACTAGCAGACTGCTGTTGGATGAGCCATCAAGCGTACACTGATGATATTAATACATCAGAGATATAAAGCTGAAACCCTCTGCAGCACTTTGGGGTTAAGACATGGCTTTATTACTATTCACTCACCTAAATTTGTCTCTTGCCGGTGACCTCCTCTGATTTCATGGGCAACCACTTCACAGTACTACCATCAGCAAGGTGAATTATCATGTCTGTTTGGAATTTACACACACAAAGAGACCCCGTCTATCTTTAAAAGTCACAGAAAAAGGAATCTTTTAAAACTACTTTCCTTGTGGAAGACCACTTTTTGGCCTTTGTTTCCCATGATCGCTCCTCTTTCACATACAGTTTGTAGGCCTTTCAAGACGCAACAGATTCAGGAAGGACTTCCAGGCTGAGGTCTCTGAGACCATAAAATAGAATAGCTTGGGTATCTCTGCAGACTAAACTTTCTATTCCTAATTTTTTTTTAAATATTTTTCATCTTCTCTTCTTTCTTCGACTCTTGTATTCTCTGGAATGGGGTGTTCTCCTGCTTTTACACAGGTATTATTTCATCAAGAAAACATCAATATTAGAGCAGAAAGCCACAGTTGAGATTAGGCTGGTTTACTGTATTTTTATAGTTTAATCAATTCTGAACAGGAAAGCTAATATATTAGCAAGGTTACACTGCACCAGCTAGAGCTGTCTGAGACTGAGCTGAGCCACATAAGCATTTCCTGAAGCAACTCAGTCATACAGAGCTGAGCAGCCTTTGTTCACTGCCGATTATTCTGTTTTTCCCAAAGACATTTATTAATACATAACGCAATGGAGCCAAGGCTCACTGTGTTCTTTGCTTCCAACATGATGCCTCTGTTCTTCCAGGAGCAAAGAGAACAATCTCATATGACCTCCTTGCATTGTACTCATTTAAGAAGAAATACAATCCATCTTTCCGTATTTAATTTACACTTTCTGATTACCTGATCATCTGATCATCTACCAAAGATGTTTATATTCTACAAGATCAGGAGGAAGGTTTTGAAAATATAATTTCCTGAAGTGACTTTTCAGCTATCCTTTTCTTGTCAAATTGCACATTACTCTCTAGTGATGAATAATAGGGTATATTGTTGTTCAACATGTATGACAGGAGAAGGGAGTAATAAGTAATGATAAATTTGGATCATTTTGATAGACCGAACTGAATTCCTTAGGCTTTGTGAACAATAGGCTCTTGTGCAGCCAGTATCATATATCTGAAAGCAGAAAAGGAAATCCTACTTTAGAGGGTATCCATTGCCTATAGTCAAGAGACTGTCAAGCCAAAGCTTTTGCTACAAAACAAATGTGACCTTCCATAGTTAGGCAGTGTACCTACTTCTTTCTACTCTCCTACTTCTGTAAATTAAATTAGTTAGACTATTATTAGAAACATTTACGCAGCTGCTGTAGGTTTGAACAATTTGCAGATTCATTTCAAAACAGAGAAATTAGAACAAAAAGCAGAAATTATTAATAAATTTAGAAGAAATATGACACAAAACTCAACAGAACATGGCAAAAAATATAGAACTCAAATAAAACATGACTTCAAGGGTAAAAATCAAACCAACCAATGTATTCTATTTGCTCCTTAAAAAAATTTGCCTCAAAAGAGGTTTTATGTTGAGGGAGTTCTCTCATGTGAAACAAAAAGGCACAATGAGATCAGATTTTCATATCTACATACAATCAGACTGAGAGGAAAAAGATGTATTTTTCAACCTGGAAGATAATTAAATTCTGGCATACCCTATCAAAAAATGTGATTTTAAATCAGGACTGCATAACTTGATAAAAAATTCTATTCTCAAGTTATAAACATGGTTCAAAACATATTCAGTAAAGTTCTCCACCTGATATTGTACTAAAAATGAGTCTTGTTTCCCTAAAAGACTTTTTAGGCCTTTATAACTATAAATGTAAGTATAAATTACTATGCATTTCATTCTATACCAAATGATAAGCTATACCAGCTTCTGACAATATCGATGTAGCAAAACCTTCATTGATAAATTTAGTAATATTATTCTATATTTAGAAATGTACAAGCAGTCTCATAAGCTATTTCATATGTGGTAGCATAATCCTTTATTTATTTTCTGTATAAGCTAGAGGTCATGTTATAGAACTTACTGTTTTGAAGACTGGCTATTTGAATTACCTTACACACAGGCATATATCTAGTGTTCCTTAAAATGAATCCTTCTTATGTATTTTAGAACATGTTTTATGAAGTCTTCAGTGAATGAGACTGGGAACTCTCTTGATCTTTCAGGACTATTTAGGTCTTAGAAATTAATTATTCTTGCAGTCATAAAGCATCCTTTATTCTTGTATTTCCAAAATTTTTCTCTCTACTTTTCATAGCTCTTCATAAGATATTGAAATTATTAATATATCTTCAATTTACAAGATGAATATGGTACAGCTGTTACAGCTGTGATAGTCTCAGGATACAGGCAAGGAGAAGTTTGTCCAGAGAGTCAATATGTCTGTTATTCACTGACACTTCCAGAAAAAAAACCAAGATAAATTTGGGGACAAACATGATTACTTAGAATTTTCAACACTCACAGTTTTCATCTTTCTGTTCTATATGGAAGCTTGAATTATTTCATATCCTTTTAAAGCTATGTTTTGAGAATACATTTTTGTGTAGGTCAGTCTGTTCTCATCTACCATATTGTCCTCTTCCATTTTTTTTTTTTTAATTTTTCATTCCATCCTTTAAGCATGTCTCATCCCTAGTAAAAAATTATGTAAACTCTGAGATCATTTTATACTGCACATCATCTTTGTTGCCCTACGCTGGACTCTCTCCAAGTAGTTCCCTGTCCCGCTCTTGAGCTGGGGAGCCCAGAACTGGACACAGTATTCCAGTTGTGGCCTCACCAGTGCTGAGTAGAGGGAGAGGATGACCTCCCTCGACCTACTGGTCTTATGTGATGATTTTGTTCTCTGCTCGCTGTCAAGTTATATTGTAGAGAAAATAAAAAAATATAATAAATTTAATAAATATAAAATCAAACAAATAAAGAATAAAAATGTAGGTTGGATAATCATGATGGAAAAACAAATAAAAAAGGATTTAGCTTGATCATCCAAACTGTGGAATATATATATATTTAGCATAGAATTCCACGCTAAATAAAAGTAAACTTCATAACTCAATAAGTTGATACTGCATGGCGTTTAAATTAACATTGTGGTTAGACTGAATTAAAGCTGTATGTAATATCTATACTTCATAGCTCTAAACTTCATTAGTGGCTTATTTGGCACACTGCTTGGGTTCTTTCCTCTTCTGTGCAAGCGGGACACCAAGACCCAGGTATCCTGGCGTCCTGAGTCAGAGCCAAAATTTAAACATGGTTTCCACTGAGACTCATCCTTTGAGGAACACTGTTGTACAGGTAATCCCCTCAAGGATGTAGAATAGACTTTGTACAGTAGTAGAAGCAGATAGATTCACAAGTTTTGTGCAGCTAAAGCTTATCACATTTTACTTGAACTAGACCATGAAAAATAGGGCAGGATTAAATTCCTAAAATAAGTGTTTAGTGCCATTTGAAACATCTTTACACATCCTGTGAGGTGTCCAGTTGCTGTTCCAGAAAAAAGGGAGCATGATAGTGTCCTTTACGTCCTATGTCATACATGCCAGTCCCATGTAGATGTCTCTTATAAACCAGCATGTCTCAAATGGCACTAATCGTCTATATCGAGGCAGCTGAATTTAAGCTGATAGAGAGCAAAGAAAAACAAGAAATGCAGTCAGTATCTCAGATTCTTCCAAGTCTTCAAGAATTATGTCTATAGGGCATAGGTCAGACTCCTCCAGGGTTTCATGATCCTACACATGGGCTTCTTTTGAAAAGTGGGGTCTATCTACAGTGTCTCGAAATAGTTTGTTTCTTCCTTAGCTGGTCATACAATCAAAAAGGTTACCTTTAATATAAAACAAACAAATAAACAAACAAACAAAGCAAAAAACAAAACCAATCAAACCAAAAAAATCAAACAAATGAACAAAAAATAACCCCAACAAAAAACCCTCCAAAACTCCAAAACCCCCTCACAAAACCTCCCCTCCCCTTGTCTTTCCTGACAGACTTTGTTTTAAGATTTCTGATGCTAGATTCTTCCTTCTAGACTCACCAGCCCTCTGAGAATTCACCAAGGTTCCCAAATGAGCATCATTAGGAGATCAAAGTTTTCCAACAGTTGATGTGTTGCTTGGTTACCAGCTCCCTGGAGTTATGACTTGACAAACTGCTTTGTCCTGAACAGAAGTCGACATCTTGTGCAAAGAGGTTTCCACCTGAAAAGAGGATCATCAAGATTTAGCAACCTTCTGATGTTGCCTTGGATCCCCCTCCTTTAAAATTGCAGCACAGAAAACACTCAAAAAAAGGAGGTAAAAAGGTGATAGAAAGAGACACTGGTCCGACATACAAAATGCATCTTACAGTTTTAACACACAGACTGACGGAGCATCTCCAGTATCAAACAGAAATCAAAAATTCTGCACGGATTCATTGTGTTATATCACATTTTTATATGGAAATTAAAATTCGGCCTCCTGGAGCTCCAAATGTGAAGGACATCCAATTTAAAATTTCTGGCACAGGCTTATCTTAAATTTAATAGAGAGCTGTGTAATTTAAGATGTTAACATTAAAAAATATCTGGATGGCACCCAAGACATTACAAAGCTATATTTTTCTAAATATTTGTCACTTTGTACATTCTCTAAAAAAATCTTCCCCATGCAAATAATTAGGCATTTCTTTTTTTTTTTTTAATGTGTCTTGGGAATTAGCAAAAACTCAATACTCTGTTCCAAGTTCTGAATGCAAACATGGAAAAGAAAGCACCTAGTACAAAGGGTTTGTGTAATTTTTTCTACAGAAAGGTCAGAGTGGACAAAAGGATTTTCATGTCAATATCAAACTTCATGTCCCGCTCAATCTTCACCTTGCCAGAAAGCAATGCATTTTATTACTTTTCAAAATGAAAGCCTATTATTTCTGCAAGCAATTCTTGATCAATAACAAATTATCCACCTAGTTTTATTTGAGGACATTTGATATCTGGGCATTTGTCATCTTTTTAAGACTGTAATAAATGAAATTTAAAATAAAATTAAATATCTCCTTCCAGCTTTTTTTTTTTAAAAAAAAAAAAAAAAAAGAAAAGAAAAGAAACGAAAAGAAATTGTTTAATTCATCAGGAAAATCACCAAGCAAAAAACTACACTTTTTATGCATAGACCATAGTCCATAACAGAACACATTTTACATACGTGTTATGCATCCATATTTGAACTATAAAAAGAAAACATACTAAATATTGTACACTGACACCGACACAGATCTACACATACATGCATATACACATGCACAAATACATACATATACATAATATATTCTAGCACTACAGATTTGTCTATGTCCTAAAAAAGTAATTCTCAAAGAACACCAAATTTTAAAAAAATTTCTTGGCCACAAGGGCACATTGCTGCCTCATGGTCATCGTGTTGTCCACCAGGACTCCCAGGTCCTTCTCCGCAGAGTTGCCTTCCAGCAGGTCAGTCCCTAACCTGTATTGGTGCATGGGGTTATTCTTTCCTAGGTGCAGGACCCTACACTTGCCTTTGTTGAACTTCATTACATTCCTCCCCGCCCTACACTCTAGCCTGTCCAGGTCTCACTGAATGGCAGCACAGCCTTCTGGTGTGTCAGCCACCCCTCCCAGTTTTGTGTCATCAGCAAACTTGCTGAGGGTACACTCTGTCTCCTCATCCAGGTTGTTGATGAATATGTTGGACAATGTGGGACTCAGTATTGGCCTCCACAGAATACCACTAGTTACAGGCCCCCAACTAGACTCTGTGCCTCTGATCACAACCCTTTGAGCTCTGCCATTCAGCCAGTTCTCAATTCACTGTCCACTCATCTAACCCACGCTTCCTAAGCTTACCTGTGAGGATGTTACGGGAGACAGTGTCAAACGCATTGTTGAAGTCAAAGTAGACAACCTCAACTGCTCTCCCCTCATCTACCCAGCCAGTCATTCCATCATAGAAGGCTGTCAGACTGGTCAAGCATGATTTCCCCTTGGTGAATCCATGTTGACCACTCACAATAACCTTCTTTTCCTCCATGTGCTTAGAGATGACATCCAGAATGGGCATGGAGGTGAGGCTGACTGGTGTGTAGTTTCCTGGGTCCTCTTGCCCTTTTTGAAGACTGGAGTTACACTGGCTTTCCTCAGTCCTCAAGCACCTCTCCTGTTCCCCAGGACCGTTCAAAGATTATGGAGTGGCTTAGCAATAACATCTGCCAGCTTCCTCAGCACTCGTGGGTACATCCCATTGGGGTCCATGGATTTGTGGTTGTCAGGTTTTCCTAATGATCTCTAACCTGATCCTCTTCAACCAAGGGAAAGTCTTCCTTTCTCCAGACTTTTTCTCTTACCTCCAAGATCTGGGATTCCTGGGGGCCAGCCTTAGCAGTAAAGACCGAAGCAAAGAACACATTCATTAATTCCTCCTTCTCTGTATTCTCTGTCACCAGGGCACCTACCTCATTCAGCAGCCGACCCACATTTTCCCTAGTCTTCCTTCTGCTACTGACGTACTTGAAGAAGCCCTTCTTGTTGTCCTTGACATCTCTTGCCAGATTTAATTCCAAGTGGGCCTTAGACTTTCTTGTTGCATCCCTGCATACTCTGACAACATTCCCATATTCCTCCCAACTGGCCAGTTCCTTTTTCCACATTCTGTAAACTTCCTTCTTCCATTTGAGTTTTTTCACAAGTTCCTTGCTCATCCATGCAGGTCTTCTGCCTCCTTTGCTTGATTTCTTACTCACAGGGATGCACCGATCTTGGGCTTGGAGAAAGAGGTGCTTGAATATTAACCAGTTTTCTTGGACCGCCCTACCTTCTAGAGCCCTAACCCATGAGATTCCTCCAAGTAGGTCTTTGAAGCGGCCAATGTTAGCTCTCCTGAAGTCCAGTGCTGTAATCCTACTTATTGCCCTGCTTCCTCATGCAGAATCCTGAACTCTACCATCTTATGGTCACTGCAGCCAAGGCTGTCCCCAGCCTTCACATCCCCAAACAGTCCTTCTTTGTTTGTTAGCACAAGGTCCAGCTGCACAACTCTCCTCATTGGCTCCTTCACCACCTGTGTCAAAAAGTTGTCATCAATGCTCTGCAGAAACCTCCTGAACTTTAATAGAGTCCCATTTGCAGTTTGACTCATAGCTGAACCAGTATTTGACAGTAGATAATTCAGGTACGAGGCCACTTGGAGCTGGCTGCCCTTGCCAAGAGTGACACTCAGCCTCAAGCAGTTGCTACGGGTAGGCACATCCACATCTTGGGAATTGCGGACCTTCAGAGAGCGTGGTGGCGTAGGATGTCATTTGCAGAGGGAGCTTGGCTGGTGGAACAATATTCATGGGCTGCTATGGAGCCGCTCCTCAGCAGGAGGGAAGGATTTTCCAGCCCAGAACAATGCTCCAGTTGCAGAGCCGAGAGGATGCCATGGTGGTGTAGCCCTGATGGGCTGGGGCAAGTTGCCAAGGCCACATTCTTATGCAGATTTGGACCCGTCAGTGTGCAATGAACCTGAAATTGGTACAAGGAGAGCAAATGTGGGCCCCTTTCAGAACAACTAGCCTCGTGCATTCAACTGTTTGGAGAAATTAAGTCTGAACTTTGATCATATTTCTTAGGGAAGAAAAACTGATTAACAGTCCCCCCTGCTGGGGTAAGAAAACAAAAATGTCCGATACAGCCTCAGAGAGCAGCACAATCCATGCCATGCAGTCTTGCATGTGTTATCTGTATCAAGGCTTTCTGTGAAAGCACAGCTGCACGTTTTAAAACCATTTTATCTGCTTTGTAGAGAAGGGAAGTTTTAACAAGTGCTTACTGTAGAAAGAGGGTACTGCAAGGAGATAGTTCCATATCATTACAACAAAAATATTTAGTGAAAGGCGATCTAGGGACGAGCCAGTGGCTCCCACATTCCTACTGTGGTTTTGATAAATTGGAGGTGCCATTCCCTGGGGAAGAGTTGGGAGCAGAAACACAGTGTTTCAGATAAAGACCTCCACAAGAGTAGCACTGAGCGTGTCATAGTGTAGCCCCATGCTCAGATCGGGCAATCTTTACACAGTTTGTTGGAGTAATTCAGCAAGGTTTGGGCTGGTGAGGATTCCAGAAATAAAAAGGAATATTACTGGGAGAAAAATCCCATCTTGAACATATCTTTGCAGCAGACTCTTCTGCACAGTATTTTCAAAACCCACACAATTGGATATGGTTCATGGAACTGGACATGGTTCATTAGAGAAGTGTTCATAATGGCCTCCTGTTACATCTGCTGAAAGTAAAATGCTTTGATCTTGCATCCAGGAGCAGATTTTGAGACTGCCTACAATATCATGCGTGCTGGTGGTAATTTACCCTTAATTTTCCCATTCAGTTTGCATTGCAAAGCAGCAGGAGGGTTGGCTTAACTCTAAATGCTGTAGTGTCAAAAGAATCAGCAGGAGCCACTGCCAGCATTCATGTGAATTTCTTCTTTTCAGATTTGAAACAGAAAGATCCTATGTTTGTTTATTAATATGCCATAGCTAAGCAGATAGTCAAAGACTCTACCAGCTTCCTGAACTTTTATGAGACTCCTCGACATTCATTAAAATCAATTAATTGGTTTACTGATTACTCATGTATATATGCCTTTATCTGCTAACTCAAATTCCATAATAATTAAATACTATATTAATTCATTATCATTCCCATCAGTATTGTTAATATTTATTGTCAAGCCACTTCATTTTTTATTCTTAATGAAGCTTCTGATATATGGCCAATGTTCCATTGTTTAGGGGTGGTTAGATGTTTTCTTTCCTATTTTTAAGGGTATCAATTCCATTTGTTGGAAAAAAAAACTTTTTTTTTTCTTTTATTTGTTTCCAAATTCCCACATTAGTCTGCAATCAGAAAACCCAAGAGGGTTTTTGTTGTTGCTGTTACAAAGCAGATTGCTGTCTGTACCTGGTGTATTTCATGTTCAAATGGGAAACAAACCAAACATTGGTCTGAAAGTCCTCAAGACACATTGAATCTGATTCAATAAATTCCTTCGGTAAACAAACACAGTCAAAAAAAGATTAATTGAGCCAGAGGACTTTTCTGCTTGGGAACAGAGTATCTTTAACCCCAAATAAATGGCATTTCTGTTGTTTTTTTATCAGAATGCGGGTTTCACTCTCTTATCATGGCATCTAAACTCTCCTGGTCATACAGACCTTCAAACTTCATGTCAGCCACAGGCTGCTGCTTCTGCTCCACAGCAACAGGTTCTCTCAGCAGCCCCCTCTCAGTAGTTTGCAGAGGGAATTCAGCTGCACTTTTCCTCCTCTCTTCTCACTAGGATGAACTGTGAATGACTTTGGTATACAGAAATGTGGCAGCCACTTAAAAATACACACAAACAAAATCCACCTCAACAGTAAATTATTAGCTAGAACCTACTTCACAGTGAAGGGTAGGTGGCAGAGTTAGTTTTAACAAATGAGTTAAAGCTCTGTTTTGTAAAATATATCTTTGAAGTGCAAGTACAGAAACATAGAATATAAACCTAAAGTATTATTTTGAATTTTTCATGGTGGATTGAAGAAAAATAAATTAAAATAAAAAGAATTAAAAAATCATTTAAAAAAAATCCCTTCTGTTTTTTTTTTTCACCAGATTGTCTTAATTTCCTATGCAATCCGTTGGTAAAAATCTGAATAGTCTAAGACCTGTACTTTGAATGCAACACTGTTCGTCATAAACTGATTATTGGATTATCAATTATATATCACAATTTTATGTATACTTTCTTATTCTCATGCAAAAAAAGGGTCATCAACATTAATGCATCAAATTTTAACAGAGTAAAAAATCTACCTAATGACACTCCTGAGATGTACTACACAAGCTCAAAAGGTGAAAGTTTAATAATATTTAAAAATAAAATCCAGGATTCGGGAAAGGTCAGTCAGCACATGACCAATGTGATTAATTTCATGACTGCTAGAAGTCATTCACAAACTACAATGATGAATAGAAGCTATGAACTTGTGGGAATAAGATATCAAGAGCGCAAATCTTCTAAATGCTTTTAAATCCCCCCTGAGGTTATGAGCTCTTAGGGTACAAACAGCTATTGTTGGATGCATCTCACTTCATACAGACATCTAAACGTCAGTAGTCTATATCTAAACTAGTTGTCCAAGGACGTCTTCAGCAAATTCTTCCTTTCTTGGGGAGAAACTTGCATTTCCAGAAGACAATCGGTCTCATGCAAAGATAGATGTTTAAGACTGGTGAGATGACTTGTCATCTCTAAATGTCTCTCCATAGTCTGTGAAGGGTGAATATGTTGAACTTTGAGTATTCATTTTTCAACAAAGTGAGATGAATTCCCGTGTCACTGAACATGCACTACTACTTAAAAAGGCCTTAGGTGTGAGCTTAGGCAATATCACTGTAAGTGTGTAATTACAGTGGAATGGAATACATTGACCTTAAGGGGATTCTTGTCAAAATATTATTCTTTTCCATCCCCCAATGTTTTGCAGAACTGTATCATGTTTCTAGTTCTGACTAATTAGGTAGTTGTTATTATATACTGTATAAGTATATAGCTAGTTGCCCACCAGTGGCTCATTTTCAAAGACCACCTTTATCAACAAGGTCTGATCCTTCCCAGCCTGACTTAAGGTAACAAAATAATACCTCTGGAGACTTGAATCACTGTCTAGAAATGTCATGTCTTTTCATTGGCTGCTGAAGAAGGTGGATGAGGCAGAAATTTGGGGGTATCTAGGTTCCTAATTGGGTTTAGTGAAATGTTGGAACTTGGATGGATTGAGTCCAGGCTGAGCATCTACCTCAGAAATCAGACAAGAAAAACAAACCCAGCTGTCAAAGTATATAAGATAGTAAGGTGGTTAAATGAGACTTCCATAAACCAGGCCTGTAAAAAATGATGCTATCACTAAACTACAGTGCAAGTCATGAAAATTGAACTAAGTTTCTACCACTGTCTTGGATTTTGCTTAAAAAGCCCACTGTTGTTTCCACTTGCCTGACTTTGCATACTTGACGGAACTCTGTGACTGCTCCACAGAATAAATAGTATAGTTCTGCCATTTTGCAACTCAAATGCTCTATCATTGTGATATAACGCTCACAGGTGCAGCCTGCCCAGTCAATATTTATTAATCTAGTTTTACTGGATAAAACACAGCAGTCAGTATAAGTGATAACAATTAACCTACTTTGTAAATTATTATTTCATTTTTAATAAACAAGTTCCTACCAATGTCCAAGTTCTACTCTGTCCCTTTATTTTGGACGGATCACCACGTAATGTTTGAGATTTTTGAAAGGTTGTAGTCCTGAAGAAGTTATAGCTGATCATTTTAACAGGGTAGACTAGCTTGTTGTTTCATTCCTATGCACCTGCATAATTCCTCCCTGTAGAAACCTAATGACATTGATAAAAGTATTTCTTTATCAAACTTAAGAACACATATTTCTTTAAACAAGTGCTAGCTGTATTTCAAAAGACCTGAAGATGTTAATTCCTCATTCTTACCACCTCTATTTACTGGTCACGATAATAGCAACAGACATATACGTTCAGTTTTTAAAGGCTAGCTCTGAGAACAGAGCTATATTTATGAGCAGTGTCACATTTGCAAGGGTTAGTCATTTGGAAGATTAGACAAGACAAAAGAAGCTCACCATGTAATTTACACTCCTGGGTATATGTTTGGACAGTGAACTCCTAGACTGGATTATCTTGATTTCTCATTCAGAATTCTTCATGCTACTTTCTAAGAGAAGAGGAGGAGGCAAACGTGTCTTTCTTGAAACTAATAAATGGAAAGGTTAGCATTTTCTAGTGTCTGGATTTTTTTAGAAAAGAATACAAAGATTTTCAAGAGTAACTAATTGTTTTTGTATGCCCAGTAAAATCTTTAATTAATAGCAATGACACTCTGGCAGATTAGCTTCAGTTCTTTGACCTGTCAGGATTTTAATCCAAATTCAAATTACACTGGAATTAACTCAGGGAAATTGTATCATTTTCAATGCTATAATGAGAGCAAATTCAAATCCACAATTCCAAACTGCTGTATATATAACTTTTAACATCCTATCATTTGTTTTCCAACAGGGAGAAAGTCCATACTCCATGCATATTTGCACATGTAAAATAAGCTTTGTGCATTAATATACAGTATTTGTATGTTCAGTTTTATTTTTTCCAGCCAGCACTCATCTCAAATGTACATCTTTTACAGCATTACAAAAACAAGAACACAAGTAAACAGAAAACTGGAAGCATGCCTCCTTAAAAATTTTTATTTTTATTTTTTTCTTTGTCATTGGTAGGACACTGTCCTACTTTGCCAAGTTTCTGAAATGAACCTTGTCCTGCTGGTTCACTGCATGTTCCCAAATGAATAGTATTACAGGATAAAAATGGAATTCCTGAACACATCACAATGCAAAAGAATACATCTCCGTTTTAAGTTCTTGTAATGAAATTTCTAAAAATAAAAGACAATGAACACAATTTTCTGAACAGTGAGAGACTTGTATCAGATCTACAATTTAAGCTATTGTAGGTTTTTGTCACATTTTCCTGAGGTTTGTTACTTTTTAAACTGATTTGCATGTAGCATGGAAGTTACCCAGCTGTTCAGATGAATACATTACTCTTGGCTTTCAAACACACAAAAAAGAAGCAAGACTATGCTCTGTTTGTGTGTGTAGGGAAGCAAAGGGGGAATAGACTAGATTATACATTTTAGTTTACATATGAAGGAAATATATTCATATAGGGAAAGCAAGAAAAAAGGGGGGGAGGGGAATATGTATGGCATATAAATGAGCAGTAAAAGCTTTTCTACACTGTGGAACTTTGATAAAGGCTAGTAAGTCCTGGGAAATGGGGAAGGACACTCTAGGAAATGAAGCAAGACTCTCAGTTTCAACAGTTTTGAAAGCTGATATTGTTGGCTAAAAGAAGACAGAAGAGGAAGACGAAGGTCTCCTAATGTGTATTGAAAAGTTCTTCACCAGTGTCTAACACCAAATTAGGAAGCAGAGATAACATCATAGAGCCCTATCTGTTGCATTCTTTCTCTGAAATTCCTGCATAAGTTTGCTAGTCCATTCCCAGAATTTGCAAACTAATTGTACTGTATTCTAAAAACCTCCTGAGAAAAGCTTGTTTTTAAAATTCAGACTGAACAAGGTTTAGATTGTAACTGTTTTTCTAGCTGGGATCAAAGCCTCATATATGTGCCAGTACAAGTCCTACCAAGAGTCAGGGTTCTGTTTAAAACTGACATCCTTGTTGTATCACAAAAGCATAGAATAGCTGAGATAGGAAGGAACCTCTCGAGATGATCTAGTCCAACCCCCTTCTCAAAGGTTCCTCAGGGCCATGTCTAGTTGGGTTTTTAATATCTCTAAGGATGGAGACTCTAAAACCTCTCTGGGAAACCTGTATTTGACCACCCTTTCAGTAAACATTTTCAAATTTGAATCCCAGTAAACATTTTTTGTGATGTTTAAAGGGAAGTTCCTTTATTTCTATTTGTGCCCGTTGCCTCTTGTCTTGTCACTGGGCACCACCAAGAAGAGACCGGCTCTGTCCTCTTTACTTCGCCAGTCAAACATTTATACACACTGACACGATCCCCCTGAGCCTTTTCTTCTTTAGGCTGCACAGTGCCAGCTCTCTTGTGTTTTGTGTGACAGATGCTCAAGTACCTTAACTTTTGTGGCCCTTTGCTGGACTCACTCCAGTATATCTATTTCTTTCTTGCACTGGGGATCTCAGAACTGGACCCAGCACTCCAGATACATCTCACCAGGGCTAAGCACAGGAGAGTGATCATTTCCCTCAACCTGCTAGCAAGACTCCTCTTAATGAAGCCTAGAAGGCTGTTGACCTTCTTTGCTGCAAGGGCACATTCCTGACTTTTGGTCAATCTAGTGTCCATTCAGACCCCTGGTCTTCTTCTGCAAAGCTGATTTCCATCCAGATGGCCCCGAGCCTGTAGTGTTGCATGGGATTATCCTTAGGTGCAGGACTTTGCACTTCCCTTTGCCGACTTCATCAAGTTCCTTTCTGCTTGTTTTTCCAGTTCAGGTCCCTCTGAATGGCAGTACCCCCATCTGATGCACCAGCCACTCCTCCCAGATTTGTATCATCTGCAAACTTGCTGACCCAGGTCACTCATGAAGATGTTAGACAGCATTTCCCCACTATGGACCCCTGGGGTACACCACTAGTGTCTGGCCTCCAGCTGGACTTTGTGATGCTGATTGAAAGCCTTTGACCCTGACAGTTTAGTGATAGCCTCTTTGTTTAAAGGCCTGGTTTATGGAGGTTTCTTTTAACTACCTTACCATCTTACATACTTCGGTAGCTGGTTTGCTTTTCTTGTCTGAGTCAGGCAACTTTCAGTCCATCTCCATCCACTTATCTAGTCTGTACTTCACCAATTTGTTTGTGAGGATGTTATGGGAGACAATGTTGAAAGCCTTGCTGACAATGTCAGCTACTCTCCTCTTGTCCGCAGAGCTACTCACATCATCATAGGAGGCTATTGTGTCAGTCAACCATATAAATTCATAAATTCAGGCTGACTACTCCGTTTGTTTGGAAATGGCTTCCAGGAAGTTTCCCTCTACCACCTTCCCAGGGACTGAGATGATGCTGACCAGCCTGCAGTTCCTCAGACCTTTCAAAATTAATCGAGTACGGCCTTGCAATGGCACTGGGCAGCTTCCTCAGTTCTCATGGGTGCATCCTGTTAGGTCCCATGGACTCATGTATGTCCAGTTCGTTTAAATGTTCCCTGACATGATCCTCCTCCACTGAGAGTAAGTCTTCCTTGCAAGAGGCTTCCTCACAGGTGTCAGGGGCCTGGAACTGCTGAAGACAAGTTTTACCAGTAAAGACTGAGGTAAATGAGGGTACTCACTCTTCTCCATGTACTTTTAGCGCAAATAGGAAATACTTCTGTGGAACCTACACAGGTTTCAGGTTTCTACTCTTAGTTTCCATCTGAGCCTCTCTTCCTCACCGCCAAGGGAAAGGGCTAGTTTTCTCCTGTGAAATTATGACAAAGTGAGTTCTGCAATGAATTCATAACTCAGGAGTTCAAATACATCTTTTGTATGACTGACTATCTTCGCTTTTTTTGGTCAGCCCCAATACTCTTTCGGTATGCCTAGGTATAGTGCTTACTATCAGGTAATACAAGATAGCTATTAGAATAAATAATGAATATGACCAGAAGTTTAGTGTATGAGTCACTATTATAAGCAGCTTTGATATATTAGCTTTAGTTAGGCTAAGCAGAAATTAGAGGAGACATGGTTTTCCATAGGCAAAGGTTCAGGAGAAATAGTCCAAGTAACCAACATAGTTTTCCCCTTATTCAGATGCTGACAAAATCTTAAAATTACAGTCCTACCTGGATTGAGATGAGTCACAGGTTCCCACCTAAATATGTCTGAATTATTCTTAAAATTTCATTGCTGAACTTCAATAAAATAGGTAAAGTTCCCACCCTAGTAGAAACGTCCTTGTTAGTGCTTTTTTGAATTTTACTTTCGATATTACATATATACATTTCACATGCAATGAAAGTTATTTATTTCCTTGTGTATATATGTAACCTACATAAAATCACAATTACGTTGTTTTACATAGCAAATTATTTGCCATGGATATCTGTTATGCACTCTCTGTCATTCACTTCTTGTTTTAGCTGTTCAAGTACAATTTTTTCATCTGTGATCATGAAAGACTTTGGGCTTTTCCAGTAATTGTGGTGGGATCCTTGAATTACTGTGATTAATCACCTCATCTCTGAGGAAAAGGAAGTCAAGGTGAACCGTGAATAATGCAGATTTGTCAACAGGACTTTTTCGTTTTCCAATATTCAGTTAGAATCTAAAGCTTTGTTTGGGTCTTCACTCACGTGGTTTCAGCTTCACATCTGGAAGGCTTAGCAGAAAAGGTAGCTGGCAATAGTTGTGTCAGTGGGTCATTTGAGCCTTTGACCTCAGATTAGTTGCCCCCAAAACCTTAAGAGACAAAGAAATTTTATGTAAAATCAGAAATGGGCAAGAACACTTTTTTCCAGACATTTCTCACTGGGACAAAGCTGACCTTTTGAAGTTTTCAGTGAAGAAACAACCACAAATCCAAAATAAAAAATACTGCAATAGCAACATATTCAACAGTAGTGCTATGCCTGGTTGGCAGCTGAAACTGAAAACTCATCTTCTAAAAACCAGTGTCATGATTTTATTGTCAAAAACCAGGTTATTTCAGAGACCCTAAAAGAGAAGGAGAAAGGATAGTGGGAACGGGAAAGAACAACTGGACTAGAATGACCATTTTGCATAGTCTCCAAAAGTACAAATAAGGTTAGGAATTCTAGAAAAAGCACATAAAGCGGTAACCGTGTCATCTTTGTTATGAATAAATTGAGCGTGCCTAAACGTTCTCAGCAATCCCCAGTCCTCCAGCCAGGGGAGAGAGCAGAGAATGCTGTAGTTCTCTGCATACTGAGAGAACTTGGGTTGCAGAGGAAACTACATGGGGAGTGGAAAAGGAAAAAAAGATTGGAATAGTATATTACTAGGCACATCATTCTTATATGCGATCAACATGTATCTGGGATGTGAATGCAGATCAGAAAGTGATTTCCAAGTCTTGTCCACTTTCTGAAAGACATTTCCAATTTCCACAGTTCAGAGTTAACCTTGAGAAGTAGATAGAAATGCAGAATTTCCAGGACATGTAAACATATCTGTAAAATGAATACTCCTAAAGAATAGGGGTTTGATTCATTTTTCTAGTCTTGAAAATATTGTGATAGTAAGCAAATATGTAACTAGAAAAATATGGTAATTAAAACCAGTCACATTAATGTAAACTCCCGAGATTTCCGTTCTTCCTTCCTTCCTTTTCTCTTTTGAAAAAGAAAAGCAGGAACAAAGGAGGAATTGGAATTGGTAATCCAGCTACTCCAAGTGAAGGGAAAAAGGAAGAATTATAACAGTCATACTTGGTCTAAAAACAAAAATGAAGTTCCTAGTATAAGAAAGAGAGAGAGAGAGATGGGGATAGGAGTTCTGACGAGAAAACATCAGAAAACTTAAAGGAAACCAGGAGATATTCTGATTGCACCCGGGTCCAGAAGAAAGAGAGAACCCCAAGAGGGTGCAGCTTTAATAGAAACAGATGGAGTGTTAGAAGATTACTCAGTTCAAATGATACTTCAATTGTACATGTGTGGGCAATAGAAAAGAGATAAGAAAGAAAATATTAATTATAGACAAAGAAATAGAATTTAAATTAACTCACTAAGGCTAACCTACCCTTGAAAAAGATGAGTGGACAGACCTTGTAGGAGATACATGCTATCTTCCATGGAAGCATTATCCAAGATTGTGGGGTTTTTTAAGATTAACTTTGGTTTTTTCAATCTAAGTTTACCATTATGTAATAAAGATGATCATGTTTTATTCTTCTAGAATAACTGTACATCATTTTCATCGTTACTTTTGCCTGGTAATGAGCACTTCAAGGGAGAGCTGACAGGAACTGAGTAGTTTGTTCTTAACTGAGAGGCAAATACACGGAGCTATGTTCAGGTATAGTCTTCCCAGTGGCCCCTCCACCTGAAATGTCATTTGATAGTCTTAGGATTCAGGCCATATTTTCTTAGCATGTTTCACAGCAAGTGAGTCTGAGGACCAGTAGTGCCTCAGGTAACGTCTAGCTGTATTTCTAAGCTGCTAGAGAGAAATTCTTCTGACAAACTTAACCAGTACCTCTACTGCAAACTGCAGCTAGCAAACAAATAGCTTTTGTGTTCAGGAGTACAAGCATCCTGTAGTAGAAAAGGTAAAAGGAAGGAAAAAAATAAAAAGCCTAATAGGAAGAGAAGCAGCAGGACAGAAAGAATTAAAACTATAACACAGGGCTCCAGAAAAATTACCATACTCAAACATTTGCAATCAAACAAGACGCAATGAAGAAAATAATATTGGGAAGGCAGAGGAACTGAGCAGGTCTTGACTTTCTCCATCTATCCTTGATTGCCTTTTTAGGACAAAGGAAAGAGCTGAGCCAGTCTGGGGTTTATTAAAATCCTCATTCAATTTTCCTTTGTTAATTAAGAAAAATCAAGGAAGAGATACACAGACTTTATTTGATTAGAAGTATTTATGCAACTTTGTGTCCTAACAGATTGCATTTCAAAGTCGTCCACAAAGTCATGAGTGCTTTAAAGTAGCTTTCTTCTGATCTTTTAGATTCAATTATTCAGACTTCTTTTCTGGAGATGCTAACATCACATCACATGCAGAGTCTGTCTCGTATTTGTCCAACACAGTTTATAAGACAAGGCTTTAACCTGGGACATTTAAGCAGTTGTGTTCTGCTTTTATGCAGCAGCCAGACGCTCAAGCTGTCATCTTCATTAGCATTGATTCTCTTGTGTTCCTGAATCCCAACATCTTTTTCAGCAGTACATGCACCTCCCAGTGCTCTCCACAGATGAGCAACTTTTCATTAGCTAAATAGGAAGATTAGTGCTTTCAGGGCTAGATCCCAGCCAACATCCTCTGTTCCCTTCAATGCCTTCATGCTAAAATGTAAGTAGGTAACTCTTCCTCTGTATATAATGGGTGACCAAAGTATTATATAGAGAGATATACATGTCCTACCAGTAAAGTATATGAGCCTGCATAAAAGGTAAAAAATCTACTTTTTACAATCTAAGTATTAAAATCATGTCCAGCACTTACACCTGCTCCCTCATCCTTTTGCAACACCTCTTGTGACACTATTATTAATTTTCCCATGACATGTATCTCTCCACATTTCATTGTTAATTTGTGTCATAATCTTCAGTGCCATTTATACTGCTGTTGTGATTTTAGGAGGTCCAGTAATTTAAGCTTGGGTAGATACTTTTCTCCCTCTAATCAGACATACTAATTGGCAATAAACTTCATTGACACACTCACAGTAATTTATTTCTATTTCTGTACAAGTATAGATTCAAAGCAGTAGGTTCCAACTTTGACTTAAGCATAACTGAAGGCAGAATTTATCCTACAAGTATATCGGTTTTAACACTCAAATTCCTCTGTGATAGCTACAACACATTTTTTCTGTACGAAGCACCTGTCTCAGGTACCTGTGGGATTATTAATACTGAGTAATTACTTTAGAATTGCAAAAGCCACAGTGCCTTTTTCTCTTTCACTTTTACTGTATGAGTACCAGCCATGGGCTAACTTGGGTATTATTAACCTTGTTCCTTTACTGTATAAAATGAAAACAAGAGGTAACAAAACCTTGCAGCACCTTCCTGAGCCTGGCAACAAACACTACGCTGAGCTCTTTCTAGTGTAAATTAGCATAACTCTCTCTTTGTTTACTTAAACTTGCTGACATTTGTGCCTCCAGCTTTTTAATGTTCCAGAGGTGATCCTCAGAGCTGCAGTGTATCTCAGCTTTTAGCGGTGCACCTGGGTTAAAGTCAATTAGAGAGGAGATATTCAGCAGCTCTTCAAATCAGACCTACGTATTAGAGCCATTCAAGAGATGTATCCTTTTATCTGAAGGCTGGATTGAAATATAAATATTTCATTTTAGGTCATTTTTTCATTCTGGCAGGTTTAGTTTTTTCCTTTTTGTTGAAAAGAAAACCCAGTCACTTGGGGTTCATGCAAAACATTTTGTTCAGTCTGAAACAGAATATTTTATTTTGGCATACTTAAAATAAAAGGCAAGAGAAGCCACATTTTAGATAAGCAAAATGTATCCTGATGTTACATTTTTATCTAATAACCTAATGCTCAAGGGGTTCATATAAAGTTATGAAATGCAGAAGGTCAAGACCTTTCTTGTGTAGGGATCTGACCATTTACAGTACAAAGAGGTTACTAAAGCAGTCTCAAATATTTTGATAGAGGTAGCTCTCCCTCAGTCCTTTCTGTCAGACCCATGATATTCTGCACAGCCTCTTTAAATATTCATCGGGCAAGAGGAAAGCATAAAAATGACTATGTGGCCTCCTTTTTCAGGTGTTCTTCTGGGCAGGATACATTAATTCAAATCCCTGCTCTGAGTCAGCCAAAAATAGAACTGCGATTTTGCAGTGTTCCAGCACCTCACTTGTAGGGAAAAGCGACTTTGACTAACTGGATTTTATGGCAAATGCTTATAAGCTGCCTTCACATTTCAGAATACTCTGTCACTTTTATTTGGGACAATAACAATTTGGTGGATTTGTCTCTGAGCTGTGTTTCGCAGTGAAGAACTGATTTGTTGACAATGTAATACTCAGCTATACTGGATATTTGCTATAAAACACACATGCTGAAAAGAAAGGGAGATTAGCCAATCAAGTAGTTACCTCCACTTATGAGACAACATCAGAACTTAACACTGAAATGTGTCTCACTCTAGTCAATTAGTACTCTAGTTTTCTTTTTCTTTTTTCCCTTTACATGATATTTTAAAGAAATGTCAGGAAAAAAAAGTTCTCATGATCACATCCAACAGTGATTCCATTTCAAAGGAAGAGACTATTCCAAAACTATCTGCAGAGAAAGTCTGAAGTAATGTTTGAAGAACACATCTTTAAGTAAACTCCCAAGGAATGTATTTTTTGGCAGTTTGACTAATGTTTCTACACAATTCAAGGAAATTGTCTGGATTTGTGTTCGTGCTGCACCTAGCGCAACAAGAGATATGTTGCTACAGTGGATCTCATGCCGTAATCTCTGGGACAATGAAAATATGCTAAGGGAGCTGATGGAAAACAGCAACTTTGAAACACCCATACTAAAAGCACCAGAAAGTGAGGAAAGACAACAATATCTGGAAGATATTCTGCTTTACCAGGCCTTTGTGGCCTTTATCAGAAGGACTGTTACAGAGCCTTGCAGCCTTCTGAAGTCAAGCCTTCATGGTAACCACAAGAAAGAGTTAGCATCGTTTTCAGAGCAACTAACTTTTTGGCTGAGCAGTTGTGAGGAAGATCAAGACCTCTGCCAAGAAATGGTTTAAATATTTTGGTAAGAATGGCACAGGACTGTTGCACAGGTCCTTAGGCACCCTACTTCCTTAGCCACCTGCTGCATGGGAGAGGACACCCAGATGAGGATGGTCATCTCCACTCTCCCAGAGGACCCCATCACTGCTCTTCCTGGCTAGCTACTACAGAGAGTTTTTACTTTTTCTTTTTTCCTTTTTTTTTAACTTTTCTTTTTATTCCTTTTGCCCTCTTTTCCTCCCCTCCTTCCTCCTTTACTCCCTCCATCTCTAGCTCGCTCTCTTTTTTTTCCTCTCTTTCTCCCCTTTGTAACTTCCACCATTAACAATCCATGTGTGCTATCAGCTATGAGCCCTGCCAATATACCTCAGTGCAGGTGAATCTGTCCCAACATCCTTTGTGCAAAAGGACCTATGATTAGGATGGTAAAAGTGGCAAAGAGGTAGAATATGGTAGATGAGAGATGCTAAAACAAGTTTTGAACAGCAATGGAGAAAATGCTGGAGACACTGTATCAGACAATGGAATAATGATAATGAACTTTCACAAAAGAAGATTCAGAAATCAGAAACAAAGAAAATAAAGTCTGAAAACATATTCCAGAGGTAAATGCAATATTAGAAATCCCAATATTGCGAAGACAACAGCAAAAGGTACCAAATACTAATGCCCAGCTCTTTCCATTAACAATGTATTTGATTATTTTCATTACCATGAACATTAGTCTTTCATGTACACCGGTCTTTTTTGACAAATTTATTAAATGAAGCCTGAAGAAAGGGTCTGGTACTTATCTATTTGATCATCTGCATAAAAATGCCTATTGGTGATCTCCCTTTTTCCACCTAAATTTCATTTCTTTTGTCATCCATCTGAATGACTGTAAATAAAAAAGAAATAAAGCAAGCTTGATATTTTGTGTTTTATTTTCTATTTGCAGGTTTCAGATTTGAGACTCAAAGGCTCAAAGTCTGAAAGAAGGATAGCACAGATTTTCTATTTTCCTATTCATAGGCAGAAGAAATAGGTATTTCTGAAGCACATGAAGCAAATAAGTCTTTTTTATTATTATTCATAACTAAAATTCTGGTCTATTTTTATTCTTACTGTAGCTTTTATGGAAAGCTATGCATCTGAGTCAGCACCTCAAAGCAAAACTCATTTCCAATTCATGACATCTCTTTTTCCTCCAATTACTTAGCTTCATTTCCTTCTCGTTTCATTTTTTCCCTTTTGACTCTCACTCACTCGGATGAAATTGCTACACAGTGCAATTCTCCATTTGAGAGAGATATATCATATACTTGAGTAGGCTTTAGTTTAACTAGGCTTTATTCTTTGTTTTTTTAAACTACCATAATTACATGGCCTTGACATATGGTGCTAGGGTGTAGGAAGGAGAAAGACTCTATGGGAAGAATGCCCATTTGTGCATTTTATTATGGCTGTTGCGGTCATATCTAGAAAGTGTCATTTTTCACTCTTCCTTTCTGTACTGTTGTGCTGATGGCCTGTCAGGTTTCTAAATTTATCTCTTTCACATTTTTTACACTCTTTGGTTTTCCTCAAAGCTTGATTTCATTTATTCAGGCTCCTCTACTTCTCTTTCTTTTCCTTACCATATATCATTTTTTCCTGCTCTACTGTATCATCAGGTGTGATTGCCAAAACTTCAGTTATTTTCAGTAATATTAGGGTGCAAGGAGATGTCAGACGTATGGTGTTGTGTGCACTTCCTCTTTAAAACTCAAGGTACTCAGTGTTCTCGAATAGTAAGGATTTCCAGAGGGGATCCTATAAAGCATCCGACAGAAGTGCTAAGATATTCATTAAAAATTCATCCCAATCTGTAAATATATTTCTAATCACTGCCTTTACAGTGGATTTTCTTGGCACACATCCTGCACTTGCCTGGAAACACATTGACACTTTTGAGGGCTCCATTGCAGCAAGATTTTCAGTATATGCCTTGAGAGGTAGGTCTGTGAATCATCCACCCACAGCATTACAGAAGAAAAAGATCCTCATCCAGGTCTATGGGGACGGAGATATTTTTTCCTTATTTTCCCAAGCAAGTGTCTGCCTTAATGATGGCAGAGCAAAAGGAGTCTCACTTACACGTACAGGAAATTGCTGACTGAGCTTGCTTATGGTCCTCCACTGTATTTGTTGCCTGGGCGTTGTTGCAGCTTCCAAGACATATGATAGCACAGAGCTCCAGCAGGTTAGGAAAAAATGAAATGTATTTTGCTTACTCACAAAGCAAGGACAGAAAAAAGAGTGTCCTGACTGTTATAGATACTATTTTCTACAATAACTGTGGTTGTTTTTTCAAAGACTACTTTGCAGAAAGCGAAATGGCAGGTATAGCAGTAAGTCTGCTATTAAAAATCATGTGCTCAATGCACTAGAGTGCTTATTCAAAAATAGCTCATACACAGAAAAACATACCCCCTGTAGCATTGCCAAGGTCAGTGAGAGTTAAGATGATCTGAACAAATGTGGATTCTGCAACGGAAAGCTTAACGTTAAACACAAAGTACTTCTGAAGTTTCCCTTGAATTCAAGCAAGTCAAAGTGTTGCAACCTACTTCTCTTAGCAGATTGCTTCTCTCCAGAGACATCCAGACATTATTTAATATTATCTGACTGAGTGACATGATGACAACTGAATAGAAGTGCAGTGTCTCTGGACAGCATCTTTAGTGAAATCAAGATCGCGTTCTCAATTTACCTTAATGGATGACATGACCAAGGATCCTAAAGTACAATTTGTACTGCAAAACAGATGTGCCAAATGGAGAGTTTCCAGCTGCTCAGAGCGGAACACTTTCCAAATGAAGGGTGCCCAAAAAAGTGACAAAGGCTCTCATTTGTAAGTCGGGCAGAATTAACTGGCAGCAGACAGGATTAACTGGCAGATTTGGAAGACTCTTTTTTGTGGGTCTTTTGATTTGCAGACACCAAAAGCAAGGATCTAACCCCAAAGAATAATATACCCAATAATAAACCCAAAGGTAATAAAAAATTATCTGAGCCATCAAGCTGTAAGTAATCACACAGTAAGGAGCAAGGAGGAGCTCAGTGCAGTTTTAGCATTGGTACAGTATGTTAATGAATGCTTATTCAGAGTAGTTCCAGATTCCATTCTTGATCAATGAAGACTTACTTTCTTTGTGTTCAGTTGTGATGGAAATGACTTAAGTGAAAAACATCTGAAACTTTTTCAGTGAATCTATGGAATAAATACATTCTCTCAGACCACAGTCGTACCTGTGCTGACTCAGCAGGGCTAAAAGGAGTAAAAAACACCTTTATGTTGGTCAGCAGCTCCAAATACCTAGAGGGAGCAGAATTGAGTTAGGCAGTGCTATTTTTATATAGCCGTTTTTCACAGAAGTACAGCAGTTCAAATATAAAGATGACACGGTCATGGCAACATGAAGAGTGAACAATTAAAATCACCAGAACTCTTTAAGTGGGTCTTTGCTTGGCTAAGAAGTGAGCACATATCCAGATACAACTGGAGAATCTGCATCAAAAGGAATGGTGCTTCCAGCAGGAGGAGAAGGTGCCTGAAGAGAGGCGCACTATAGGTGCGGGACTCCCATTAATAGTTAACGGCAACAGTACACAGGGAACACGGTGAGAACAACTCCTTATACAAGAGTTCAAGAAAGCAATTAAATCTGAATTCCCAAAGAATGTTTTTGGCAAGTTTACGATTAGCTCAGATGTGAATATCCTCCTTCCCCAGTGTGGTTACACATACAAACCGACACACAGCAGAGGCAAGAACTGCGGCCCTGGTTCTGTAAGAGTTCATCTATCAAGACTGGGGTATTTATATCTTCCTTGCACACCTGTACACAGTGCTCTGTAAATGGTTCTGTAAATATCATATTCCATATGTTTTATTATACATATGTTACTGTATTTAATACAAAGATCCATTACCCTGAGCATAAAGTGGCTTCCGTCATCTGGATATGTTTATTTTTGAAAGCTTTTAGCACTTTCATGGCTGCATGACAAGTTTAGACTATTACAGTATATCCTAAGTATAAACTGAGATTTGGAATCAAAGTACAGCTTCATTTTTTCAGTATTTGCTGCTCGTTAATCTCTTTTTTTTCTTGAAAATGCCCACCAACTATTTAACAACCCACAGTGCATTGTAATGTCATATATAAACTTGTCTTGTGGTTATAATAAATAACATTTCTTAAGATCACATGGAATGTCTCAGTATTCTTCAACTGTGTGGTCAAAATGTAGCTGTAAAAGCTTCAGTAGTCCATGTCGAACAAAGTGCTGGTATTCTTGATACCATTTTGTGGGTCAGCTCGCCGGTTACTACAGTTGTATGTATGTATATATATTTGTTTATATACAAATGCATATACATAAATAAAGGCAGGCAAAGACAACATATGTTGTTATGTGCCAAAAATCCCTCTACCCATAAAGGACCACCCATAAAACTCGGAGTATAATTTAAGTGCCTGACTTCGATTTGGATTTCTATTTTCGTTAACACTGTTTTGATGAGTTTGTAACCTCTGTCACTTACAAAGCCTCAGAAGAAGTTGCAACTCACCGATAATTCAGTATCTTCTTTGTATAGGGAATATCAAGAAGAAATAGTTACATGAACTGATTTTGCCAACAGTAAGACAAAAGTACATTTTCCACTCAAAATGCTGACCTTCCTTATCGAGAGATTTTGGTTGAAATCTTTCCTGCTTTCAAAACGGAAGAGATCTGTAGTTCTGTGATCTGGAGAGCCAGGAGACAAGTAGGTATGTTTTTAGAGTAGTATCATGACTGGAAAGTCTACATCTACAGAGATTAAATGTCTGTTTTCTATAGCAGCCACAGGATCTGCATGCAGTAATGGCAACTGGAATGCAGAAAGGAATGATCTCTTTCTTCCCAGCTCATGTGGCTTTCTCCACAGACTGTATAACCATGTACTCTGTAAGATTACCTATAAAAGCTTGGTCCTATGGGTACAAATAAGGATAACAGGACCTAAAACCAGGATTGAATTGCATTAGAAATCAATGTGATAACATGTATGCTTCATAGCTATCAAGAAGATAACTATGGCTCTTCTACTTGATGTAGAACACAAAAGCAAATACTAGAAGATTATATTCATCCATAAAATGAAAAAGATGCTTTCGTTAATTCATTCTCTACGTGCTTACATTAGGTTATACAAAACAGTTTGAAGCTCAAAATTGCCTTTTCTTAAGAAGTACACTGGAGAAGAATAAGACAGATTACACTTGATTTAGGCACATTACAATTAGAAATGTGTGAATATAATTTTTAATATTGGTAAAAACAGTGCAAATATATTAAAATATAGTACATGAATTATGCATTTTGTTCATTTTTTGTCACACAATAAACAATTTACCATAAAATAACATAATATGCTTCAAAAGTACTGTGTCTTTGTTTTGGATTGAACAACAAGAAAGCTGAGGAAAAAAACCCAATAGCAGCTCTTTCTGACATTTTACTAAGTTTCAAAAAAAACCTCAAGTTTCAGAACAAAAATTAATATCCAGAAACACAACCTGTATTCTGTGAGTTTAAAAAGCTTAAAAATAAATATTTAATTTTCTCCAGTGGTTCACTGAGCCTTGCCCAGGTTCAGCTGGTAATGAACTATTGCCATGACAGAGAAGTTAAAAGGGGTGTAGTTATGAAGAATTTGGTAAATACAAGTGGAAAACCCCCAACAACTTCCATGATTACTGATATATATGTACCTTTTATTTTAATATTCCTTTATGTTCTCAATGTTTCTGTTTGTTTTCCTTGAATTTTCAACAGCAATGTTTGTTGAGAGTACTATTCATTTAAAGAGATATTTATAGGTAATTATACTATATGGAAACTGAACTGTGAGGTACAACTGGAATATAATACTGGAAACTTCATTTTACAAATTACAAGGAGCTGATCTTTTTATATCAGCTTATAACTTTCCATAACTGAAACTCTGTTTTCTGGGGAAATTCTAACTTTTCATCTGCTCGTCATATGCCCGTCACCCTACCTTTTCCACTCCAACTTTAACTCTTAGTAGCATGTTCTGAATGAGATATGGGAAGACCTTCCCAAGCCAGGCTGCAGTTGTAACTTCTCTATGCGCAAGTAGTACAGATGTGAATAATCACTGGAAATCAAAAGCTTTGCTTGCTGTTTCCTTCCCTTCTTCCTGTAGACCATTTTTATCCAAGAGCACCAAGTGAAGGGGGAGAAGGTAAGAGTAGGAGGCCCTGTCTACCCTCCTGTCCAATGCACAATGGGAAGGAGAACAGCAGCTCTGTGAAGGCTGCTTTACTTTTGCTGCAGATAGAAAGTAAATGCAGCCTTACTCCATTGTAGCATAAAACAAGGCAAGCAGCAATGTCACTCGTTAAGAGCAATACCTGCTAAAATAAGTTATATACGCTCTTTGCTGTGATTTGCTGCTTGAAATTGGAGGGAGCTCCAGTGAACAAGGAGTGAAGGAGTCGAGTAGAGGCAGATTATCCTAAACTTCAGCAGCCTTCCAACCCAGGAGTTAGCTGTAAGCTATTTGCACTTTGCACAATGTAGAGATTTGCATAAATGCTGTGAGCAGTTAATGCTTCAGAAGCTTCCCTGTAGTTGAAGAAATGTGCTTCCTTGTGTTAAAGAAATATGCTACAAACCCTTACTACGCTTGCACCAATGTTTAATTACATTCTTTTCACCAGAAAATACCAACTCTGTTCACTAGGTCTTGTCTAAGGGCTGAGGAAGGGAAAATACACTTACAATACATAGTCTTGTAAAACATGAAGATGACATCAAGAGAGCAATCAAGATGATATGGATGCTATTTATAACTAAAGAGAGAACATCCATGGACAAGAGAAGTATTGAAACCTTTGAGCCTGGAGCATTCATAGGGTACCCTAGAACTGTGTGAAAGGCATGCTTTTGCCTTAAATAGAAGAGAAAGTATTGGAAAATTGTGAATAGTCTCAATATATAACAAAGGTCACTGCTTTTTAAGAGGTTACCTCAGACAAAACTTAAATTCTTCTGAAGTTTTTCCTCTGGACCATAGCCTAAGATAATAATTCAAAGTATTCCTACAAGTCTCGTTTGTATGTTTGTGTCATTAGCTGTGGCACACTAGGTGTCCCAGGGCTATTCAAAGTAATAATTGTTCTGTCACTTTATAACATAGCAGACAAACAGCAGCACGTATAGCCTAGGATCAGTCAATGATGAGCACTTACATGACTTATTACACATATAAAAAGATACTTTAACATTCAATTGTCTGTTAGCCTGTGCAAAGTGCAATTCTACATGGAGAGAGAAAATACCCTTTGTTTCCATTTGAACATACATTATTATTGCTGTCCTTTTAAGTGCTCAGAGTTGAACATTTTACTTTTTTCTGGTCAGAAAAGCAAAAAAATGTGGTTTTAAAGCATTTGTTATGTTAGACCTGCTTCTGAGATGGAAGGAAGAAAATAATCAATTCTTTGGGTACTTAGGAGCAATTAATATTCAGCTCTTGCCTGATCTGGCATTGAATTTGTCTTGGATTACTTGGAAAATTGTCTTCTTCATAATCTTTTTGTTACGGGCCTGTAAAGCAATCCTAATGATCTGAACAAGCCCTGAAGTACCTCAAAGGCTTTATGGAAAAATTAATTGAGGATTCACTGCCCTTGGAATTTGCTACAAGTGGAACTTAATAGCTCAGGCAAATTCTCTCCCATATGTTAATAAACTACTGTGGCACTGTGGTGCTTCTGTTTTGGCTTCTCCTCAGTTATTATTACTGTGTCATCTCAATTAGCTGCTACAGGATCTTCTTAGTGTAATTCCCACCTAATGCCCTTTCCCTTTTTCCCTTTCCTGTGTCAGCAGCATTTCGATACATAATCTTTTACCGTGTACAGTTGTTTGTTCCATGTATTTCAGCACACTTTTTCATGGCCACTTCCCATTCTATTCTACTCTGCACAACATGCTAACACTAAATCCATAATTTACTAGAGATCCTTCCCACAACTGCTATGGCTGGCTTGGTCTCCCTTGGTCCCTCTTTCCCTCTCTCCTTCCCCATCTGTCTCATACATAAAAAACCCCCTAGTATTTCCAGTTTTAAATAATCTAGAAATGTCAGGAAGCTCTGGTATGATATTGCTTTTTTCACTGCCTTCCTGTATGATCCCATTATTGGCCTTGTCTCCCAGGTCCGTAGCTTGGGACAAGAAAGGATGGAGCCATTTTGTCCTACTGAGCCACCAGCAGCTGAGTTCCAATGAGTGACCACGTATTTGCTTCTAGTCCGTGGCAGGAGGAAAGTTATAAAAGCATGAAAGCTCATGCAAGCATAAACCGTCTCCGTGGTCCTGTGCAAGAATCAAATGCAAAAATACATATACTTATCTTTCTATGGATAATATTGCTTACCCCACCTACCTGCAACGGTAGCTAAAGGTACTGTTTGCTCCTTCTATTACAGCTTAACAAGTAGTTTGGAAATAATATGAGAATACTTATTCACCCACATTGCTCTCACTGCAGTTCCAGCCCACTTCTAATTCCTGAGTGCAGGCAGTTACAGCATCATTCAGGCTGGGACACATGCAGAAACTCACCTTGCTGGAAGCAGTCACTACTTGCACTTACGTTCTGCAGGACAAAGAACACACATTGTAGGGAGGGACTGGGTATTTTTATCCTCTCCTCCCCACTTCCTCCCCAGCATGTCATCTAACTTAGACCTCAAACCAGTGTAAACAGAAAATTCCACTTTATTATCAGAAACAGCGGTGAATTATGTTTAACATGTTTGTTAAATTAGACAATGCTTTGTGGCACTACTGAAGTCTAAAGTGCCTGAAGGCCAGTTCAAATACTGTTAGTATAGTCTAAACTGAAACATGTTTTCTATAGAAAGAAGCCACTTCTCTTAAAGAGAAAACCCTCTACTTTTTCTTAAAAGAAACAAGCTTATATTGCTGTGTCTAATGCAGCATGTCTTTAAGAAACTTCTCAGTATTGAGGCTATAACATTTTATTTCCACAGGGAAGTTAAAGTGCTTGTTTAAAGTAAGTATTTTGACAGAGACAGAAACAAGACCATTATTTTTCCGCTTCATCCTGCATTTACTACCAAACAAAATGTTTATTCCTGTGAATAGTCCTAGGAATTTTAGGTTTCTACCACTTCCATAGGAATTGCTCTTCACTTTTTTTTTTTTTTTAATAATAATTCATTTCAGTGGGACCACTGGCACCACTAACCAGTACAGTCACTATCAAATCTTTGCAAGGTAGTCAACAAGCACAAGTTTGATACCTGGTACAACTGAAATAGACAATAAATTATATTAAAACTTAAAAAAATTGGTTGCCCATTAAATTTGTATTAGATTTTGGCTGTAGCACAATACTAGCAAAATAATCATAGAATCATAGATTCATCTAGGTTGAAAGGAACCTTTAAGATCATTGAGTCCAACCATCAACCTAGCACTGCCAAAACCACCACTAAACCATGTCCCTCAGCACCACATCTACCTGTCTTTTAAATACCTCCAGGGATGGCAACTCGACCACTTCCCTGGACAGCCTGTTCCAATGTTTGACCACCCTTTCAGTGAAGAAATTTTTCCTACTATCCAGTCTAAACCTCCCTTGGCACAACTTGAGGCCATTTCCTCTCATCCTATTGCTTGTTACTTGGGAGATGAGATTGACCCCCACCTCTCTACAGCCTTGTTTCAGATAGTTGTAGAGAGCAATAAGGTCTCCCCTGAGCCTTATTTTCTCCAGACTAAACAACCCCAGTTCCCTCAGCTGCTTCTCATAAGATGTTCTCCAGATCCCTCACCAACTTCGTTGCCCTTTCTTGGACATGCTCCAAAATGTCAATGTCTTCCTTGTAGTGAGGGGCCCAAAACTGAATACGGTATTCGAGGTGGGACCTCACCAGTGCCGAGTACAGGGGGACAGACAATCACATCCCTAGTCCTGCTGGCCACACTATTCCTCATACAGGCCAGGATGCCGTTGGCTTTCTTGGCCACCTGAGAACACTGCTGCCTCATATTCAGCTGGCTGTTGACCAACACCCACCGGGGAGATTTCCAGCCACTCTTCCCCAAGCCTGTAGCGCTGCATGGGGTTTTGTGACCCAAGTGCAGGACCAGGCACTTGGCCTTGTTGAACTTCATACTATTGGCCTTGGCCCATCGATCCAGCCTGTCCAGATCCCTCTGTAGAGCCCTCCTACCCTCAAGCAGATCAACCCTCCCGCCTAACGTGGTGTCATCTGCAAACTTACTGAGGGTGCACTTGATCCCCTCCTCCAGGTCATTGATTATGGTGTGCTTGACTTTCTTGGACTAAAAATATTTACCTCAGGGAAAGAATTCTGATATTTAAGCTCCTACTGTTCACCTTGAAATTTGGTTCAGCATGCCTGTTCATGAATAACATTTTTATATTTCTTGATGTTGTCATGACAATCCATATTTGGACTCTAAACATATTCTCTCAAGTCCTCCAACTTGTTCTGATCTTTGCACTGATCTGCTCTTTTTTCTTTTTTTTTTTTTCATTTACATTTTTCTTCATACAAAAGCAAAAAAGGCAATAGCAATTACTGTCTGAAATTACTGCCTAAAAAGGCTACAGCAATCACAAAAAAGGTAGTGCCTTGAAAAACGACAACTGTAGATACTTAAATTTTGGCTCAGGAGTTCTGCCTGAATACAGACTGTGAGATTTGTCCCAGTTAAAAACTTATTTTAGTATCTTCAGCTACAACATTTAGCAAAGATGTTAGTTACTGCACATTTCTTCATAGACATGAAGAAAGAAGCTTCTGGTACATTTTTTCTATGCCTTTTTATTTTCCTGAATGGCCAAAAAGCAATGACCATGGTCTCATCTTTAAAAACAAGCAGTGCCTCAAACGCAGCAAATAATAACCGTTTCCAATTGAAAGGTAAACCTTGGCAGGGAAACTAACACCTATGAACATGACTTTGGTATATAGATCTACAAGGCTAATAATTTCAAGATGCGATTAAGATTCTGAAATTATTTAATGCTGCCTTCCTCTCTCCTAAAAGCAATCTAGGACTCCACTTTTAATATAATTCCAAATAACCTTTAAGTAGTTCTTTAAAATATCCTCAACTGTCCAGAAAAATATGTTTTAGGGAAAAAAATCTTCAAAATTCCAAATTTCTTATTAAATTTTACTCAGGAACACTGACATAATCAACAAATAACAGCAAATTTAAAAGCTTGGTTGGACACTAAGAAATGAAGTAGCCTAGGAAATACCCTGTCAAAATATTTTATGGGCTAGTTGTTTTTGAGAGCAGTGATTATAGAAGCAATCCTCAAATGAAAACACTTTTTATGAGAAAGATTTGTAGTTTTTTGTAATTACAAAAAAATGCTCCCAGTTAGAGTTTGCTGAGCCAGGGAAACAAAACAAAACAAACAGGAAAGAAGATCTCAGTATTAAATAACAGAGAAATAATAGTGACCAATGAGACAGAGTACATAGTCATTAAGCAGAAACTGTGGTCGTAATAAGATTTCCTTCCAATGATAATTTTGAAAAAACTTACAGATCTCTCATCCCTTTCCCTTCCTCTGCACAAAAAAGACCCACAAAAAAGAATCCTTTCTTTCTCATGATAAAGTCAAAATACACTGTATTTTGAATGACAACATTTGAAATCCTCAGATGCTCTAAGTACTGCCTACTGTAGGAGTTTAAACAAAATGCCTAAGGCAAATCAATATTCTCCTGCCTTATTCTGTCATACTTAGGCCCTTTGTGATTTGGCAAAGTTTAACATTGCTGTATCTGAGCCAGTGGTGAAATCTGTGAGGCCGTATATGGCCAAGAGGCTCCTACACATGTGATTACCTGCACTTAAAAAACAACACTGAAAAAAAACCCATAACACAATTCACAAAACATTTTGTTCTCGGACTTAAACTGAATAAGAAATCCACATGCCCTGATTTATTATGAAGAAGACCTCAGGAAGCATTGGAAAGGATAGCTCTCCAGCTGCAAACATCCATTCTGAATTTAACCGCAGGTACGTCCACTTTCATATGTTCTGTCAATACATGCATTATTGATTGCATTCATTACTAAGCAATGGCTCATATCTTCAGTACAAAACAGATCCCTTAAAATTTTCATGAAACACAAATATTTCAGCTGCTGCTTTGGAGAAAAATGTGAGTAGATCATTTTAACCATCTCTTATCTCTAGTTTAGCAACTTGATTTAGAATTTTTTTTCTCTTGAAAATAGGAGAAGGATAAAGGCTCTCTAATAGGGGCTGCCAAGAGAATCAGCTCTCCTACTCTGCTAAGGATGAAAGTTAAATTCCTCTTGAACTCTCTGGCCTTCAGTTTACTTCGGTGCATGTTTGCCTCTGTACACTTGGGGAAGGCATGTGACGTCTCCAGGGCTAATAAAAATGTTGCCAGATAGCAGTGTTGCTCCTGGAACAGGTTGTCACAGACCACTAGGCTGTAACAACAGGCTGAGGCAATTATGTTGAATAACAGCAGAAGCGGCGAGTTCCTTCCTGACTGAGACAGACTGTTGCTCTGTTTGCCTAAGGGATTCTCCCAGTGATACTAGCGCTGACCATTAGATGCCCAATTACAGCAACTAACAGAGAAGTGGAGCATGTCTGTCTTCAGTGGGGGCAAGTGAGACTGTGAAGTGGAGTAAAATAAAGCAGCTTCTGCTTCATAGCACATAAAGTTCCTGGAATCCTGGTTACAAGGGCCAACAGAGAGAGGGAATGCGCTTGAGGGTGGGTCAGATATTAGGAAAGAGCTGAACGGCAGAGATTGGTAAAGGAGGTTCAGCCAAGGCTCCTGTAAGTCTCAGGCAGCAGGACTTCAAGAAAGAAGGCAACAAAGATGTATTTTGCCTTCTCATGCATAGCTGAAGCTGTACCTGGAAGTTGGCTATTGCCAGTCACAACTTAGGCTGGCGGGACTCAGTAGTACAACGAGCTGCCAAAAGTTGGTTCCTAGCTACAACCAGTTTGAATTAGCATAGATCCAGAGAAAAAACTGTTGGTCCTGATCACAGGAACCAGGATTAATTTAGGGGGATTCATTTCCTGCAGCAACCCAGGTGGAAATCGCTCTGTCCTAGAAACAAACTTCCACATTCCAGCAGTCAACAACTTCAGACAATTGTCTGGTGACAACTCTTTACAGATAACTTTAAACCACTTTTTACATCATTCCACTACTTATTTCAAATTTCAAGAAGCTGAATACTTCAGACTTTTTCCCCAGAGACTCTACTGAATGGGAAAAACTGAATAGAAAAACATCCAGGAAAAGATATATCCTAGATAAAAAAGAGATGGAGAGGGCCATAGTATTCAAAGCACCTTATGCTGCTCCATAGATCTACACAGGAGTTTGGTACAAAGAAAGGGAGATGAAAAATCAGGAATTAATTATTTGCTTTATCAATGCTTCATTGTACACAGACACCACAGATCCTATGAGATCCTGGTGGAGCTGGTAGTGACTCCTTATTTCCATCTCTCTTACCTGTTGAGAGGCAAAGTTCAAATGAAACTCGCACTCTAAAGGGAGAACTTGGGCTAGCACAGACACTTGTTTTTAACATAGCTGTCTTGCTGTTGACCTGAAGTTTTTATAGTTTATTATGGACTTTCCAACAGCTGGTTTAATTTCCTACTTCCACCTACTCCTGTCCTTACAGAACCTTGGTTAGATAACAGACACAGAAGAGTTAATCATGTGTTGTTTTAAATAACGCACAAACACGGAACAAGATCTGCCTTCATTTGCCCCAGTTGCACATCATGCTCACCTTTACGGTATAATTCTCAACAGCAGTTTTCTTTAACAAAACAAATTTAACATAATTTATTAGAAGTGGCAAAAGAGCTTGAGAGGTTCCAAAGCTCTGACTTTTGTGGGCATCATAGATAGGAATGTACATATTCTTGTTTTCCTGAAACGCTGAGGCAAGTCGAAGCCAGTCCTTAAAATCCTTAAAATGCATTTTACAGATAGCACTTTCTTCTGGTTTCACCTCTCACTCAGTATTTCAAGAATTTTTTGCGTGTTCCTCTAGTCATTCATTAAAAAAAAAAAAAAAAAAAAAAAAAA
>VYXH01011882.1:78751-167558 GCA_013397275.1 Burhinus bistriatus | reverse complement strand
AAAAAAAAAAAGAGAGAGAGAGAAAAAAAAAACAGAGAAAAGTTTTCTTTAGTTGTAGGAACATACACTTCATAATGAAAAAAAAATAAATTAAGATTCTTGAGTCACACATGGTTGTTGCAGTTTCTGCTGCAGCTGCTTGTCCCATTTCCATCTCAGATATGTCTGTTCTTTATTTAGGTATGCCACAGTCTCTTAACCTCGGGGGTCTACAGCCTGGCATAGCAAGAAAAGATGAAATTGGTGCCGGTTCTGTGTTCATAAATCTGATTATAAACTACTGGTCTCCAGTAACTCCTGCACAAACAGAGCAGCTGAGCCATACGTGCGCTGGGATGGGGAACCTCCGAAGTTTGAATGAGTTCCCCAGAGAAGGGCAAGAGCCACCGCTGCTATCCAAGGTTAGCTGTGCCCTCTTATGAACCAGACTCCTACATTATACCAACCATTACACCATACAGTACTTGTCAGGCATCACACATCCATCTGGACTTCAAGGAGAACTGAGTAAGAGAATTACAACTTTCCCCACGCACACTCACAGTAGTGTATAGAGACATATTTTCTCAGCCTTCACAACCATGAACAGTGACAAATGCAAACCTCTACCTAGAATAACGACGTTTCTGATGTCAAAATTAAAACAACCTGGAAGTATTGGTTCACCTTTTTATGATATTAATTGCATCTAAGAAAAAGGAAGATCTTGAGTGGTTAAAACATGAAGAGTCACATTCAGAATCCAACTGTACTATTTGAAATTTTCTCCCAGATCCATAAATCAAATCTTTATATTTCATTCTTTATATCAATCTTTAATATTTTAATATATTTTCAAAACCTAAAAGAAGGAATAAACATGCTCAGTAATACTCTTGCTCAAATAAACTTTTTTACTGGATAGCATCATTTTTAGCCACCGTTTGAGTAGTGAAAGAATGCCAGATGTAAAAGAAAAGTAGTTGCTCTGAAAAAGTAAAGCAATGAAAGGAAAGAATGTGAAGAAGTTAAGCTATGGAGATATGAAGCTAAACTCTGTACAAGCAGTGGAATATATTTTTCCAGCAATTTTTTCAAAACAGAACTAGATTTATGAAGATTAAAATCTTACAGTTTTGAAGTTTTTTCTAAACTGATTTTCTACTTCCTGAGATAAGAGCCAGTCAGCTTGTATGTTCCCAGCTATAGCTTCCTAGGCTACAATTGAAAACGCTGCCCTTTGTAGACACAGGACTAAATCCTATATCCTTTGCAGATCAAGAAAATAATCCCATCTGTTTCTATGAGTTACAGATGTGGCCATAATTCTAATTTTTTTCTGTATTTGTTAGCCCTTATTGCACATGACATTTCCTTCGTATTAAACTTTCTTTCACAAACTGTACCCAACAATATGCAAAGGAATCTCAGATTTGTCAGGATGGAAAAAGAGATTCATGCTGCACTAATCTTTTAATTCCTCTTTTTTCCAAGCTTAGTGTTTGAGATTCTTTCCTCATAATTTTTATTCATGGCTGAAACTAAACACCCTTTTATGGTTGAATTATGGTTCCTCACCAAACTGTTCTTACCTGGAGTACTGCGTCCAGCTCTGGAGCCCTCAACACAGGAAAGACACAGACCTGTTGGAGCAGGTCCAGAGGAGGGCCACAAAAGTGGTCAGAGGGCTGGAGCCCTATGAAGATTGGCTGAGGGAGCTGGGGTCCAGGCTGGGGAAGAGAAGGCTCTGGGGAGACCTTATTGCCGTCTTTCAGTACTTAAAGGGGGCTTATAAGAAAGTTGGGGGCAAACTTTTTAGCAGGGTCTGTTGTGATAGGACAAGGGGTAATGGTTTTAAACTAAAAGAGGGAAGATTTAGACTAGATATAAGGGAGAAATTTTTTACAATGAGGGTGGTGAAACACTGGCACAGGTTGCCCAGAGAGGTGGTAGATGCCCCCTCCCTGGAAACATTCAAGGTCAGGGTGGACGGGGCTCTGAGCAACCTGATCTAGTTGAAGATGTCCCTGTTCATGGCAGGGGAGGTTGGACCGGGTGACCTTTAAAGGTCCCTTCCAATCCAAACTATTCTATGATTCTATAATTTTCCACTGAAGTCTAAGACCTTGCATGGGACTATGTTTTGGATTTGTGATGAAAACAGTGTTGATAACAGTGGGATGTTTTAGTTACTGCTGAGCAGTGCTTGCACAGCATCAAGGCCTTTTTTGCTTCTCACTGGCCCACCAGTGCACAAGAAGTTGTGAGGGGACACAGCTGGGACACCTGATGCCAGATGACCAAAGGGATATTCCATACCATATGACGTCATGCTCAGCAATCAAAGCTGGAGAAAGAAGAAGGAAGAAAGGGGGGACATTCGGAGTTATGGTGTTTGTTTTCCCAAGTAAGTGTTAGGCATGACGAAGCTCTGCTTTCCTGGAAATGGCTGAACATCTCTGCCTGCTGATGGGAAGTAGTGAATGAATTCCTTATTTTGCTTTGTTTGAGCATGCAGCTTTTGTTTTGCCTATTAAAATTTCTTTATCTCAACCCATGAGTTTTCTCACTTTTACCCTTCCGATTCTCTTCCCCATCCCATTGAGAGGGAGTGAGTGAGCAGCTGGGTGAAGCTTAGATGCCTACCAGGGTTAAACCTCTTTCCATAGTTGAATTCAGTAGTTACTTATGGAGCCATGTCTGAAGCCACATTTTTCACAAGAACATATAGTCCTGCGCTACAGCTGATAAAACAGATGTTCTTTGGATTGACTACTGTGCAGGTATGTAGAAACACATCAAGCCATGGAAAAATATTCTGATGTTCATTTTCAAAATCTGAGAAACAGAACACAAGAAAAAACATTCATTTTAAACATTGTAGAATAATAATAGTAAATTAATATTCATCACCAGAACAGATTTATTTCCAGCCAGTGTTTTACTCAGCATAATGTTATTCCCTAAATATGCTGTTTTCTTTGGAAAATTCTTTCTTACATTCTCCTGTTTTGAATAGTCTTCTCATTGCTCATGTATGAAAGATAATGTAGTTATGAGATAACCTCTACCTTCTCTATGGGCTTCATTTATTTCCGTTCTCAATTCTTCACATTTTTTCTAATCTGTCCCCAAGTCTGGAACATCACACTACACCTGGCAGGTACTTCCATCTCTTCTTTTGGATTCCATCTTCAAATAAAGACTCCTCACTTTTCTGAAAATGCTTAAAATATGGATCCACCCCAGTAACTATGCTGTCTCCAGCTGGCAGTGCTTTTTACTAAAATGTTTACATTTAAATTCGAAACATCCTTTGGTTGCTATCTCTAAGGCCCAATGCTGTCTACCACATCATGGAATTAAGTTAAGAAAAGTCATCTATGTGTTTTCATCTTTTATGCTGCCAAGTCACTCTAGTATGAAAATAAGAGATGTCAATAAGCTTAAATTAAATTAATTCTATTCAAATAGATCTGTCCAGTGCTGGAAATTTATAGACTTAGCAGGAAAAGTGGAAGTTACAGGGTAGATAACAGTGGAGGAATCTGTCTTTAATCTGATTTTGGACCAAACAACAGGTAAAGAGGACATACGACCTCTAGTAACTCTTTCCCTCTTGCACAAATGGAGCAATGACTCTGACAGTCTCATTCTGCCAAGCGCCCCAGCATCTGCTCCAGCAAACCCCCTTGGCACACACTCGTGTTTGTAAATTATCTAGGGGGCAGCTGAAATTTATATCCACCTCCTGGACTTTACTGGATCAGAACCAGAATATTCAGCATCTTCCAGCAACTTCTGAAACATTAAGTCTATACTGGAAAATGTTTGAAAGGGGTCTAAAAAGCTTGGTGGATTAGTAAAGCAGTAAACACTTGCTTATTTAATTAAATTTCTTGGTAAGAAACACAAGAGTGAACTTAAGGTCTCTTATACCTTTAATCTCTCTATATCTGAAGCTGCATACTAAGACCCTCTTCATTGATACAAGTCCATGCCAAACTGGTCTGGAGGAAAACAGAAGAACACAACTGAAAAAAAAGCACATACACTTCTGCAAACTATTCTGCATGCTTGACTCTAGTTTTAAGCAAAGATGTCAGTTCTCATTTTTTATAAATCAGTTCACCCCTTCCTACTTGGGAGGTAACTGCTCAGAGTTCTCACATGGTTGGTCTCCCAGGGGAATCTAATTTCTCAGTTTCAACATGCCCAAGGCATCTACTTTCCTCACCGACAAGACACAATCTTTCTGTCACTGACATCAGAGGAATTATCAGTACATTTGACAACACTGATGTTCAGCACTGAATATAGCTATCATATCAGCAAAAATAATATGGCAGCTTACTAGAAAAGTTGTGAAGAGATGGACTTGGAAAGTTTTCATTTATGTAAAAAAAAAAATTAAAAATCAATATTATTTTAATTAGACTGATAACATTTTAAAAGTGTTTTTTTAAGACAAAAAAATGCCTCTTGGTCACAGTAAACTCTGCCTGGGGATACCAAGATGACACTGAAGAAATGATTGCTTGGCAGTGTTTTACATCAATTATAGATAAACTAGTAAATAATTTGAAACCGTTGCTCAGAGAAAAGTAGATCTTCACAGCAAGAAATGACATTTAGAATTTTATTTTTTTTCTATTCAATGAAAACTTTCAGATTCTTGGGTACTTGGTTTCTTTTTAATGATATTTCACTCTTTGAAGACTGTGCTGCAAGCTTCAACAAGCCTTAAAAACTAGACTGTAGGTCATTTTAAATTATATAAAAACATTTTAAACTATATAAAAAGTGACGTAATCAAACTCAAGCTTTAACAAATATCTGCACATAAGGGTTTTGGTGTTAGGGTTCTTGGCTGTTTACTAGAAACACAAATACCCTGTCAATACTACAGAACAAAAACTACATGTTTTATATACTTATGTGTATTTTAATAAAAGCACTGGTTAGGAAAGTGGCCGCCACTTTGTGTAAAAGTCCAAGTCTTAGCTCTGCAATAGACTTCCAGATTACATTCGTGTAATAAACCCCTTAGGTTCTTCTTTCTGAGTGCATCTAATGTGCAATTAACAATATGGCTATGTTCAAAGTTTTAGAACTAGGAGTAATGTTTTCAAATTTTTCTTTCTTTTTTTTTTTTTCTTTAGAAGCCAAAATTCCACTTTCAAATGTCTGAAAATCATATGCAAACTTTAGCAAAATATTCCCAGAGGTTTTTTGTTGTTTAAGTGAACCTGGTACCACTGAGCTATCTTCATGCTCAGGAAGTAAAGATGGCCTGATTAGAATCTGCTGAACTCAAAAACTGTCAACTGTTAACAACCTGAACTCAACACACCGTGAGCACCAATGCTTTTTTCTCCTAAAGGCTGATTTGGACCTTTCCTGGTAAGCTAACTCAGGAGACTTTTTTTTGTCATTTATTACTGATGCTCATAAAATTGAATAGCATTATATAACTCATAACATAATTCTTCTCAGCATTAGGAAATCAGATGATTGATATCTTTGGTAAGTTGTCAGAATTCACCGAAATTGACAAAACTTTGAGTTTGGAAAATCAAGTTAACTTGGAGGGACCAGACATCTATTTCAATTTTTGTGGGCTACAATTTTACAATACAAAAAAAATTACTGCAGCAATGGCACTAAAGATTTTTTTTTTCTTCTTTATAATCAGAAAATAGTAATAGCAGCAGCATAAGATACTGTGGCTGTTTACATTACAGTAGCAGACTGAAAGACCACCACCAAAAAATGATAATGTCATAGTGTTAGGTGTTGCTTTACAAACTGAGTGCCAGAGCTTATGGTTTAAATAGGCATGGCAGAAGGAGCCTGGATTTCCACTGAGTCTTAGAGGAAATAAGACCAAATCCTTGGGGTTGGTTAAGTGCCTGCCTTTTTTCGACTTTGCTTCTTGCATCTTTCTACCTGCTAGTCCCTAAAAACAGAAGCCTCTCCCTTGAACTTCTTTTCAGCACAATATCAATAACTTCAGCTCAGTGGGACAGGGGATGAGATACTGTATGCCAAGCAGACTGAAAAATGCAGCTTGTTCGTCATCAGCCAGACTACAAAGACAGAGAACAATTTAACATTGCTCTTCTGACATGTAGACTTTGTATAACATCTATTAAAAAAACCAAAACAAAACAAAACAGAACAAACCAGTGTAAAATTTAGGGTGCATCAAATGATTTTGTAAGTTCTCCTACTGCAGTGAATGCACACATATGCTTATTGCCTCTTAAAATACTGTGCCATGAAAACAACCTCACTGAAAGATAACATAAAATAAATACCCTTTTGGGTTTTTGGTCTTTCCTCAAACAGAAGGCAGTGTATAGCCCATCTGCTTTATAGGAAGATTTTATAGTTTGTTTACTGTTGAAGACTTGTACAGAAGGTCAGCACTATGCAGCCTAGCAGTAGGAAAGTGATAAGTGTATATTCACACCTGAAAGAATGGCATCATACTTTGTCTCCAGAATCATTGAATTATGGTCCTGAAGGAATGAAAGATTAAATTCACAATCTAATCATTCTTTCACAATTCTTTCATCAAAGATGCTGAGGACAATTTTTGGTATAAACATTTAAAATCATGAACATGAATTAATATTTATATAAGCAAATAAAAACGACTGTTGGTCACCACTTAATTGTCTCCTATGACCACTGGAAGTATAAACAGTTCGGATTTTACTGTTTGCAAATATGATGTTTTTGTGGCTTCAGTCAGTTGACATAGTCTAATATAAACGTATGTCAGAAGAATGGGGTAAATTTCCCTAGGATCCTTTCCATGACTATTCTTTTCTTTGCTTTTTGTAGATGTTTATCTGATAAGACTTACATACAGTTACAGAATTGAAGGTTGGAATGCCAAAGGTTTGACTTTAGTGCTTTTATAATACCCTAAAATTTTAGATATCACAGCATGGAGACTGCAGAGGCAGCTGAAAACTAAATGAATTCTAAAAGTGCCTGTGACATATTTTCTTCTTCTGTTTATTTTTGGGGTTAAAAATATTTGCTAAAGATAGTAGGATATGACTTATTTTGTTGGCTGGCCAAGGGAAAAACCCAGTGTACTCCTAACATTCCTGCAAAAGAAATAAAAAAGTCTGTCAAAGGGATAAATGCCCTATCACTCTTCACAAGGATTAAAGTTTTTAAGCGCTTTGATAAAAAGAAAGTGAGCACAAAAGAGCGAAAACAATCCAATTTTTACCTTCGGGCCACATGGAAATTCCCCAGTAACACACCTGCCATCTTTGAACACACAGATGATTGAAAACTTGCCAGCATGTACTTTTTTACCTGCATTCCTCCAAATTTCCACTTCCCCCAGCCACTCTTTCTCCCTGTCACACACACTCACACAAAAGAATCAGAAATCCCATCTCATGCCTTACTTTGAAGAGCCAGAGTCCCCTGAACTTTTGATTCTACTTAGATGTCAGTGTGACTCAGAAGTCTACCTGCTAGGAAAAGTAGGGATGCTTCGATGGAATAGCCAGCTTAAGACCCTAATAGTTTAATTTATTCATCTGGTTAGCAACAGCAAAGAAGGAAATTATGAGTTACCACCACTAAAATTACCATATTCTACAAGTAGTTCAGTTGAAGTCAACAGGAAGGTTGAAGGAATGAAATGTTCCTCAGTTGGTCAAAGCAAGTCAAACATTGAAAACAGTTATTAACCCACCTGGTGTCATATTGACACAAATACCAAGTGAGTTTCTGCATACAGACCATCCTAGACCATTCAATACTTTGATTAACCCCTGTGTGGGTTATGCAGAACACACACTAAACCAATTCACAGCTGATTTGAAACTGGAAGACAATAAATTCTTTGGAGGGTACATACAGAGGCATCTTAATAGGTTGTAACTAGTATTACTAAAATCTTAATTACTTAATAACTAGAATTAATAAAACATCCTCTCCAATAGGGACAAAGTGTAACTGAAGTGTAAAGGTGAAAGAACAATCATGTGTCCAAACACAGAAGGCAAGGCGGGTAACAAGATATATGCACCAGGACAGGAGTTTGTGCTGGGTAACAAAGTACTTATGAGTCAAACAAATAGCACTTTCACAACAAAAAAAAAGGCAGAAGGGAAAGAAATGCTACAGTATATTAAACTGTATTGAGTAATAAATCTGAAACCAAATAAGTTAATTACCCTGTTCTACTTGGTGTGTATTAAGCATCAGTTGAGTCCTACATTCACTTTTAAGCATCACTTTTGAAAAATGACAGGCAAATTAGGGACTTCAGAGAAAACCAAAAAATGATCAAGCATTTAGAAAGCAGGTCCCACAAGACACCATCCAGGAAAAAAAAAGGCTGAGGGGAGACATAATAACTGACAAAATATGCTAAGGGATGTAACAAAAGGGACAGTGAGCTATTATTCTTGCTTAGTCTTCACTAACTGACATCTAGTAGGTTTACTGGGAAGCTATAGCAAGGAAAGTATACTTTAGATAAACACAAAATCTTTATAAGAAAAGTCTAGGCTTTAGAGAATAAGTCACAAGGGGAGATTCTTTGATCACCTTCACTGGAGGTCTTCAAGGTTAAATAGATAACATCAGTCAGAAAGGTTTAGGGATAGTGTACAGTCTTGCTACACTGTGGGGAATGGACTTGTTGGCTTCAGAAGTCCCTTGTGAGCCAAGTCTTTCATCTGTCTTTATATGGATGTGGATATGCAAATACATACCTAAATACTTCACAGCTATATATGGAGGAGGATATGTGATGGATAATCCTGCTGTTATGACACACATCCACTATTCAATATCTCCTCATAAGTGAAGACATAATAAATGTCATAACAGGGACTGGTCATTTATTATACAGAATGGATTTTCTCCTTTCACTGTTCTGCAGGCTGAAATGCTTTTTACTCGACAGCTGTGCAATGCTGAAACTGCTGAAATGGTGGAGAGCAGAAAAATACAAAAAACTCTTTCACTAACTTCCAAGCTCTGCTAATAAATGACATAACTAGGCATGGGCCCTGAACTAGAATTTTGAATTTGAACAACCTTTGCAGATCTCAGTCTTTATTTTACAGACTGCATCTGCATTAAAATTCACTACAGAGCTGCACTTAGAGACTGTTAACTCTTACGGAGTTGGGGCTAGCACAGAGGTGGGTGAGGCTTCCAGCACAGGCTTGGCTGATGTATGGCTGATTCGGCAGGAATGCCACAGCTACCTCCTCTATGCCTGCTTTGATCTAGTTACTCTATCTTTCCTTTTACAGAGTCTGGGCAAGGTCCACTCTACAGCTAAGAAAGTTCTTTGTTTTGAGATGGTTGCTGCCAAATGAATTGGTTATCTGCCTTATTCTTGGTCTCGGCAAGTGGTATCTCAATGTATGCAATTGTGCTGCCAATGAGGACTCTTACTGTCAGGAAGAAAGATAACAGTGAGAGGTGACTGTTAAACACAGTTGTATTTTTACTCCAAAACCTCTGTCTCCAAAAACCAGGGAACTACTGACTACCGCACGCTTGGAGAGCACAAAAACTGAAGGATCATTCTACAAACACCAGATATCATACTCTTTTTCATAAACGTCCGCTGTTATTTGAAGTCAGAGACAGACAGGATATTTAAAGTGACCCAGTATGGTAGTTCTCTACATACACAAGTCTATGGGGCCGGATGGGATCCACTCAAGGGTACTGAGGAAGCTGGCAGAAGTGCTCACCAAGCCACTTTCCATCATTTATCAGCAGTCCTGGCTAACCAGGGAGGTCCCAGTTAACTTGAGGTTAGCAAATATGACTTCCATCTACAAGAAGGGCCAGAAGGATTGAGGGAACTACAGACCTGTCAATCTGACCTCAGTGCCGGGGAAGGTTATGGAGTAGATAATCTTGAGAGCCATCACACAGAATGTACAGGACAACCAGATGATCAGGCCCAGTTAGCATGGGTTTATGAAAGGCAGGTCCTGCTTGACTAACCTGACCTCCTTCTATGAAAAGGTGACCTGCTTAGTGGATGAGGGAAAGGCTGTGGATGTTGTTTACCTGAACTTTAGTCAAGCCTTTGACACTGTTTCCCACAGAATTCTCCTGGAGAAACTGGCTGCTCGTGGCTTGGACAGGTGTACTCTTCACTGGGTAAAAAACTGGCTGGATAGCTGGGCCCAAAGGGTTGTGATAACTGGAGTTAAATCCAGTTGTCAGCCAGTCACAGGGTAGTGTTTCCCAGGGCTCAGTATTGGGGCCAGTTCTGTTTAATATCTTTACCAATGATCTGGAAGAGGAGATCGAGTGCACCCTCAGTAAGTTTGTAGATGACACTAAGTTGGGTGAAAGTGTTGACCTGCTTGAGGGTAGAAAGGTCCTACAGAGGGATCTAGACAGGTTGGATCAATGGGCTGTATGAGATTCAACAAGGCTAAGTGCTGGGTTCTGCAACTTGGGTCATAACAACCCCATGTAATGCTATAGGCTTGAGTAAGAGTGACTGGAAAGCTACCAGGTGGAAAACAACCTGACGATGTTGGTCCACAGCTGGCTGAATGTGAGCCGGCAGTGTGCCCAGGTGGCCAAGAAGCCCATAGCCTCCTGGCTTGTATTGGTAACAGTGTGGCAAGCAGGACTAGCGAAATTNCTTGGGTCATAACAACCCCATGTAATGCTATAGGCTTGAGTAAGAGTGACTGGAAAGCTACCAGGTGGAAAACAACCTGACGATGTTGGTCCACAGCTGGCTGAATGTGAGCCGGCAGTGTGCCCAGGTGGCCAAGAAGCCCATAGCCTCCTGGCTTGTATTGGTAACAGTGTGGCAAGCAGGACTAGCGAAATTATCATCCCCCCGTACTCAGCACTGTGTTCAGTTTTGTGCCGCTCACTACAACAAAGACATTAAGGAATTGGAACATGTCCAAAGAAGAGCAATGAGGCTCGTGAAGGGTCTAGAGAACAAGACTTCTGAGAAGCAGCTAAGGGAACTGGGGATGTTCAGCCTGGAGAAAAGGAGGCTGAGGAGACACCTTATCACTCTCTACAACTACTTGAAAGGAGGTTGCAGAGAGTTGGGGGTTGGTCTCTTCTCCCAAGTAACAAGTGATAGGATGAGAGGAAATGGCCTCAAGTTGTGCCAGGGGAGGTTTAGATTAGATATTAGGAAAAATTTCTTCACTGAAAGGGTTATCAAGCACTGGAACAGGCTGCCCAAGGAAGTGGTGGAATAACCATCTCTGGAGGTATTTAAAAGATATGTAGACACTTAGGGGTATGGTTTAGTGATGGACTTAGTAGTGTTAGGTTTGTGATTGGACTCGATGATCTTAAGGGTTTTTTCCAATCTAAATGATTCTATGATTCATGTTGATCAGACAAACAAAATTTGGTTGATTTTAGGTATTTATGCTGCTTGCTAAGTAGATACTGTAAAAAGGATCTGCTTAAACCAGTAAATAAGTGTTGAAAAACTGAGAATCAGAGCAGTGCCATTTTTATTCATGAAAATGAACTGGGAAGAAGAAATGGACAGGAAATAGAACCAACACGATTTTTAAGTGTTTCCCTGTTTTTTACCCAATATTTGCTTTTGCAGATGTGGCTTTGTTTCATTCCATAAAATCTTGGATTCAGAAGAGGAGGGAAAGAAAAATGTTAACCAGAAGTACTAGATGTCTAAATTAAGACACTCGGTTTTCTTTTGTTGTTTTGACACCAACAAAATTGTCCCTCTCTTTCTCTAGTGCTGAAGACTACATATGGTTTTTGGTCTGAATAATTTCATCACCTTTATCCTATAGTCACTGTGGCAAATCCAATTATGTATTTCCTCATTTTATACAGGACAGTACAACAGAAAGCTGCTCCCTTGGTAAGTATAGAGAGATGTGAACAGCTATAACATATACTGTAAATATTGCCTTCAGAATTTTTCATTTTACTGGTGACTCTCAGTACTGTTTCATGTATGAAACACCGTAAGTTCCTTTTAATTAAATAAGCACTATCATTTGATAAAGATCCTAACATAAAACTGCCAGTTAGCAAAACACTGCAAAAGAACTAGAAAAGTTATTCTAATGTGCAATACTTGCTGGTTGCATCTGACTAAGGGGGAATAGAAGCAAGCTATAAGTAAATTACCCCCTCGCAACTGCAATTATGTTAGAAGCTCTCCTCTTGCCAGAAGACCTCAAGCTGCCTCTAGCAGGGCTATGATCCCTTTTCTCCATGCATTGTAAAGAGTAGTGCATGAGCCAGAAAGTGTAGAAGTGAAATAGTATGCTGATTCAATAGATGAACTAATACAGTAGTTGGGTTTTTTCAGTTTACTGATTTTTAAACAAACTGCTGAATTCTTAAATTTTCCCCTTTTCAAATCATTCATGATGAATCCTAAAATTTGTTTCCTTTTTTCTTTTTTTGCTGTCTACAGTGATGTTGGCAGCACGAAGCTCTGCTAACTCTAACTCTCCCTAGATAGCAAGAGTAGCCTCTGCAACTAGTCTTACCTACAAGAAAAATCCCCTTTTACCCCATTCCTGTCATCAACAAGCCTCCTGGTACCTCACCTTCATGTACAAAGTAGCAAACAGATCCCTGTATGTCTGTCAGTGCTGCTTCACCAACTGAAAGACAGGCCATTTTGCCTAGTGATGCAGTCAGTTTCCTTCTCCTCTTTCCTTTTGGATATTGTGTCACCTTGGGGTACAGCCATGCCCTCCATCAGTCCACAGGAAGGGTTCCAAATCCATTGATATGAAACAGCAATCTGACAGGACTTGCTGTAGCTACAATTGCCTTTGACTCCCCATCACGTGGTTAAATTTTTTATAGTGCAGAGGTTTAGAAAGTGGTCTGCTCATAGACAGATTTAATACCCACAGAAAAAAAAAAAGCTCCTTCTTCTGTGCCCCTGTCACTACTGAGCAAGATACCTTTAAATTTTCCCTTTCCCTGCAGATATCTTTACATGGATTTGAAGATAATAAAGGTGTAGCTTTTAAATGAAGTGTGCAATGTCTAAATACATTGTTGAGAATTAAGTCACAGTAAATTAAGCAGTGACGATACAAATGAAGATAAAAAGTGGAGCTCGCGCATGACATTCACAATGCGGTGTAAACAGTACAGGGCAGGGACTGCCTCTTGCCATGGCAACCTCATCTGAGGATTTCTCCTCAGCCTCCTACAGGAAAGAGCTGCACTGATGCTGTAGTGCATTGTGTCAGTGATCCGAGGAAAGCAATGGCTCCCACCCCGGCTGGAGAGGAAACCAGAACTGGGGACTGCAAGAAGGAAAATTATACTTATCCTAGAAACAGGGAAACTGTGCACGTTTACATGCCTCACCCAAACTAACACCATAAACTTCCTGTAGAGCTTGGAAAGAACTTCTTGTTTTTCACATAATCCTTAGAGAGAGCTGCAAGAAGTGATCTATAGTGAAGAGATGATACAGAATGCTAGCTCAAGATCTGTCTCAAGTTTTACTTGATGTAATGTATTTCTCAGTCCTAAGAAGTAATGAAAAGCTTAATGATTTGTTCTAGTACAGTATGATATATGAACTACTGGCCATGAATATAAGTTATCAACAAAAATTAAAAAGGTGTAACTCAGTGAAAAGTAGGCCTAAACATATATATATGTTTTTTCTGTAGATATAAACATATACACTAAATATATATATAAAGTGTAGAAATGTGTGTATATGTTTAATGTGTGTATATATTTAATGTATAAATATATATGTATAGGGACAGCTTGCACTTAAACTTTGAAAATAGCAAACTTGACCATGCAGAAAAGCAAACATATTGAACTCATATGAGACTTACATTTCCAAAGATATTAACTCTGTTGATACCATGTGTTATTTACAAATATGTGTTACATTACAAACCATGCATTCCCATTCTTTCTAACTGGGCTACCATTAAGCATATAGAAAAGGAGAGAGTTAGTTGCAGAATTCAAAACTGGGGCAAATAAGCCTTTATTCTCCGGTTACATTAGGTAAGTTAAAGCATTATATTCCTAATATCGCAGCATTCCAGCTTCAAAATCCATGAGTAATTCCATTGTACCTACAGAGAAACAAAAATTTAGTGACACTGGGTTAGTTGGAAAAGAGGAAAGACTATATATTGTGATGGTTACGAAGTTCTGCCACAGGTAATGGAATATCAATCTCCATGTCAAGTGGAGTTTTTAGGGCAATACAGTAACAAAGACCCTGAGTGAGAAAATCAGTAAAGTGGTGCTACCCTGGAGATTAAACCATGCACGTGCTTAGTGTTTTGCCTAACTGAGATCATAGAACAAAAGTCACTTACTACCACATATGCCAAGACAGTTACAGTTTCTTTAATATTAAAAAAACTACAAGAAATGCACTATTACAAAAAATGAAGATGAATAAATTAACAATTTTGCATAAAATTCTCTGGGGTATTTTTTATTTAAAATCAGAGTCTCAAATTCATTTGGCCATACACCAGCTGCAGCTGATAATTATGTTTCTGTTTCTTTAGAAGGGTAAGATCACGGAAACAAGACTAGAAAAAAGATCAAGACCAAGACCTTACATATATGTTAAAGGGCCAGCTTGTTTTTCATAAACAGTCCAAAACGTGTAGCTTACAAAGAAAAGGTGAGAAGTTTTTGTTATGATCTTGAATGCTTACTGTTCTGAGTGCATTTTCTGAGAGATTAATTTCCACCGCATTCCAGCCGATATCACATCTCCAGAATTCTTCCTAGTCTAGTGATAAGCCCATTCCTCTGTAGATCAGCCAAAGACAACAGTCATGTTTCTTGATTTCTCTAGAAAGTATCATCTCTCCTTGGAAACTAAGGTTCCTTTAGTTGCTTCTTAATCAAGATGGATTCTTTCCATTCACTGGGGAACAGTCTTTACAAAATTAAATCTTATTTTTTAAAATTAGCAAAACATGTTAATGCATCTGACAAGCACACACAAGCTTGATTGCTACTTCATCGCTCCAGCACTGTGTCAAATTTAAGAACAGAGCTCCTGCAGGAGATGGACATTTTAAAAAAGCATGCAGACCAAAGAGAAGTTCTTTCAGGATATTGACAGCACTATTCAGAGCAAAAGCATTATATTAGGTTTCTTTTCCTCCCTCCAGTTTGATCAAAGGCACTAAATTTATAATAGAACAAAAGACCAGCAGTGAGGAGTCTGCTAATTGTGTATATGTACATGATGACTGGATTGTAGACCATTTCTTTCAGCAAACAGTGCCATTTGGAAAAGAAATCAACAACAAAACAAAGTGGTTCTAAAAATAAGCCAAATACAAGGTAATCTATATCCTCATCTGCTTCACTGTTTGGTAAATAATTTGATATAACTGGAAAATAAATGTATCAAGAAGTGTTTGTTTATGTTGCTACGGCTAGTAATCTCCTGCTTCAGGATGTAAGCTATTTTCCTCTTGTCTGTTCGTGTCTGAATTAATTCTTTCATTGTACAGCTCCATTTCATCTTTGATTGACGGCTCCAGTTACATCAGTGTCTCACATGGTAGGCTTAAAGGATCTATTTTCCATGTAAAAATAGCTAACCAGTGTTACGTGTCTGTGTTTTTTGCCAGCTAACCAAAGACGAGGCCAAATGGTTAAAAATGTTTGGGTTTTTTTTACACTACATATTATGGTTTTTTTCTAACACTATTAGTCTCCTACTATCCACTAACAATAAGTAAACTGCATTGTACAGTATGTTGTACAAAAGCCGTTATTTTAAAGACTGTATGATGAATCTCTCTTCTTTACAATTAGCTTGTTTCTATAATTTTACAACATTGGAGCCAGTTACTTCAGTCTCAAGGAAAGATTAAGTAGCACTTCAAGCTAGATGCGTACAAAGCTCAGTCCAGCTGATTTGAAAAGTCAAAAGAAGTGGAAAACAGTTCATAAAGAGCAATTTGCTCGCTTAAGAACACATTGAATTAAGATACAGGTACAAGAGCACACAAATGCCTCTGTCTGTACTGCTCCCTTTTGGCCAAGCTTTCTTCTTGGAGTCTCAAGCTAATCAATGTTTGAATGATGATATTACTACTCAATATTTTTATTTAGCCAACTCTTTGTGGAGTTAATAAATGTATGAAATAATGATTCCATTGGCAAAAGTAATGAAAGCAAGCAGTATGTGTCAACTGACAGGAAAACCTATTATTATACAAGAAAAGGGATATCTGACCTTTTCTCAGATCTAAAATTTTCTGCCTTGCAATTTTTTCTTATTAAGAATTATTGAGGTTCAAATGCAGGATACTTCACTTAGACAGGAATAATCAGCTGCAAATAACTGCATTTGTAGCAACTGGCTGGGTAGAACTTCTATAAAAGACTCTGGGCCTTAGGGTCAATTATGAGCTGAATATGAGTCAATAATGTCATCCCAAGCAATCAAACCAAGGGTATACATATGAAAAGATAGGCAGCTAGACTGTACATGAAACAATCTTATTGCTTTATCTTGTATAATAACACCTCTACTAAAATTCCATCTCCAATTTTGGAGACTTCACTTCAAGAAAGATGCTGAGCAACTGCACTCCAATAGAGAGCACTCAGAAAGATCAGGGGTCCTGAGAAGATGGTCCACAAAGGAAGATGGAAGAAACAAGGGCTGGATAGGCTAGAGGAAGGCTGAGAAAGAGGAAGGAAGAAGAAAAAACTCTTTTTTGCAGCAATGAATATTCATATATTAAGAATAAGATTGTACTGGTAAGGCTAGATAATCACTGTAGTAGATTTGCTGGAGAGATTGTAGCATCTATAACAATAAACTGGGCAAAAATTTATCTTGGACCTGGAAAGAGCAGATTGTTTCATCACCTGGAGAGGTAAGGTATGTGACTTCCTAGCATCCAGATCTATTTTTTCTGTTATGAATAAGACAGTATTTCAAGGAGGAAGGGGAACACTGAGTCCTTACAAATGTCAATTGTTGACAGATAAATAACACCACCAAGTACTTGTGTACCTCTTTAATCAAAGAACGCCACAGCTTTTTACAAATATTAATAAAAAGAGCATCACAGTGTTATGTGGTAGGTATAAATCCACCCATTGCACAGATGAATTAACTTTATGCAAAGTGATTACATGATGCTTCTCTAGGGACCCTTTTCCTCATTTCCATTTCTGTTTGCCCTTCTCATACGTCAACTCAAGATTTATTTTGTTGATTTTATTTAAATGGAAAGCCCTATTAGTGTATATGTTGTATAAATACATATGATTCTAAGTATGCTGTATACATATGGTTTCTATGTACAGTATCAGTGATCACATCATACCCAGACTAAACAAAAGGTTCTTTACCCAGTCTCTCCTAAGAGAAAAAGAGGCACATGTTAATGACATTTCTTGTGCATCCTCCAAACTCTTTCCATAATCCATATAAGAGTTTAAATATTTATGAATGCATTAAGCTAAACAAATTTCCTCTGTATATTTTGATCTATCGTTCCAAATACTCTATTTGTCTCTCTTAAATCGCAACTCTATGATCTAAAATTTGATTTACACTCAGAATTCTGAAGTTAGATACTAAGATAAACCTTTACTGGCATTTTCTGTGGTTGTCACAATAGACCTTCATGGCCCATATGAGATTTCTGGCTGTGAAGTGTTTTTACTGACGTTATTTTAGCTAACATACTTTTTACTTAATAAAAGTAAAACTGAACAAGATACCATTTTTAGCCCCAGATGAGTATGTTTCCTGAAAACCAAAAACTGTTAACTTTGAGACATCAACAAAAATCTTTCAACAGATATCTTCAAGGTATATGGTAGAGTTCAATGCATTACATCTTTTATCATTTCAGTGATGCTCAACTGGAAAGAGTTTATCTGTGACCTTTTTCACTCTGAAATTTACAGCATTTGACATTCACTACTGTAGATTAAATCTCAGTTGTTCTCTTGCAGTAATAATAAAATCCTCTTAAAACTACTTTCTTGTTATTAAAATGTCCATCGTTTACAAACATACAGCATGATTACCTCTTACTATGGCTCCTGAATGGTAAAATAATTTAGTAACATTGTTATAAATTATCTATTTTATTATAACAATTCCCAGGAAACAAAGACTTCATCTAAACAGCAAAGAAATTCAACAATTTACAGTAATACTGGGAGGGGGGAAGTACTTTCCCACTACAAGAAGTTATGTATCAAGAAAAATTGTACAATTAACGGCTTATTATTTTGATATGACTCTATGAAGGATTCCTAGTTCCAATTACATCTATACAATGTCACCATCGGAAAAACAAATATCTGAAGTCTGCTAACCTGTCACTTTAAACTGTTCACCTTCATAAAAACAGTAGAAATCGGTCCCTAACCTCAGGTTTTCTAATGAACTGGATTTCACAACCCTTATTCACTTTTTAATAAGGCATCTCAGAATTCTGCCAGGTTTTCCACTCTGTGCTATTTTCCGTGCTGCATTTGGAAGGCATGTCTTCCAAAACACAGCAGACTGTTGGAGGATCAATTGCTTCTCACAGTGGCAAGGTGCAGCTCATCAGCACTATTTTCTTCCTCTGGAAGGCCTGGCTGCTAGGTCCAAGCTCCCACTAAATACTAAGCTGGGAAACACTGCGACTCAAGTGACAAAATCTTTCTTTTGCTGAGGCAGAGGGTCCTAGATCAATGTCATACTCCTCTGAACGCTGAGCTTGGGGCAGACCAACCTCAGGACTCTTCTGGCACAGGATGGCCCACACGATGCTCAGGGAGCAGGACTAGCTGCCAGGCTCTGCAGTGAGATACTACCCCTTGGAGGGTTTCTGGCTCCAGCTCCTGTTGGTCTCAGCAGCTTCTTGGCACCTGAGCCTGACTCCTTCGGGGAGAGGACCGCCTGCTGTAGGCATTCGCATGTATGTGCTGTGGCAGGGGATATGGAGATGGGGATGGGATATTGCAGCTGACTAACACAATTAACTGGCTGTAACCCCAGCTGGGCCAATGCAGAGGTGCTCCACAATCCCTTTGCTCCTTTATTTTGTTCTCAGCAATGGCTGATCCTTTTCCAGCTATTCTGGAAAACTTCCCTTTGGGCTTCTTTGTCTTCAGCTTGTTAATTCTAATGGCAGAAGTTAAGTTGTGCTACCAGCCTGCAGAATAGTCTGGCCTGCTTCCCCCACATCTCCCTTTAATGACACAAGGCATTTCACTGACGTTTGGAAGACAGTGGCACTGATTCTATTTCCACTGAAATTCATTGCAAAACAATAACCCACTTTTCATCTTACACCATACTACTTCCAAGAGGGAAAAGGGTTGTGCCACTTGCAGCATGATTATATTTATTTTCAAAGGCATTGCAGACTTCTTTGCTGCAGGTCTCTGGTCTATATGAATTTTGCTGGACATACAAAAAAGACCGCAAAGAAGACAGTTTTAATCTGTGCGATGCATGTGAAAGCATCACACTTGATTAAAAAAAAAAAAAGAAAATACCTACTCAGATTAGTTGGGAATGAAAACAGTGGTGAGAAACCCAAATTAACAGACAGAAAATATTCACTTATTCAGTAAATCAGAAGTGCAATTGTGCCAGACATATGCAGTCATATGGTTTGTTCCAGAAAGAGTATCTTTACGACATGCTTAGCTTTCTAATCACCAATATTATTGTTCAGGAGAAAAAGAAGATCACATCTTACTGTAAATTTCAGGGTCACAGGAGAAAGATGTCTTAATTTGCAAGACCTTTGGCATGCAAGTAGCAGAAAGTAATTCATACCATCTCCAGGTATATTAGGCATTTTCAATAGCTTGGGGAAGAAGGGGTTATCAGAAATTTATAAAATAAATGCTGTTACTGAATAATACTGTGGTGACACAGGAGATGGAAAACTATGACTGCAGCCTCAAGAACAATCTGCAGTCAGCATTAATTGCAAAAATGATCATAATGTTGCCATCTGTTTCAGTGGAAACCATTAACAGTTTGTGGTACTTTGAATTCGTAAGCCTCTGTGCTCTGGAAAGTTACAGCACCAAAACTCAATGGTTTCACAAGAGTGAGTCCAACGTTAACATCTACAGCTTAAGGGTTATTTCTCCCCTCTGCCCCTTTTTTTAAAGCCTTTTAAAATTCATTGCAGTTGTATAATGTATTAGGACCTTAACTCTTCCTGTTGCTTCTCACTCTTAAAGAGTCATTTACAGTCTCCATTATGACATAACAGACCTTTTTATTCCTTCCTTATGAAGTCACTGATAGTGTTTACCTTTAAGATGTCTAACTTAAGTGCTCTGAAATACTCTGTGGAAGATTGACTCTCCCCCTTGCTGTGACTAAGAGGGAATAACCTGGAGAGATCAACTTTCTTACTTAGATGCCTCATATAAGTGATTAAAGTTAGACCAAGTCACTAGCTGCATAATAACAGTACAAGATTAAAAGATGACATAGAGAAGAGATTTACATGTTAGTGCTGCCATGCCAATAGTGGGAAACTTAGAAATCCAATTATATACTTTACAATTCTGACAAGCAACAATGCAGAGAAACAACAATCCGCTGTCTGAATCTTTGAACCTAATATTCTCTTTTCAAATTTACATTAGGGTATTATAGGGTATTGGACTATAGATACACTGCATCCAAATTGCTTACCCAAAAGATGACGGTGCCTTTCCGCAATGAAGAAGAAATGCAAACTAGGATGATGGAACTATTGCCTTTTTTTTTCTCAGAACTGTAAGATGTCCCATCTTCCCCCTCAACACTATTTCTGAAGATGGGGGAAAAGAGATCTATAATTACATGCTTAGCATCACTCCTTTCATGATATGTTGATGCTGAGACATGTATTTCAAGTGGTTACAGAATGCATTTTTATCAGTTTAGTTCTGTGAAATATAAAATTTAGAACCTGAGCATAAACCTTTTCTGGGTTTCGTTTTGCTTTTGCTTTGGCTTAGTAGGAATGCTATTTAATCCTTTCCAAATCAGTCGCTTCCTACTCTTTCCTCCAGACATAGCTAAACTGATGTATGAACCACACTACCCTGAGTTCTTCATCCGCAAAGGCTGCTTTGAGAAAACTGATTGGAAAGGAGGTCAATAGGAACTGAGGAAAGAAGAAAATGGCATGTTAGAACTCAAGCTAACACAGATTTCTTGTTCTCTTAAGATGTGCATTTAAATATTAGTGTTTCCATTTAGAAAGAAAACCCTTTTTTTCTGCCACTCTCACTATTAAAGAGTCGTTTACAGTCTCCATTATGACATAACAGACCTTTTTATTCCTTCCCTGTGAAGTCACTGATAGCTTCTCAGAACTTTCCTGACTAGGCAGGAACTAGTTAACCATCTCCAAAAGAATATAAAATTCAAAGATGTGTAATAATTATGCTTGGGGAAAAGAAAAAAAAAAAACCCAAACCACAGAACACAAAACAACACACCAAACCCTAAGAATGATAATTAAGAGTTTGAAGTACAAAAGGGTAATGCACTGTCCTCTTTCCCAGTAGGGAAGTTCATTAGCAGTGGAATCGTGTCATTTGCCCATCTGTTCATAATTGCATTCACCGCAGGAACTAAGCGACGGAAGTGACATCACCTGGGCCTGGCACAGGCGGCTCGGTAAATCACACGCGCCTTCAGCTCTGCATGGACGCTTGCTCCAGCTCCAGCTCAGCCTCTTCTCCAGCCTTCTCCATGGCCCGGGGAGCCCATCCGATTTACGCCTGCTGCCTGAGCAGGGCTGGCCTGGATCAGCTCTCTGAGAGGGGGCCAGAAATTAAAAAAAAAAGAAAGGTGACGCAGCTTGGGCGTAGGGGTAAAGCCATATTGAGGGGGTAATTACCCTTCAACTGGTTGGAGGCATACCTCTTGTTTGTATGTCCTAAACGTCGGGTGCTTAGCAGCTGCCGTAGTATCAATGGGCGATTGAAACAGGCCCTCATTAGATTAGCGCTGAGCTTATTGCTTGTGCCAGTCTCATTATTATTGGTGACTAAACTGGCAGATTGTCAGGACGCCTCATGGCGAGATGAGCTTTTGCAGCTCTTTGTTTGTAGTTATTATAAACAATGAAGTGAAAGCAATCCCCTGGGCATAGTCATGTCTCAGATGTTTTTTGCAAGCAGCAATCAGCTTGCAGAAGCAGCATTGGTAAACAACTTCTTATTTTAAGAAGCGATATTAATTAAAGCATGAGGCATGGTTCTGAAAGAGAACTTGTTAATTATTTAATGTCACCTGCACTATCAAGCCCACCAGTTGGAAATTGTTTCATTTTGCCTCAGATGGGCTCTGCCTGTCATCTGAACCAGTGGAAAATAATGTGTGGTGCCAAGTGCCAAAAAAATAGGCAGCATACAGCTGGGAGTCATATCACATTTTAATGTACAATCCAGGTTTATTACTTCTAAAGAATTCTGGATGTGAATAGTAGGCCATATTACACAGTGTGTATAAATGCTAAACTTAATTGGGAACATTACAGTCCTCATAAGAATACAGAGAATATTAAGTGAGCTGCAATTGTAGTTATTCATGGTTATTGAAATTCCTGGCCATCTACTGATATCACTACATACCAGTAGATGGTTTGGAAACTGCCCAGCTGTTAAATTAAACAGTGTGAATCAAGAGTTTGACATCTGCTAAAACACACACAAGTTCAGAAGAAGAGAGAAGTTTTTCAAGCTTTTAGCAAAGATTCTGCTGCCATTCTTGTAGCACAAGAAAAAGCTTCCTACTTTTCTTGAAAGACCTATAGGTATGACCACAGAAAGCAGGATATGAGCTGGAATCACTGGGTCTGAAACAATGCTCAGAGGTGGGCATGGACCATCTGACTTTGCTTCAGTGGAAATGTTAGCCCCACCAAGAACCACTGGGACTCCTTTGGTCACCACGTTCAGCCCAGGCAGAAGGTCACTGATACCACTCAAAGGTATTGCTAGTTTCAATTGAGCTAGAAAATTCCAACATGTGACTTTTTGTCATAAGATGACAGCTTTCTCTTTAAAAGCTGAAGACGTGAACACAAGTTACAAATATGGAAAAAGTGAAAAAGCACCATTCTTTTTACATCAATAAAAATTTAGGCTTCTTTCAAGTGAGTAGCAATGAGTGATTTATTTTTCCAAATTGGTAAACACTGTGCTCTTCCTTCTCAGAGGATAGCATCTGATATATATGTCCATTCCTACCACTATGTAAACAGAAATTCAGGTGAGAAAGGACCTGGCAGAACAGGCTTGCAAAACTAAGAATCATCCCCAAGCTGACTTCAAACCATTAAACTGCAATGGCAAAGCTAGTACTTTAAGGGTCATTAATCTCTGCTGGAAAATTTGTCTGAATTGTCACCTCAGTTTTCTCAGTGCACGTACCTAAATTCCAGCCTGAAACAAGCATCAATCCAAAAGACCACACCAATTCAGGCCTTCGACTCCTATGCAGAGGATACAAAACTCTCATAAAATATCAACAAAATTATAGAAAAATAACTAATATTCTGAGAACATTTTCCACAGGAGAGTCAAACTAAACGGAACAGTAGGAGAAAAATAGGCAAGCATAACAAAGTTACAAGCATCAATAGCTGCAGTAAAGAGAAAAGGAAATTAGGGAGTAAGCATGCAAGAAAGGACAGGAACATCGATTCACTACTTGCGGATTTGAAAAGCAGGATCGTATTTCTTTTCCTGCGTACACGGTGCAAGAAAAACTTCGAGACCTGAGGACACAGTCTTAACCAAAGGGTCTGCAATATTAATGAATTGCATTTCTGATAAACTATAAGATCCATCAAAGACTGAGAAGAATGTAAACCTTACCAGAGAGGTTAATTAATTATCTGATAGGTAGAGATAAGACAACAGGAGATCCATATCCCAAGTCGATCTAACCCAAAAGTTGACAGGGTGTATCAGGAAGGATGCTAGCCCCAGGAAGGAGTATATATCGAGGACAAGCAATCAACGTAGTTAGGTCTGGCAGTCACTCAGAGCGAACAGTGAAGTAAACATGCTTAAAATGAAGCACCAAGGAATTTAAAAGTAGTATTTCAAATCATAAAAGTGTCTGTGGGCTGTTTGTTCCTTTAAGAAACATTTATGATTTGTGAGAACAAAATGCTGCTGTAAGTTACAATTCTATTATCACCTTGCAGCACAGTAAATTGATTACACAATAATGTTTCTATTTTTTCCCCACTCTCTCAACCATACTCAAAGGTGTCTTAACAGTCAATATACCAGCAACAGCAGCAGCCACAGCTTGCTGCTGCTAGACAACATTTTTGAATGGGATTAATTTCACCTTCAGTAGCAAAAAAGAGGGTGATGCATCCACTACTGAGAGCATTTTTCTGCCAGGGTTAAGGGTATGGAAAGGTTGGCAACCTTAGTTCAGGCACATTTTCTTTTTTTCAGGGGAAAAGAGCTGGGGTCAGTAGAAAGTGGGTTGTATAAGATGTTGTTTCCATGTGTCCACCTCAATATTAACATGAATTCTGCTTTGAACATTGGCCAGCATGAGCTAAAAAAAATCAAGTTTGATCTTATACAAGACAGTCAACTGATAGCTCCTTACTTTTCTAATCAGTCATGAACTAACCCACACTGTCAAAAAAACTTAAATTTGCTCAAAGACAGTCAGAATGGGTCATGAAATCAATTTTTACTTCAGAGGTGGAAGTTATTTTTTCTACAATTTAAAACCAAAGGAGATTCAACCATTGAAAAAATCTGTCACAAGGGAAGACCATTCTTTATTTGCACAAAGACCCCACATCTCAAACTCTATTTGGTAAAATCGTGTATGTTACAGTTTAAGTTTTCATTTAAGAAAGCTTTTTTTTATCATTCATAAACTATGGAAAGACCTAGAACAAAATTTAAAAAAGGCAAAAACCAATTAGAACCATAAACTGAGCATGGTGCATTCAGCAATTGAGAAAAATAGATTATTTTTTCTACTTCAGTAACCATACCTTTAGCAAATAGGGATTAACAGAGTGATTAATCGGATGTGCAATGCAGGCAGAATAGCCCATGCATAGAAGAGAGTAGGGTTAAGAGGTGTTTGATTTATAATTTGGGGTGAAAAGAGGGGAGAGAAGATTCTGAAATGAATATTTTGATTTTCAATGAACAACTTTTATTTTTTTTACCAAAAAAATTATATTCTTGGAGGTGTTTGTGTGGAGTGTTTTCTACCAGTGAAACATACCGTACTCCTGCCTGAAGCTCTATGTGAGGAATATGTGAGTTGCAGCACGCATCTCAAAGACGGCTCAAGATTTTGGACTTTTGCTGGCATCTAACCCTCTGGACTTCTGCTGGAATCTACCCGAAATGGACCTTCTTTTGCATTGCAAAGATGGACAGTTGGCATGCACTACCCAGCCATGCACACACATGCCAGCTGCTGAGGTATTTCTGAGATAATCTGATGGCTCCCTTAGGTGAAAAAAAAAAAGGAAAGGCAACTCTCCAGACATGGAACAAGTAGGAATACTTACATAATATTCTGCTTACAGCTCCAAATTGCCTTAGCATAGCCCTAAAATGCAGAACAGCTCTTTTACTAACTTGCTTCCACAATATTCAAGAGACTAAGTACTTCTCTTATAAGAGAGCATAGACTTTCTTCCTTCATACTACTGGATAATAGCAATAATGCTACAAATGTTTCCCATTTCAAGGGAAAAGGAGTTCTGACAATATTTTTGTTACTGCAATTGATCAATTAGTCAGCAGCATAGGAATACATCTGTTAGTTTGCTACTTACATATCTTTAAAGTGGAAAACAATTTAATGAACAAATACTTGGCAACTCGGGCAACAACCATATCAGCTTTCCTTTTGCACTGAGGAAAAATAATCTATAAACGTCAATGTATTGAACAGGAAAAAAAAGCAACAAAACTAGAAACGTTGTAAAAGGTTCATAAGATTGCTAAAGAAAGTATGAAATACAATAGCAACCATCCACTGCCTATACCATCATATGCTTTTCCACACTACTGAATTCAATACCTTCATTGTTTCTTCAAAGGACTTCACAAACAGTAATTATTAGCTGTATTTAAGACCACTAATTTAAAAAGTGGTTAAATGGCAAAAGTTTCACCACCGAGATTTCACAAAGTAGGCTTTCTACTCTATTTTTTGCAATGAAAACTTTCTGACAACTTATACAAAAGTAGGAAAAAAAAATCACTTGGCATTGAATCTCTGCTCTTCTGTGTCCTTTCAGGAGTCTAACATGTCTGTCACCTCACCATGGACATAGACCTGAAGTTGGAAGCAAGATTTAGGGACATTTTATTGATACTGCTTTGTACTAAGTTGCCTTGATCATCAATAATCAGGATCATGCTTGTGTTCCCAGTTTGGTTTTGATTTTTGTTTTGTCTCCACTTGTAGCTCTAGGTGGCTGCAGATCACCCCTGGGTTTTGTGTCACATCTACCAGTAGTGTGGAGATGCCCTGAAGATCCTCCAGTTGCATTTTTTTCACTTTTCACTTCTAGTTATTTTTGCTCCTGTTGCGTTTTTTATACATTTTCCAACTTCAGTGGCACCACAGTTACTTCGGAGGAAAGGTTCCAGATTTTTAAAGGGGATTTAGAGATTTCAGTACATAGGTGACATGGGAACTAAGGTCTGGTAACCCAAGCACTGAGGTTTTCAGTTCTTGCTTCCAAGCAAGAATGGGAAAGTGAAATTCAATGGAAATTCACTGGAAATTTCACTGGATGTGAAACAGTCACTTTGCTAGTTAAACACTACTGTGGCAGCTAAAACAATATCCAAACCAGAGCTTCAATGTCTATCATAACTCCTTTGAAGTCTGCTGGGATTCATAGCCTTTAAACATTATAGTAATCAGACCAGAATGGCACTTTTTGCTTATGCTATTGGTAAGGGACATTCTTCTACTTTTGTGACATTCCAGCCTTACATTACAGCTGGCTTGTTTTTGATATAGTTCCTGACTTTCTTATCTTGGACAAGACAATGATACCTGAGACAACATGTATATGCCCTTTAGGTCATGGACCGTTTGCCTGTTGATATGATCATGCTGTGTATCTCCAGCTTCTATATGACTGTCCAGAACATTTTTCAGAACTGATCTGAGCTCTGATGGCCAATAGAGATCTTCTGTGGTCAACACTCCATGGGGTAAGGAGTCTTGCCTTTTGAAATTGCTTTCTTATTTGTTTTTAACTGTGCTGAGGCTTGTTCACTTGTAACTCCTAGACATGGACAGCTAGCTCTTCTGCAGCTTTGAGTAGTCTGTTGACAAGTATTTTCTCAGCTATTTCTGCTGTTCATTATTTTTTGTGCTGAACAGAAGCAAATATGTATGACACAGTCTGTATGAGAAACATTATTTAGTCCTCTACCTCATCAATCTTTGTTCTAAATTTCCTTGCTCAGAAACAGAATGGTCAGGAGAGTTGCAATGGTTAAATATTGCCAGGCTACATCATCCCTGCTTGTTTCACCTTTTTACAGTCTCTTTTTTTCTTCAATGCTGGCTCTGCTCTCCTCTTATTTGGCAGTCAATTGTCTGAATTCTCCTGAAGTGTACTGTGGCTCATTGTCTGAAGATAGCATGCCTTCAGTTTCCTGAGCACATTCCTTGCTAAATTGTCTTCCCAGAAATAAAAGTAGCAATTGATTGTGACTATCCTGTTATTAAAATGAACAGACATGGCTCAATCTCTGCTGTAAGTTCACCATGATTTTTGCACACTTAACACTTGCACATAGAGTCCATAATCCTCTAATAGTACTTTCAGCAGTTGCTTCTTGCACCCTGACTTAGCCCAAAGCATCGTCTGCTTCTTTGAAAATAGTGACCAAGTCCTGCCTCGTGTATTGCCAGACTGTATTGGACCTCTTCTTCGGAAACTGAAAGGGACTATGGCATACTGATAGACTCTTTTCCCAATTCTTAGAAAACACCTGTGTTCCACTCTGAAAGGTGTGCTCTGCTTTCAGCAGTGGCTTATCAGAAAATTTATTCTCTTTTCCACATCACAGCACTACAGTGTCAGTATATTTTTGAGTTTTGGAGGTGAACACAAGAGTGGCTTCTTCCAATAAGACTTCTTTTAACAAATTCTTCATACTTGTTGAACTTCATATACATCTTGTAACAAAGGTGCAGGTTGCATTGTTCCACTCCCAGGTCAAACCCAACACCTTTTCTAGATAAGCTTTTACAAATTCTTTTTCTGTTAGGACTGTATACCCATGAGATTCTGGATTTACAGGATTACTCTTTCTAGATTTCCTTCCAAAGCATTACAGCCTGGTTGTAGCTTATCTGTTGCCTGAAGGTACTCCTTACTCTTTACTCCTTCAAATGTTGGAGCCTGAATTGATGACCAGTACCCTGACACACTGTCTCAGAGTTCAGTTAAAGATGAGTAGGAGACAGTATTTACTTTTTCATTACAGAGTCAAATGTCCTACAAGAGACCTTCTTTACTTTAGCATAGTGTTACAGACTTCCATAAAGTTTTTTATAAATAAGTAGACTAATCCCACAGTCACCAAAAACTTAGTGATTAGGGGACTTTTCTAAGAAAATCTATGTTCAAACCTGTGTTCTACCTAAAATCGTGTCTCCTGCTCTCCAGCTCCACATGTACCGGCACCCTGCATACACCTTTCACCTCAGCCCACTCCTAGAGGTTTGGCTGCAGGTCCCTGGCCACCTCAAAGACCGTGCAATGGGTGACCTCGGGGACAGCTGCTGGCCTCAGGGACAGCTGCTGTGAAGAAACCTAAAACAAGCTTCAGCAATGCCTGACCTCCCCTTCTCCTGGGAGCTGCTTTTAAGCTAAGGCTTTTGCCCTTGGTCCCCACCTGAGATATCTGTCAGGGATCAGTGAAGGATGGATTCTACCTAGGGTTGGAGTGCGGGGAGTCCCACATGAAAGCAAAGCAGGTAGAGGCTGGATCCTTACCCACAAGAGCCCCGTCTCACCATAAGAGAGCCAGTAGAGCCTGGTAGGCCTAGTTAAAGCCCATGTTTCAAAGGAAATTTTGGATTGCAATGAACTGGCATTTTCTAAGAAAAACAAATTTTGTTGGACAATTCCTGATCACTCCTATTCAGACTTTTGATAGATCTGAATCTGGCATGATAACTAGCTGTCAGTAGACATTAATGGTCTCCCATAACATCCTTTGATTTTGACATATCTTTAAAGACTCTGTTTATTTGAGAACAGCTTTAGTCAGTAAACATGAGACATAAAGGACTTTAATTTTTGACAACTTCAGTTTGTCTCTATTCCACTCCACAATCTAGTCCTAAACCCTCATCTAGGAGTTTCCACAAACTAAGCTAAACTTCACATTCTTGGTCCTGGACTGACTCATCCGTGGTTTTAGTCAGATGCTACTACAGAAGAAATAAAGGTTTCCACTCAGTAAAGTTAGGTAGTTGTACTCTGTTAACACTTTACATTTACAGCTTGTGTTTCAGTGCTAGTCTTGTCAATGTCTAGTTGTTTGAATCCTACATTCAAATTTACACAAATTCTCATGTCAGCTGAAAGCTTTTCTTGTCCTTTCTAAGATGTGCTGATTCCAAAAGGTGGGGTTTTGTGTGGGTTACTAGGGGAATCTTTTGCATAAGCTCCCCCAGGACAAATAGGTGGGACTGTCTACCTGTCCTAAGTCCTTACTTGGTTACAATACAGTATGGGACCTGCAGTTCATGTTCTCCTTCTTCTATCACACATTACTGCTGAAGGCTTATATTTTGCTCCTAATTGTTGTACTTTAAACTCTAAAGACAATCCATTGCTTTTTAAATCTCTTGACAGTCTGTATCCCCCCCAATATCTAGTCTCAGATTTTTATTATAAAGCATCAGTATCTGTTAAATATTTTTCTAATCTAAAAGGGTTATTAGTATTGCTAGGATTGCATTACAGCCACTCCATAATCCAGCTCAAATAAAATATTTCAACTATATATATGAAACTATTGCAGAGTTGTAAATATGACCAATAAAAAGCTGTCAGCCTCTTAAGTACAAGTGTATTCAGAGTCTATCTATTCAGCTTATGGAAGATTTTTTTCTTCAATACAGACATAAAAATCTTCATGTGCAAATGTAAGGCAGCTAAAGCATTATCACAAAAGATTATGCCATTTTCTAGTTCATATATACTACTGTTAGTAACTTTCTTTCTGAGTTCTTAGGGTGGATTTTTGTCCTTGAGTCTGAACAGGTTCTCTGTTCTTGCTAACTGGAAGCATTTTCCTGTGGTTAAATACATTTCTATGGTTAAAACATCCTTCTGGTTAGATTTCTGAAAATGAAAAGGAATATTTTGTCACATTCCCAAGTCATAAGTTAATGGTAAATGACTCGGTTCAATAACGTAAACAGATGTTTCATCTTCTATTTCTCATCTTAAAATCAGACTTTTTAATAATAAAAAAAATCCTTCCTGCTCTCAATCAAAGTAATCAAAATACATTTTTCAGTTGGTACAGTTTCTGCTGTCATTGTCTGTCCTACCTTTTCACTGACCGCTTATAAGCTAAAATAAAAACTGCATCCATTTTTTCAGGCTTACAGTTCATGTTGAGGTCTGAAACCCTTATACAAGCCTAGAAACTAAATCTTAACATGCGTCCACTTGCACTACTTCTACACTCAGTCACACTTCTCTGTTAAGCATTCTGTTCTTTTCTGATGTTAGTCTCACCAGACCGCCCATGAGCGCTGTATTTTATTTAATATGCTGAGTAAGTAACATGGAAAGACTCCAGGGAGTAGAATAATGGTAGAGAGCGTGAACTCACCAACATAAGCATTGCAGCTCTCACTACCTTTCCATTTTTGAGCATACAGACTGATTCATTGGTTCTTCTTCCAAACATTTAATGTATAACTCTTTTTTCTAAGTTCTTTCAGGTGTGAAGACCTTCCTTGAGAAGCTAATTTTAAAAAAATAAAAAAAATTTAAAAAAAAGGAAAAACACTGGAAAAATGTATTCTGTATGTCATCTCATAATATCCTGCATAAACACATGCAAATTCCCTTAGGAGAAGGTGTACAGTAAATGAGAGTGAGGGGAAAATGGAAGAAAAAGAAGGAATCTGGAAAGAAATGTTTCAATAAATTATGCACCTGCTATTACTTCCAGGAGACAGTACCAATCTTACAGTGTCTCCAAATTTCCAGTATTATTTGGTTCAGCTTTTGCTTAATGGATTATTCTTTGAACTGTTACTTTTTTTTGGTCACTTAGGGAACAATTAAAGCTAACTTACAATGGAATTAAGTGCTAGGTCATGAAACTAATGAATATAATGGTGCATAACTTATTTACTGAGGACTCACGACATACCACACTGCTAGTACATAACAATAATGCCTTCATTAGGAAACATCAGTTCTATAAATATACAGTACTTCACAATATTAACACTTCCATCCTGTGAGGGGAGAATAAATAATTTGTATTATATTGTAAATACAGGTTTATCAATTGTAATTCACAGTGTTTTGTCTTCCCTTCTTCAAAGTATTATACACAATGGTCCTATCTCTGGCTGAGGATGATGAATAAGATACAGAAGAAGCAAACAAAAAGTTACTCCTGCTTTTTCCAGTGCTGACTTTGACATTAGATGTTTGTTAAAACAGCCTTTAAGTTGTAAAAATTCTACACCAGTGCCATCTGTAAAATTATTTTAAAAAAAAAAAAAAACAAAAACACCAGAAAAACCCCCTACCAAACACAAACACAGCCCCTCCCCCCAGTTTTCCAAGACAAGCTATGTAGTGTTTCAGAGGTGCATTTAATGTTACTTGCTGTGTTTGCTTTCTAATAATTCGATATTGTCAATAAGAAAAAAAGTGTTGAGCGTATTCACACACATAGTTTCAGGATAAAAACTGATCACCAGCCGGAATCAGGAAGAAATTTATTGCTATAGGATATTATTGCAAAATTAGGTACATAACATAGGTTTTATTACCTTTTCCAAAGCTTTTGGTGTTGATCTCTGGTAGAGATAGGGTGAACTGGATGGACCTACTGGCCTTTTCTATTGTAGGAGTTGCTTTGTGCATCTACTTATAGAATGAGTTATGGGATGCAAAAGTATCATCTCCAGCAAAATGGCCATCACCCTGCCCTCTAATGCAGGTTTGCTAATGGTGCAAGACCCACTGATCAAGTTTTCCTCTTGTGCGTTCCCAATGTTATTTCCACGGGTTCAGAGAAAATACAACGATATTCATCTGGTCTCCCGTCCTGCTTCTAGACCTGTAACTGTTATCAAATAAACTTAAAGTATGTGGCCCTCCAACTTTATGTATTCCATTTTGGCATATTTTTTACATTTTAAGAAATTAGTAGGCTAAGCATAAAAATGAATGGGGAAGGAAGGGTGGAGTTGATAGGACACAGGTGTCTTACATAAATGCACCAGTTTATAGAATAGATCTCAAAACACAGTATTGCATTGAGATTAAGATCAATATTTGGTGTACAGAAGTCCTCTTACAAGAAAAATCCAAAGACATTCTGCAGCTTGCCTGTGTTCACATTCACAAATGTTTTTCTAACACCTAAGCTGTGGTTCAGAGTCTCTCTTTACTCACAAATTGAATTTGTAATGCAGAGGATTCAGAAATATTTTGCAAAGTTTGGCTATTTCTATATAAGGTCAAAAAACAATGCTGTTTAGATCAGTATGGAACTCCCAGAAGCTTGCTATGTAATAAGTATAGAAATTTGCAAACCAGCACCTATATATTAGGGGTATGCCTGCATGGTGTGCTACAATGCCATGTAAAAACCTCCAAGCCAGATAAGGATCTAGAAGAAATAAAGGACTACTACAGTGCAGCTCTGCAAGGGCTAATTAACCTAGGCTATGCTATACTGATATCCAAACTAGTGTATTCATACCTTGCCTGTCATCTAGAAACATGAGGAAAATGGAGTAGAACTGTAATAAAAAAGCATTTTGACACAACGTAAGGTGGCGTTCCTTATGTCAGAAGATAGGCTATTGCTATTTGGAAGATAACTTTGTTCTGTATATGGAATTAATATTTCAATGCTTTTTTTTGTGTGTGTACAAGTTTAAACAGGTTTAAATATTTCTCGAGGAAGCTTTGCTATCATTGTTTTGTTGGGATTTTTTGTCTTGTGTCTTTTTTATGTGGAGTGGGTTACAAAGCAATGCAAGAAAAAGTTATTGCTCTGCTTTGAGGGTTTTGGAAATTCCATTCTGATGTGCTGTATCTGGGAGAAGCTTTAATTACCTTTATTCTTGAAGGCCCTATGTATTGTCTTATTCAGACTTCTCTTGAAACCATAGCACTCACTGCCCAAGGTAGTTTATACTTCAGAATAAGGGATACTTTTGTTTTTACAGTTGCAGAGGAGCACAATGTGAATTTTTAATGGGACCTACTCACTGTCTCCCTTTTCTTACTTGGGCATAGCACCGGTTTCAGGGAAAGAAGAGAAGGTGACTGGAGTAAAAACAAATTCAGAAGGAAAATAGCGTAGCCATCAATCAAGCAATATCTGGAGCTATCTCCTAAGGGTAAAACTGGTGTGGTTTTGTTATATCTCATTTCAGCAAGGGCTGGCATAAAAAGGGGCTAAAAAGAGGATAGAAGACATGAGAGAGAGAGAGGGAGAGAGAGGGAGAGGGAGAGATTTAATCAGACCAACTGACAAAGTTAATATATATTCTCTATGAAAGAGGAGTCTCCAGGGTCATGGTTTCAGTGTTGAACAAGAACTCCAGAAAGTTTAGAGAGCTGGATTGAGTCAGAATTGATTTTTCTCTGTTTACTACATTCCCCAGGTGAAAAGTTAATGAACCAAGGCTAAAGCATAAAAAAGGGATAGGTTACTTGGAGGGCTGTGATAAAAATATCATCCAGGTAGATCAGGGGTGGACTTTCATGCTCCAGAGCAGGCATCTCACTAACCACAAAAAGGAGGAAGGAAAAATATACTGACAAAGCAGAGCATGCTCTGTGATGATATGTTGTTCCAACCACAAAATACATGGCAATCTGAACAGTATAAGTGCATACAGATACCTCTTTACCTGTAGATAAACAGGTATGTGACTGCAGCCTTTTGACAGCTCCACGAAAACCTGAGGTAAAGGATTTAGTATCAGAACTACAGTTTCTAGGAAGAAATGCCAAAAGTCAGAAGCCTAGGCTGTTAATTAGGACTGAAATTGAGAGAGTCAGGGCTCCGAGGCTCACTAGCCCTGTGAAATCTACCTCAACAGCATGATACAATGCTTTCCTCTTATCGCTGTCTCTTCTCACCACCCCCCCCCCCCCAAACAGAGACACCGCATGAAAAGACACGTGTTTGCTGGTCCGAGCATTTCATATTTGTTCTTCTCAATACCAGCTGGGGACTAAGGCTTGGACCCTACTTTGCATCCTGTTTATGGAGCCCTTTCTTGTTCCTTTTCCAGAAAAGACAATGGAACAAAACCAGCTAACTGCATTTATTGTCCTACTCTTTCATCACAAAAAGTGCAGAGCAACATTTTATCTCAGACTTTTTTGGATCCAGGAAGAATGAAGAAACCAGTGCTCTTTGACCAAACCTGAAAGGGGTCATTTTGGATGCTGGAGGTAAGCACTGAAAAAGTTGCTGACAAGGTTGGCACAATTCTACACAATTGTGGTAGGTATTGATGAGCACTTTGTTGGAAAATTTTTTCATAAGCAGAGTCAAAACTAGAGAACATGAACAACACAAGCTCTGCACCAGCTCATGTTGAATTATATTAGTATATTAAGTGATTAATGGACTCAATACTCTTGAAGGTCCTTTCCAACCTAGGCGATTCTATGATTAAAAAGAGACAGAGGCTCCATAGCCCAGTGGTTAAGACACTCATGCATGATATTCAACTCAATATACCTTACCCTCAGAGTACTGAGGTTTTAGTGTGGTTTTGACCATGGTCTGTCTCTCTGTCTCTCACATTTTTCCGAAAAACTTCAGCAGATTCACTTCCACGCTTGGGCTAAGCTGAAAAACTATTTCATCTGCTCAAGATCACGTTTTGGATTAAAAAGTTGTTTCCTTTTGAATTTTAGATTCCCTTTGAATTTAGAAAAAAGTGCAGTGCTAATATTTTTACCTCAAACAATGACAGAAGGGAGAGAGTAATTAAAGTAAATCTTAGGTATTTCTTCTGTTGCCTCTGGTATTCATATGCTTTTGACTTGTTGCTGGCTAGTGCAGTCCACTTAAAATGGCTTTAGGATAGCCATAAAAATTTCAGGGATTGATTACAGGAAAAATGATAAATAGGCTAGAAGAACAAGAAGAAATAACAGGGCCGTAATGTTGATAACTATGTCCATATGAAATACATCAGATCAGCAATGTGAACCTTTTAACAATATTTTCTTAAAACGAGAAGACAGGCAGGGAAGAGACTGAAGCTGGTCAAGCGGAAGTTCTGCACTGAAGATGGACAGAGGAGTTAAGATATAGTGGTGTCTTCCTTTAATATATTTCTTTTCTTCATTATAGTATCATAGGACATATTCAGGGAACCACTTAAAATCTGGTGAAGCGTGAAGTAGTTAATACTATTTGGCACCTTTGGATTTAATCACGAGGAGGATAGGAATTGTGAGCACCTTATTTTGGCAATTAGAAGCCCAATGTATGAATTCAAAAGTACATTGGAAGATGTCATCAAATATTAAATCTGCCAGTGCTCTGAGTTCTCAGATTACAGAGCAATGGCAAAAGCATTCAGCTAGAGCCAGCCACATACTTCAGGCTTTTGTGGTCTTTGATGGAAAGCAGATAAAAGCTAGACCCACAGAAAATATTCTGCCCTCAAAGAAAACTATATAGGTCTCCCATCCATCTTTTTTAATTTCATTTTTTTTTATTTTTTCGTCTCAGTAAAAGTGATTTCAGCAAAATGACCCACAAAGGCTTACAATGGAAACTTCCACCTGCCAATACATACTTCTAACCATGCAAAAGACACGTAACACAGGATACTCACAGGATACCGGCCATTTTTAAACTAACCAACCATAATTTTTTAAAATAATTTTTGAGTCTGTATTGTGACAGTTGGCTTTATGATGTCATGCCTGGGCAATTACAGAGCTATAATTGCATACCTATGACTCATTGCAAACCAATCAGTGCAGTCAGTTTCCTAATGCTATTTTCTACTATAACATTGTTATTGTAAAGGCAGGAATTCTTTAATCATCAAATTGAATGTCTGCCAAGAGCTCATTTTATTGACCATTAAACATGCTTCTGTTTAGAAGAAATGCTACAACATCACTGTTTCCAATAGTAGATTTGTTCTGCAGTGGTTTTTCATAGGACAATCTGCAACCAAATGATAGGTCAAAAAAAAATATTTATCATCTGCAAATGTATGGGACATTCATAAATGAAGCTCCTAATCCAAACTGTGTTGCAGTCTTTAGTAAAACTTAATGTTTTTTAAGAGTATTGTATCAGACCCTATGCAAGGAAACAACAAAATGCATATTTTCATTGAGAAACACTAAAATTTCTCAAAGATGACTGTTCCAAAAAGTAAAACTAATATCTGCACCTGAACACCACTGCTGCATGTCTTTTGATATTTGGCACCTCTTGGCAATTCAAATGTAATTTTCAGTAAGGTCACAGTTTTAGAAAATTATATGGAAACTGGTAAATCCACTGTTGAATTGTGGGAACATTTTTTAATGACAATTTTAAAGTTTCTTCTTACTGTCAGAGGATTCCATGGGAGGCACAGCATGATGTTGCTTTATTCAGAGAATAATTTTCCACCTGCTGGAAAGAGGTATCTTGTTGGCAGATACTTCAATGATCTGAAAATTGAGATGAAATAAAAATATATACATAGCCATAGTGACTTTAGTGACAGAACAGTTTCCAGTTTTTGGAAAACCTGTACAAAACCTTATGCCTGTACCTAAATATTTCTACAAGTGCAATTTCTGAGAACACTTGCAGTCCCATTCAGCAAAATATTACCCTGTTTACAAAAATACATTCTCTTTGTACAGTAAGACCATGAAAAAAATGTGCAATTATGTTACCTTTTATCTTTAAACACACAGCAAGTCCAGAGTCTATAGGAATAATCTCACTGCATTGACCTGTCAGTACCAACTAACGATTTTCTACTGTTTTCTCTTTTTTTTTTGCTCAGTTTACCAAGAAAAGTGTGCAGAGTAAAACTAAAATAAAGTCTTTTTCTAAGGCAGTAAAAAAACTGAATACTCCTTTGCAACTCCATAAACATCAGTAGAATTATTATGATATTTGTCACTAAATAACCAATTCAATCAATGATAAAGAAAGGGGAAACAGTGCAGTCTAGTAATGTACTTAAAAAAAGGATGTGCTTACACAACAGAACAAATCTGATTATGTGAGTCTGTAAATAAGCAGAGGTTTTGTTCTCTACTAGTTAGCAAGCTGAGATATCTTTTCAACTGGCATAAAAAGTAAAATAGGTATTAATAGTAATAAGGAAACACAAAAGGTACCAAGAAAAAAGAAAACATTAACATGGTGGAAAAGAAGGGAAAGAAGGGAGTAAGACATGGCAAAAGAAGAGTGCGTCTGTGAACGAGCAGCGTGGACAATCATTACACACCTCTACTTCTTGTGGCACTTGTCAATACCAACCTTTCATGAAAGACACTAATAAAGGAACTGGGTATTGCTAATATTCCTCAGAAGAAAGTTTCTTTATTAGCACACAAACAACTTGATAAATAAAATACGGCAGTGAGACAAGAGTTTGTGAGAGATTTGTCTTAAAGAACGAAACAATCCTTGCTCTGCTGAAAGACTTGAATAAGGATGTTGTTTAGTGCTTTGCTAGCTGTTATTGTAGTTGCGAGAGTTTGTCTGAAGGTTGTATTATAAGTTATAATTCAGCAGAAGGAAAGAAAATGACAGCCTAGTGATGGATAGACAAGAAGTCAGAGATCTCAGCATCCAAGCAGCCCTAGCCACAGGAACCAGAAAGCAGCACATTTTAGCAGAAAGGTTACCTTTTCCCTCCCCCTTTAAAAGATAGTCCTCAGAAAAGAAAACAGCCATAACTACTATCAGGAGCCTGAGTGCACCCATGGGCACCCTTGCCCTGACTGGCCCCACTGGAAATCCCAGCCAGGCCCTCTCAGGCAATGACCCGAGTGGTTCCATTCAGGCTCAGATCAGGGCACCCACGCCTGCTCTGGGACATGTTCCCTGCCATTCCTGACTTCCTTCTTAGGCTTCCAGCCTGATCTTGGACCGGATTGTTACCTGTCCTTTGCTTGATGATCACAGTATTAGAGATGGACCCTGTCCCTGCCTGCACCTTGGCTTGGGTCCTGTAGGCAAGGGTCCTGCCTATGTTGGGAGTCACGCCCGGCTCCCAGCTAAGGCCTCCTCATGGGGATGTTCCATTCTTGCTACTCCTGATAACTGCTGAGGCAGGAGACGATGCAAGGAGGTTGAGTCCCATCTTCTCTTTTCCCCTCCCACCAAAAAAATCTCTTGCTGCAGCAGCTGTGTGTATGTGTGCACTAGAGAAGGTACCTGGTGGAACACATCTGTGTATAAAGTACTGTCTGGTAGAGTTTGTGGTGGAGAATAGCCAGAGGAAACAAGAACTACATCTGGAAAGAATGATGGAGCATGCATGGGGACCTTAGGGTATCATGAATGCACCACAGAAAACTTCAGACCTTGAAGGCAGTGTCTGACACAAACAAAGGAAGAAACCAGTTAGTAGATGCTTTTAAAAGAAGGAAAAAACAGCAGGATATAGGATAAACTGGCCTAAAATCAGAACAAATATGATTTTATAAATGAACACTTTCAAGAAAACAAACAAAAAAAAAGCAAAAAAAACCCCCATGATTAATGGGGCCAGAAGGAAGACCGCAGAGTAACATTCTGGACGGACTCCAACAGCAAGAAAAAGCTGGACCATGTGGCTGAATACTGCGTGTTTAACAGTAACAGGTCCATCAACAGAGCAAATCTAGGAAGGAAAGTTGTGAAAATTGCATGCATACATGCAAAGAGGGGTCTTAAAAAGATGCAGAAATACACCAGTCAATCATCAAAATGGGTAAACATTGTCACCCTGTTCCCATCAGGACTAATCAAAGCTGGTAGCATCAAACAAGATAAAATGCTTCTTACAATATTCAAGTCCATTAGAAAGACAGTTCCCACCACTTGCCCTCCCAGAGTGGTTGGTTACCTTTTCAATTAATGTCATCCAACCATCACATGACATCCCTAAGTAAATGAGGTGTGGTTGTCTATATTTACTTCACCTAGATCTTTTATGAATATTTTTTATGAATATTTTGTATGAACTTAAAATTATGTACTCTATTTTGGACATTCAGATAAATATTTTGGGAAGTTGGTATCCTCGCTTTGAAGATCAAATGATAAATGGGTAACATCGTAGGACTTGTCAACAAAGTGTACAATGAATCAAAATAAAAGTCTACAAAAATGCCACCCGCAGCATGGTACCCAAAAGCACCCACAGTGGAGCAGGTTTCCTGTTCCAGGAATTGCATGGTCTAGTTTCAAAGACTTTGTTAATAACAAGTAATAAAAAGAAAAAGCTCTATATCATCTGGAAATTAATCTGAAATTTTGAAGGAGTTTGTGACATTACCAGAAAATAAATATGGCACTTGTGTATCTCATTGAAATTTTTCTAATCTCTAGCTATAAAATCTTAAAAATGAACAAAAATTTGCATCATAATATAGGCTATCCACAATTACTAAGTTGTTAATTTAGTTTTCCTAATTACAGGCAACTACTTCAAGACAGTCTTATGATTTTTAATAAAAACCTACAGGCTGTTTAAAAAAATACTGCTGCCCTTCATCTGGTCACAGTTGCATAGTTACTTAAACACAAATGGGTACCTAAAGCTGAACACGAGCTGGAAGAGTCAGTATCCAGACATTCAATTTTAACATGAAATACTGTTTAACGTGTATTTTAGGATAGGCTAGATTCAAACCACAAATGCAGGCTTTTTGGATGTCTGTAGAGCAATGTTTAGAAAGCCAATGAGTCCCGCTTTCGCATCCACAAAGCGAAGTTGGACTTTCTCTTTGCTAGTAACGTCAGCTGTTGCCATCTCATTCCTCCTCTGTGGCTTCCCCACAGATTCTGTGGCAAGATTTGGAGAGAAGTTTTTCTTCTGTTATCACATTATAAAGTTTCAGACTTCACCAGTCACCCAAAAGCTGTTTTCTCCCTAACCTGCTGTTACGCATCCGGGACAGTCTGTCATGGTATTTTTCAGCAGGGAAAGCGGTATCTCCGCCTGCCTGAAAAGTGACCATTAAAAATGGGCCTGACGTCTGTGCCCGCTGTTTGTGTCTGGTAATCAAAAGTCATGTTATGAAGTTGGAGAAAGACCCAACACTTTCCTAGTTGACATCTCAAAGGTCTGTACTGATCTTTGCTCATATTAATTAAAATACATTTTAGTTACAATTAAAACACTGCTTAATAAGTACATTTGACACAAAACACACTCAAACAGCTAAAATGGTAAATGGCGTTTATTAACAACACTATATAAGCTTGTCCTGGTTTGAGGTAAAACGGGACCAATTTTGTTCAGTGACTTGACTTTATAGTTAGGCCTCTTCTAACTGCTGAAATTAACGGCATGTTGTGCAGAAACTGTTCAGTCTCAGAGTGATAAGACCCATGTTTACAGTTGATGCCAAGGAACGGTATGCAGAGAGGCTCTTGCTTATACTTGTTGCTATAACAACCAAGGCCAGCCAACTTTGTTACTTGCCCCGTTGGAGGGTCGGAAACGGAAAAGCATAACGAGGTCACACCTGCGGGGAAGAGCGGACAGGACAGGTGACCCAAAACTGACCAACAGGGTATTCCATCCCATCTGCCTCATGCTCAGTATAAAAGCTGAGGGATCAAAGGGTCGCTCTCTCTCTTTCTCTCTTTCTTTCTTTGTGCATCTGCCTTTGATCCTGATCCGGAATCCTGTTCCCGTCCGTCACAGTCCAGTCTGGGACTTCCCCAGCGGCTACTGGTGACGTGATTGTCGTCCTGGGAGCTTGATACGGTTTTGTATCTATTTCATTATTTTCTTTTTGTTATCTTATTATTAATATTTCATTAAAGTAGTTGAGTTCCCTCTGAACTCTGAAGTCTCTCTTTTCCTCTCTCTCTCTTGCCTCCCTTCGGAAGTGGAGCAAGAGAGAGCGAGCATCTGTCGTTCCACCGGATTGGGCCAATCTGGCCCAAACCACGACAAAGCTGGTCTTTGGGAAAACAAGTAAATTTTTAGAAGCCTTCCAGCAGTCTTTAAGACTTATACTTACTCATTGTAACAACAACTTTTTTCTAGCCTCCTTTCTACTTATACCCTGTCTACACTCAACCTGACACACAATTTCATAGAAATGGGAAAATAGGGGGGGAAGGAATGCTCAACTATCCAGTGTTACCAAAGGGCTAATAAGGCAGTCAAGAATTAGTAGGGAAGGTATCAACAAAGACTTCTTTTCCTACACTGGCTCTGCACTCCTAATGAACTTCATCAGCTGCTGTCCCCTTCCTCAAAAGTCCTTTGTAGCTCATTGTCAAATTTCAGTGTGGAGCTGAAACGAACCGTAATGTTTTTAATGATGTTTGCTATTTATCTAGTGAATCTCTGTTCAGTGCAGCAAGCTTAAGTCAAGAAGGTTCCTTTTGCCTTCTCCCTCTTTTCCAATACCCCGCTTTTGCAAGCAACCAACTTCAGTCTATTTTTCTAAAGCTTTTCAGGCAGCTGAGGAGCTTGAACCTTCTTTTTGCCATCGTGGGGAAGTGTTTAATGGCCTCTGGGTTAGACAAATCAGAAGAGGAAAATACAAAAATCCTTGTGTGACAACTAAGGTCTGAAGCCTTAAGTCTGAAAAACAATTCACCAAAGAGAATTGTCTAATCCTGTTGTATAAATAAACCTCTGTCATCCTGAGTGTCTTTTAAAGTTTTGGGTAACCACACATCTCTCCATTGTATAGACGAAGATAAAAAGTTTGATTTAATGATTTCTTCTCCTCTTACTCAGAAGGGATAAAAACTAGGAAAACACACCAAAGTTCCCTTGCATTTCAATTACCTCAACCCATTAGGTAAAACTCAGACTATTTACCTTTCAAACCATTAGTATATATAAGAGAGTTTTTGACACAATTTTTTATGATATTCATGTTGCTTATAGAGTAATAATATATTTACAAATCTCCTTTTCATCACCATTTTCTTTTAAAAAACCTCAGTAAACAGGCACATCATCTTCAAAGTCCTAACAAAAATGAATGTAGTAATTCACATCATATTAAAAACGTCTTAAAAAACAGAGCATGTATACATAGGAATTAGGAAACATCATGATGAAACATGGCAACAGAAGAGAAATACTACCCTGAGAGTAGAGGCCCCTATTATGTTCTTTGCAGAGTAGATCAAGGCATTTTTGATGCAAACACAATGCTTAGTTACAAAGGCATAAGTCCTGCAATTGACTTTGCATAGACAAATTCAGCTGCCCTCTTGAAGCTTCATTGACTTCAATTGACTCCCACATGGAGTCAGTTGCAGAATCAGAGATTCTGGTAATGACCACGATATAAGGGCCTGAGTCCTTGTCCATTAAACTCAGTGTGAGATTTTTCAGTTGACTTAGTGGATTTCAAATCTAAGTGCAGATAGATAAGAAAGCATAAGTAGTTTGAATGCATTTCTGAATTAAAAGACTTTCTTTCAGCCATTCCATATAAACGTTAAACTCAGCAGCATACAGACTTTAAAAATTCATTCATCTCTGTTGTGGGAAAGTAAATAAAAAGGAATGCAAGAAAGCTTACATACTAACTGCTTGAATTAACCTAAAAAGCGGGTAAGGTTCTTTTTTTTTCCTTATTTTTCACAACATCAAAGCTCTTCTCTTCTACTACTGTGGTTATGTGCATTGCATTCCACCTTAAAAAGGTCCACTCATTTTCATTGATAGTTTTGTACGTTTACATATAAGTCAATGTTAATTAAAGTCAGTCAGTGCAACTGAAACAATTATAGGCTCTCTTTTGGATTTAAATGTTCCACCACTGAACAGTTACAATTAAATGCAATTAAATTTTCTGTTTACATAGGCTACATTTCTTGACACTATCATTTTTATGGCTTTACAGTGGGAGGGGAAAATCCACCATTGTCCCCAAATTTCCTCTCATTTTTTCATCCTATGTCACTTTCACAGTAAGAAACATTGATGGCAATGCTTTCTTTAATAAGAACTAAGTCTTTCTCTGCATTTCTTATCTTGCAGGTATTGAGATCTGCTCTCAGTGAACCTGGGTCTCAGAAGAAGAATTTCAAAAACATGTTAACACTAATTCTTTCCTTTAAGTAAGCAAAACAGATAGATTTTTAAAAGCTAAGAACAATAACATAGAGATAAAAACCATATGGTAAATACTTGTGTTTCTTGTGTGATCCCAAATTAATTTTTCATTTTTCTGTTTGTAAATTGCCTAATTTTTTAAGACACTGGAGGCAAGGTCATTACCTTTACCTACACTTGCTCCATGCAATAATACAAAACATACATTTATAAATAAAAAAATAATACAATAAATGTGGAATATTCATCCTGATTATTTTTAGATTGCTGAATTCCAGAAGTCTTACTGCCTCTTTTACCACTCACACTGCTGTAAAACAGAAGTAATGACATCTGCCTTCAGTAGATAGACTGTAATATAAAATTAATGCATCTATATACTAGCAGGCACCTTTAAAACAGTTTGAAGGCATCATCTATAATATTCAGCTGCTGGAGGTGAAGTACTGTCATTTGTACAAGCAATGTAACTGGCCCTGCCTGATAGAGAAATTGCCCAAAACTTCCAAGGCCACAATCTTGTTTCTCTTAATTTTGCTAATCTACTTGTAGTTAAATTTCTCATGCCATACATCTACCCAGGCTAATTATTTTGGGAGATGCTCTAGAACCAGGTGAGCCATTTTGTTTGAATATTAAGACAAGTGTCAAGTTATTTTTCATTAAATCCAGGTAACTGTTCTTTTTCCAGCTTTAGATGACCTGATGACATGGAGAATTTTCAAAAGGGTGATTTTATTTGAATATCTTTTAAGAGCTTTTGGTCATACACTGGAAAATCCATGCAGATCTCGTCAGTTCTTATGTTTGTGGTGTGCTGCAGTTTTATACATGCTTAGTGGAGGTGTTTTCAATTTTAACAGCTGTACACCTCTGAGGAAGTTATTCTCCCTTAACTTTATCAAGCCCCTGGTGGTGTTGAGATTGTATAGGCCTTACACTCACAGAGCAACCAGCCAGGCCTCCAGAAGCAAGAACCTGCTGGCATTCAACCAGATGTTGTCTGCAATAACTGCTTTCAGCTGCACAGGGCTGGTGCAAGACCAGCATCCAAGAAAGAGCTGGGATCCTTTTTTCCTGCAAGCTAGATATATTTCTTCCAGTAGGACCCAAACCAGAAAAAACAGGAGCAATCATTGAGCAAGAATACCAAATGGTCCAAAAGGCTTTGCAAAACCAAAGCTGACATACAGGAGCAGTGGGGTCTGGTTGGCACAGGACACTGAGCTCACACAAGGATTCAGACCCCAGAGGGAAAGCTTAGCTGGGCTGGGTGAGAATGAGGGAAGGAGGAGACCAAAACAAGAACCATGTGTAACCCCAGGGAAGATCTATCCCACACAATGGCATAGCAACTCTTGTAGAAGAAAAGTTAGGAGATAGGTAAAAACTGTCTTTTCATGAATCTAGATCTCAAGCACCTAGTCCAGGTTGAACTTGAGTCTTTCCCTCGTTTCACCAAACAGACTATTATAATGGAATTTATCAGAAAGTACCACCTCTGAGATCCTTTCCTGGTGAAGTTCAGTTGAGATAAGTCCTGCTATTATAAATGGGATAACAATTCTGTGAACAAATAAGCCTCATCTCCTTGCAAATTGCATGGGGGTTACTAAACCCATCCAGGCAGAGGAGGATCAAATTAATGATGCATAGGCCCCATGGATTCCAGTAGTTCCTAACATTTAAATGCTTGACTTTGCAACTTGAATAATGCTTAATGCAGCAGTTCCTTATGCTGCATTTGTAACGCACGATCGTTGTGAAGTTTGAATGCATTAACCAGATTAAAATGAACAGTCATTGTCAGTGGCACAAATCAAATTTCTCCAACTACTGATCTGAAATAGAACAGACACAGACCAGCCTTCCTAAGCCCTCCCTCATGTTTTGCTGTGGAAGGCACTATTTGTTTGCTGCCTTTATTACATACAATATACCCTTGGAAAGGCAGGTTGCAAATATATGTTCTATATCAACCACATGAAAAATATTTGCCCTGTATTTTCACTTGCAATGTAACTCTCTGGAGCATAAGAGCTATGAGGTCAAAGCAAACTGAAAGACGTCATAAAAATGGTGCCACACATCAACACTTTGGTAATACACAGAAGTAGTCAGACCTGGACAACTACAATGTAAATAGGGTGAAGGGAGGCTGAGGGGTGGCACAGCTGGTACACACAATTCAAAATATGCTCCATAGAGTCAGGGCTAGTGAAGGTTACTTCTTCATGCCTCTTTCATATAACTCTGCCGTGTTCTTGTGCTTCTGTCTCTGAGAATAGGACAAAGGAACTCAATGCACCCCCCTAGACTAGCGTAAGAAAGTACTGCTTAAAAACGCATTAAGGAAAAATAAAAAGGGGTTTGCCAACAACTCTAAAACTCCAAGCTGGGCTGAGAAAACTAGAAATACATTATCTGGAAAAGGTGAGACACCTTATATTTTACCAAAAAATTAAAGATGTAGTCTTGTCTTGGAGGGTAAAATAAGTTAATTATGATGCTTTTGCTAACCATTTGAAAGTTTAATTTTAAAAAGTACTTATGAATATATAGCTAAAGATATAAATATACAGATAGATAAATGCTAGCTGAAGTTAGAGTGGAAGAAAAACTGGTATATGACTGTGGAGGATTTATAAAGACACTTTTCATGATATATTTGTTCTGTGTACTAGTGGACACCTGTAGTCCACCTCTGTCCTGGTCCCAGTGGGGATAGGTTTAATTTTCACAAGGAGCTGGGACAGGACACAGCCAGGTCGACTGATCCAAACTAGCCAAAGGGGTATTCCATACCATGTGACATCACGCTCAGTATATAGCCAGAGAACTGGCTGGGGAGCAGGGTGCAGGAATCGCCACTTGGGAGCGGGCTGGGGGCTTGCCAGGTTCAGTCACTGAGTGGTGGTACATTAATCATGTTTTGTATATTCCGCTATCAATCAGTATTATTGTTGCTGTTTTCCTCTTTCGTTCACTGTTCTGTTAAACTGTCTTTATCTCGACCCACAAGTTTTGCCTTTTTCTTCCAATTCTCCATCTTAACCCGCCACTCGGAGGCGGGGGGGGGAGTGAGCAAAAAGACCATGTGGTTCTTTGTTGCTGGCTGGGGCTAAACCACAGCAACCTCCAATGTTATCAGCTTTGGCCATTTATCAACATCTGGAAGACACAATCAACGAAAATAACCAAAGATAATTGCCACAAATATCAAGGCATTATTACCAGAGTCAGAGGGAATGTTTGCCCATTTTTCTAAGGATTCTAAATTTGTATTTTGAGGGCAGCTCTCTTTATTTAACTCCACTTAAAAAATCTAACTAGCAAGCTATATAATTTTTTTGTAAAATAAACATGAAAAGTTACAAATATAATTGCAACTTTGAAGAACTCTTTGTGGGTTGCAAAACATACACACATTTTATGAATTTGATATCTCTATACTTGTTTTTTTATAACCATACAGCTACTTCAAAGCAGTAGTGCTAGTGCTTCTACTGAAAAAAGAGGCTTATTACTATGTCAAAAATATGGGAGAAGGATACTTTCAGGATTATATAAAGTTCACCTTTTTTCCCTCTTCAAGAACGACCAAAAAATGTCAAGTGTCACCTAACCTATTCTTATTCATTAGATCTCGGGGTTCAGAGTAGAATGGACTTCAAAAAAGGACAGTGAGGAAATAAGTATTGACAAAGTGCAATTTTAGCCTAGTATAGCTAATCTCTTTAGGCTCTGTCTATAGTCAGTGGAGTAAGATAGCCTCCTATAGAGGATGATTCACAGCAGAAACCTAATTTAGCTCGTCTGACTCACCCTCCTCAGAATGAATCAGCAGGCACTCTTGACCAACATTATGCCTGAAAATTGAAAATGCCTTTCCTCAACCTGAGCACCTATGACGCACTATTCCAATCAGAAAGAAATTTATATTCTCTACAGTACTTACTGTAACCCATTTAAAATAATGTTTTCCTCTGGAAAACACTAGAAAGAAAAAAAGATCAAGAAACGAACAAAAGAACAAGACAAAACACAAGAGAGTTAAATAGCTGGTCAAAGCAGCCAAAGTCCTTATGGTCAAAGCTGATACAGGAAAAATGTCATCAAGTGTAAACTTGTTCCAATTGCTTCATCTCTTTAAGTTATAAGGTCTATTGAATGTGAACAGGTAACATCCTTAACTAACTGTATCCTCTTGGGGATAAAACCTGTGATTTCCTTTGTGAACTTGGGAGGTGCTTGATACGCCATAAGCTTGGCTGGAAGGAGCAGCTAGTTAAGAATCTTAATTTCAAGTGGAAAAAAATCAGTCATATACAACAGCTTGGCAGGAGCAAAGGTGACAGAGAAAAAAATACCCACAGGTATCCACTTTCCTTACCATCATGTTCATACCTTTTTTTTTCCAGCAGGAGGAAGGGAAAGAGATATTCTTGAAGTATATGAAAAGGCAACGGTTACCAAGGATGATATTACACATTTTTAGGCTTTAACGATTCACAGTTATATCAACCAACTATGAAAACTGCATGTTAATTAGAACTGGTGACCTTGGGAAAACTCAACTGAGTAGGCAGATTTCTCTGAAAGAAAGAAAATACCCTCCAAGTTGACTAGAGTTGTAATATTAGAAAGCAAGCTTATTTAAAAACTCACTTTTGCAGTTTTTCAAATATATTTCAGTATACATTCGAAAGGATAATCCCCTTAAAGATTCTGTTTTATCAATATTAGCATTCATAAAGTGTATAAACATTCTTATTTCACAGAATTTTATTTTCTTAACTTTTAGAGTAAACATTAACATTTATATAGAACTTTTCCATTGGAATTATTTTATCTGATCTGCAAAGAGTGCCACAGATCAGTTCACACAGTAGCATTACAAATACTGATCTTAGGGAACATTTTACAAAAGCGTTTTACCAACTAACTGTAGTTGTCTTTGCCCAAATGACAGAGATTGTGAACTAGTCTACCTACCTTACACCTGCAGAGTAGTCTAATACTCTGTTATGCTCACTATATCTGAACTAGCTTTAAAGCAGCTTGGTTGCTGCTTTCTGGTTAGCAACAGCCTAAAGGCTATAGGTAGACAGTACTTACAAATATCTGCTTTGCGCTTTAGCAGCATAAGTATAATTCACTGACAACAGTAATTGCAAGCTAGACATACTTGGATTAAGCACCCGTTGGAAAGGGGGGCATAGTTATTTCAGTATTTTTTAAAATACTACTTCATCTATTTCAAAGATGTTCTTTAAGATCTAGCAGTCATTGCAAGTCATTTCAATATACATTTGTACACACATCAGCCACCTGTTATGGGTCCTCTGCTCTTTACTCTGTTCTCTGTCACTGCCACAACATCATCCTCCAGGCAATGTGCTTAGTATGAAACATCAGTGATACCTTTTGGATTTATCTTATGGGGAGATGGGAAGCACTGTAGCTCTGCACTGCTGCATCATAATATTTGTATATATGCCTCATAGCGTCTCATCAGGTGATGACATTGCATTTTTGCATCATGTAGTCACATTCTGATGCACATCATCACACCATGATGCTGCATTTCAATGCAAATTCACCTCAGGAGGTCTGAAATAAAACGGTGGTGTTTCTGGATGTCCTGAAGCCTAGGAAATTGAAAAACTTGATATAGAGCTTTAAAAATTGGGACTGCACTGCAAGTATTAATGAGTTCATTGATCTTATAACCAATATTACTTTATACAGTGAACAATTCAGCCAACAGCAGTGTACTGTAGTTCACTATTAGTTTAGGGAATAATATTTTGTTTGCTTGCTTGCTTTTGGATCACTAGCTGTCATGAGCCTAACAAAATAAACTAGACTGTTGAGCAAGCAGCAGTCAGCTTAAACACTTCAAATGACTTGTTTGCCACAGATCCATTATCTAGCTAATGGTTTAAGCTCTGTTCCTTCTTTAACGTGAGTCTAGGCATAAAATCATGGTAGAGGCTTATTCCAAGTGTGTTATGTTGTTGAAATGAATCCATATCAATGTATGTTTGGTTCTAGCAGGTTAGCCTTGCAGGGGTGTTACAGATGATGCCCAATGGTGACAAACAGAGAAGGGGCATATTTGTGTTATAAGACAAACAAGACTCCAAAGACCGTGGAAATGCATTACTAAAACCCAATATAGGATCTAGCCACGTGTTAAAAGAAGCTGAAGGAAAGCTACCTCCATGCTCACTGTATAGGATTTCCTTAGTTTGCCTTATTAAACTGTTTCTCACACCAGATTTGCATGGGGAGATGAGATGGGGAGACCTTCGCAGGGACCCTGGACAGTTCATGGAAGGTTGGTATGGAACCAAACACCCTTGAAACTACACTAAGATTGTTTTAGCCATTTAAGCAGCTCTAAATCATGTCATTTAAGCAGCCCCATTGTAAACTATGCACGCTGCACCTTCCTCACAAATGCAGCAATTGTTCCTGGTTCGGTCATAGGCATCCTTTATAACTACGTAAATGTTGCTCCTCTCTGTGCCTCATAGCACTACTGTAACCCAGGGTAAAAAAAAAAGGGCAGCGAGAGATGTGTCTCTTTCTGCCTTAGTGTCTTCTCTGTTCTGTAAAAAGGGGATTGCAGTAATCTCTTCCAAATAAAATCATTTTAACACTGGAAAAATAATCATAGCTCTGTGCTAAATGGTTCTGTAACCTGGGGTTAATTAAGGACTGTGTGACAGAGGTGAACCTACAAGCATAGATACTGACCAGTCCTGTAGATTATACACTTTAAATGTCCCTGCTACTAAGTACATCCAACCAGACATTCAAGTTTAGCAGATGTTTTAGTTTTTCTTGCAAACAGAAACTTAAAAGGACTACTTTTGCTACTGTTTCAAGGACTGCAAAAGCAGACAGTCCTACATACACCAGCAGAAATAGTTAATGTTTAGAGCCAGACACCAAAGGGAGGTGAAAGTGTAGAAAGATTTGTATATGCACAGAAACTGAAAAGACTAGTAGACTCGCTTATGCTCCTACTCATCATAGGGCCAAAAAAAAGTTTACCTCATTCTTATTTTTTTTCATAAAAGCCATCTAGAAACAACTGGGGTCAGAGACAGGTTATTGGAAAAGAAGTCTGCTTTGCAGTGACCAGTCCTGTTCTGTAATGATACCTTAAGTGTGGCAAAGAACAAGTAGGAGGTAGAAGTATTTTACTTTAAAGTTACACTCAACTTGTTTACAGCTGTGGAAAAGAGAGCTGTATCACTTAGAATGTCTTCACACTTACTCTTTGGATTACACAGCTTTTAACATATGTTAAGGTCTATTTCTTCTCTATGGGATGTTGTATGAAAGTGTCAGAAACAGGTATTCAGGCACTGAGATTTTCATTAAAAAGCTGTCATGCCCATATGTGCTTAAAATTAGAACACAAAATAGAGTTACTCAGTTGAGGAAAAGTATGAAAGAAAGGAAAGGCAGAAAAGAAATCTTCCCACTAGTTTGTTCAGTTTTCCTTTTAAGTGATAACCAGTCACCAAAGCAACCTAGATGGTGATGAACATCCTCTGGGGACACTGTCTGGCAGCACAAACACGGTCACCATTTACAACCAAATTATGTATACAGAGATGACACCACTCTAGGAATGTGTGAGGGAAGGAAGAAGGAAAAAGCCAAACCAGAGTACATTACAAAGGCTGCTGACTTCAGTGCAGACAGGGCATCCAAACTCTGGTTTGCACAACAATTTAACTAACATTACCTGCTGGAGAAACCTTATATAATCTTCTGGGAAGCCTTAATCATCAATTTTTCTATTTGTTTAGAAACAGGAGCAGATAGAGATGGGGTTCAGCAAGGATTTCTTGCTCTTACAGCACCACCAATTCAAAAGCAGTTATTCTAGATCCATTCCTTTTCCCACTTGTCTTTTCTCAGCAATACCCTCTCTTCCAAAGCTCCCACTAGGATTGTTTCTCTGGTTTATAAATTTTTTTCTGAAATGGTAGCTAGCTCCACTACTGTTTGCAAAAAGGGTCAGGGATTACTTTTTCCCCAAGTACCACAGTTATAACTGGCAGTTGCTGTTCTCATCCTGCTCCAAGTAAAGATTACACATGCTTCATAAAATCAAACTTAGGCATTTAGAGGGTGTTATTGGCTTTATCAGAAACTCAGAAAACACCCAGGATGTTTGGTCTAAATGTTCTCTCCTGAAGGTGCTAGCATCTCCAAGTTGCACCTAATTATCACTGACCGGAAGGTCAGACCATCTCCCTGATATTCTGGGTGGTTAAAAGCCGGTGTGGTGACCTAGCAGCACTTACATGGCATGCTGATGAAGCACTCCAACTCGTGCTAAGCTGGTGGGTCAGAAGAAAGGATCCTTGTATGCTTACATGAGGTTATGGTCACTGCCAGTCTGTTAGCGGCATCTCGCATCACAGCTCTGGACCTAATGAAGTCACAACAATGTCTGGACTTCTGTAGTTATTAAAATGCTCGCTGCCCAGGAGAAATACAGAAATCTGCTGTTAATGTAGGTCATTCAGGGAACCCACATTCCCATTCCCAATTACATTTGAATGGGATAAGAATGGGTATAATTAGCTGACTTAGTAGGCTAATACTTTCTCCTCTTCCCTCACTCCCCTAGACACCCGCCCCCAACATTCAAGCACACGTTTTTGTTTCATAAGGCTATTTGCAAGATCACTAGCCTTTCTCCTGAGATTGTTAGTACATGTGGCTCCATTTTAACGGGTTAACATGTCCACATTAGAATCCCCATCACCCTGCAACTCTGCTGCAAATATACCTCGCCTATTTACATGATCTTTATTTGCTCTACTATTCATCATCTGTTACGCTTCTGAAATCTGTGCACATGTTGCAAATAATATAATGCCTCTATTATGGCAAAACAGCAGCCCCGGACAGAGGCATTTTGGATCACATGTCCAGTAGCTCCCTTTTCTTAAGACAGTGGAGAGAGAATACAAATATGAGTGTCGTATTCAGCATTGTGCTCTTGTTCACTGCAGCTTTCTTTTTTTAGACTTTGCTGCAGTTCCTGTAAGGAGCTGTGTGACTTTCCCACCTCATCTTCATTTGTACACATTGAAAAAAGCAGGCAGTAACAGTCCTGTATCCAAATCATATAGGTTTAAAGGAAAGAAAATATAGAAGAAATCATGAAAGAAAAAATTAATTTTTTGGACCATAAGCAAGAGAAACACTGGAAAGACAGAGGTTTTGTACTGCATTCAACATAAAAAAAGTGTTTTTTTCTACACCAAGCCATATTTTACAATGACAAGCAATGACTGGACAGTGGCTGAGATCTGAACATTGCAGCAGTATCAATCAATCATGCATCAGATAAACACATTTCAAAGTGTATATTAAATACAGGCTTGAGCTCATGCAGACTGACATACAGTATTTCATTCTCAATGTGTTCTTTTCCTACCAGCAGAGACTTCTTTGTTCTTCAGCTGTGTTGCTTAAACTGCTTCCTTTCTGCAAAACAATTTCTGAATTTCAGAATAATTTCTCTTAAACCTATTTTTGAAAGTTGAAGTTTAGGTCAAATGCAAATATGAATATAGTTTTATCCTGCATGCATAATTTGTAGCCTGGTGGAACTGACTCATCTGTCTTCTGTATCTGGCACTCATGTGATGAGCTCTCCTGCTAAGAGTGACCTATTCATCCTTCAAATAAACATCCACAGAGGAAGAAAAACAATATGTACGGTTCCAAATAAGGAACGACATATTGTGCTTAATGTGATCTACTCATGTCAGTTCTGTCAACAGCCTTTTGAATTAAGAGTCTCTTATTCAGGAAACATTCAGAGATACTGGGTAGTATCTTCTGCACTTGAGCAAATCAAAACTCAGAAGTATCTGAATTGAACTGTTGATGACACACGGGCAGTTAAGACAATGTTGTCGCTCAGCAATCTTAAGCAGAATGCTTTCAATAATTAAGAAAAGGTTTGCAGAAATTTTGCAGTTTGAGGAGTTATGGTCTAGTGGCTAACAAAAGTGCATTACTGTCTTGAGTGACTGAATTATTTACTACTTACGAATATGTTCAAAAATTAGTTTACTTATATGATCAACAGAAGTAGCAAAACTGTCAGCTAATACTTTTTCTACAAGACTTTACTGTTTGACTAATGGGATCCCTTCTGTCAGCATTTAAGATTTGTTTAACTTGATTCACAGCAGAAATCTTGTTACATCCAGTGGAAGACAAACATTATGGGTATTCACATACTACATGCACATAACATAGGACTAGACCTTTAGATGTTTTAAGCAAGTATCCAGAGACCCGACCTATAGAAATCTGACCATAGCCACAAAAAAAAAAAAGAAACTGGTGGGGCTGAGTGTAATTTTTTAAAATTTGTTAAAAGATTGAGCATTTCTAATCACAAAATTAGAAAATATTAAAATAACTTGTAGCCTGAAGATAATTCTAAGAAAACTTTTCAGTTAACATCTAAAAACAAACAAAAAAAAATCTGTTTTCTGTACAATGAAAAAGACTACATGCAGCAAGTATTGATCTCAAGAAATAATCTCTCAGCATTCATGCAAATTGTATTTCTACCTGACAAATACAGGTGATAAAAAGGAAGACAAGGTTTCTTTATTTTTGGGTCTGATAATTTACCATTTCAAGGTAAATAGATTTCCATTTCTTTTTCCTTTACAAACAAACCCTGAATCTAGTGGTCAGAGTTGGTTCATTTTATCATATGTTTTACAACACCTGAACAGAGCTGTCTGCATGAAATCACTGGCTACGTTCACACGAACCCATAGTCTTCCAATTATACCCTCCCTACATGGTAAAAACACAAGGGCTTATGTATTTGCAGAGGTGTTACTAAGAGCATAATAAAAATATGAGGGACTGTACAGGTGTCCTGATAGACCTAATCTGGCCAGCAACACCTGCATTACTAATAATGTTGAATGCAATATCTAAACGAAGACCAAAACAAAATCTTGGCTTGATTCCCAGATCTGGGAGGTGCTCACAGGGCTGGTTACTAGAGGCAGGGAAATAACAGCATTTTTTTTCTTCAGCCAGCAAGTAGAACAAATTTGAGCTGGAAATCAGTAGGAAAATGGATATAGAACCCTATAATGTCATTTTTATTTAATCATTTTATAGGGTACAACTGGCAGGCTTAGGTTTTGCGAGGTTGTTTTTTGTCACTTAGCACATTGTGAAAATCTGTTTTACAGACAGACACAGTAAAATAAACTAGGTTACTAGATTGGAAATTTAAATAAGCAGACTTAACACTGCAATTAATTTAATCTTAAACTTTGTCTGCTTTTCCTGAGTTTCCTTTGTAGACAACCCCCAGCAGTTGTTGTGGCATTGCTGGAGTTTTCATGTGTTCCACTTTGTTTCGGGATCTTGTAATATCACATCCCACCTCCCAGTCACACTGCAACAGCTTCCTCTGAGATTGCTTCTATCTCTTTACCCATTTGATTAAAAAAAAAAGGCAAAATATAATGTGATTTAGATGACTGATGAGAAGAAGGGTCAAGGAAAAGGGCCGATGGTATCTCTTCTTATTTTAATAAAGCTGGCAAAGGAGAAAGAACAGATTAATAAGTATTAAAATTTCATCTCTGTGGTGTGTTTAGAAATGAAATATTTTCTCTCATCAGAAATCAAAAGTGGCTATTGATTCAAATATGAAATGCGTTATAGGAATAACTCTTAAATTGTTATTTCCAATTCTGTGTTTGAGGGGTAGTTATGTCAATGCCTGTGTAGTCGCTACAGTAAAGCTCTCTTGAAACATGTGAAGGTAGGTCAGATGGCAGCCAAAAAGAGTATTGTCATATTGTTACTGGCATGTATTGAGGAAGTTGTTTAAAGGGATATTGCGTGCAGAGCCCAGACCAGAAAATAATTCAGGCAAAGTAATATCTGCTGCATTGACCATGATATTAGCAATACAAAAAGTATTGTATTATGAAGAAATTCAGTGTGAAAATTTTAAAGGCATAGTGAGGAAGACAACTGACTTCTTAAGCAAACTCTACACCAAGTTATAAATATAAAACAGAAATTGGTCTTTCTTAAAAGACACTAGTAGTTACCCTGCAGTAGTCAGCTTCAAGATGACTACAGTATGACAGCTGTAGCTAATAACTTAGAGGAGTCTAGCAGCAAGATAGTCTCAGGAGTTTTTGGGGGAAGGGGAAGAGAATTTTTTGTCAACAAGCTCCTACGGCAAATGACATGTACATTACATAGAGTGAAAGTCTAATGTAAAGACTTAGTCAAATACAGGAGGGTCACATAAAGAACACAATAACCAGTTGATGTAACAGGGGGACAATGAGCCTGTATTGGGCTATGGCTTATGGGAACAACTGCCCTAGTCCTGCTGGGGCGTTCCTGTGTTGTTAGTTGAGCACAAGTTCAGGTCTTTTCTCTCTTCCAGGTTGCCCTAGAATTCCCAATGGTTCTTCACAAAGTCTTGCCTCACTGATCAGGATGAACCATGCACAAACTGGACATTAGATGCCCCAGCCCCTGATCCTTCTGAGCAATGCTTGCAGCTGAACTGGAGGCAACAGCTGCAAACTGTACGCAGTTGCATGCCAGTCACAGATGTTGCTAAACTTAAGTACATGCATGATGTATACATAATCTAGATATCCAGAGGCCTCAACAGTTAGTTACTTATCAGACTTGGACTCTGTCTGAGTACGACAAATAGCCAACGCTCAGCCAAACACAGGATTTTGAGGCTCTAATTTTATACTTATGTGCCTAGTATTTTCGTGAATCAATTTAGAAAGACAGTAAAACATCTCTTTTCTGAGACCCTATCCTACACCAAGTCTTCTTGACATGTCTGATCTCCCAGTGTTCCCTCTGCAGGGGCTTGTTGCAGTGGCAGGCTCCAGAAGTGTGTGTGTGCTTACTAATACAGCTAAGGAAGACTGGAGGATCTATGTGCTTGAGGGCACACTTTGTCTGGAAATAATTCCCTGGGTTGGTTTATTTTTCACTCTTCCTATATAGCAGCTCTTTCTTCTCTTTTCTGTTTTTGGATGTGAGGTAACCAGAGTCTGCTCTCCAAGGAAATGTTTTCTGTAGCCCATGTGGCAGCTCGGGCAGCTAGGAGGCTTTGTCTTTTCAGGGATGAGGACAAAGACATCTTTGGAAATATTGCTGGGAAATTTCTTCATTTTGCCATTGTTTTTTGTATTTTCGTGTTCCCTACTCCTTCACTTTTTCTGCCTTTCTAAAACCTCTTGGACACTGCTGCACTGAGGCGCATTATTGTGTGTTTATTGCTATGGTGTGGTAGTAGCCCCTCCTCCTTATATGGCTTATGCTTTCAACCTCCATCTCAACCAGGCAGAGCAGAGCGTGACATTGAAGACTGCATGTGAGCCTTACTGAATCCTGCAGACAGCAGTCGGAAATGTAGCCCAGGGACCAGTAAGTGAAGGTGGCAAGCCAACGCTGTAAAATGAAATGAAAGAGATGAACCATGTGAATGATAGCAAATGGAAAAAAGAAGACCTCTTTTCCACGAACTCTTAAAATGCCTGTTAGTCTGAATGACTAACTTAGTAAAGAAATAGATTCAGTTTAGCTGCAATAAATTTTTACGAACCTCACAATATTGCTATTCCTTTATCTAGCCTCAAAAAGACATGATCAGCATCTGCATACCTACAGTTGTAATGCTGTGGTTCTCAGAAGTAACTGGCAACATGATATATATACTTTTTTACTTTTGTCTTCTACAAATAAATGTAAACCAGCTGCAAGGGAATTTAACAACAGAATTTATAGGTGTTTATGTTTTATAGAACAATCTACTTCCTTCATGTAAGTGACTATTACCTTTATTCAGTACGCCTGAAAGTGAATCCTGCCATACAAGAAAAGGATTAGGTTATGCCAGTCTTCTACGTTTACGTAAAGTGCTGGCAGCTATTTCAGAGGAGTGCCTGCTCTGAACTCTCATACCCTGGGGTTATAGATTGACACCATGAGCGCAGCAGGATAAAGGGAGACTCCTATGGTGAAAATATCCACACAGATAGACCTGTTTCTAGAACCTCATTCTGTTTGCTCATTTTTTAATTCTAATTAATTCACCAATTAGTTCCCAGCAGTGTCTCAGCATCTCATGCGTAAGAGTCAGCTAGTGCATCAGTGGTCTGCAGCTAAACACCTGCAGATGGCAGCTTGAGAAAAATATTGATTTTCAATGACTGGAATTTGTTATTTAATTCAGCATTAGCTTCATAATCATTCCTTCCTCATCAGCATATGACTACGAGGAGCTTGTTTGTTCTAGGTAGTCAGGAAAAACCCAGTGAGTCAATTCATAGGAGCAGCTTGCTCCCTAAACAGGCAGGAGGAACAAAGATGAAAAGACTACACACACAGCTGTGGGGCATGGTACAGCCCCATTCTTCCATAGACCACTCTCATGAGTGGAAAGCAGAAAGAAAGGAGTGGACCAGCTGCAAAGAATGAGGTGGACCAGCTGCATGATGCACTTCAGCGCAGGAATTCTGGGAGGGATGTCGTCTACCAGTAGTTCTTCACAGCACCCTTACCTGGCATAATGCAGCTCATCTGTGCCTATAGTCATAATAATCATCAGGGACAACCTGTTAACATTTATTTTTCTGGGTGATTTCATAATAGCTGTAGGGATATGATATAGGGGAAGAGTTTCTGTTCTGAGGATGACAGAAAAAAGAGAAAAAAAATCAAAAAAACCCTGCACACATCAAATAAAGAAATAAGATGGACATGTGTTTATCAAAGAGAAAAAGTACAGCTGGGAACTCTGACTTCTCTAGAGAATGTTTATGCTACCAAATAAAGGAATGGTAGCAATTATTTTGTTGTACATTCAACTGTATGGAGGAAAACAGCAAATCATATGGCCTATAAAGAAAACCCTGTCAGTAGGGGGAAAAAAAATGATTGTTTTACACCTACAATGACAAGAGACCTTTCCTTCCAAAGTTGTTGTTGGTGTATGTACTACTATGTTCCATAATGTTCAGACATCTACATTTTTTTTCTCTGAGTAAGCTTTTACAGACTTTGAATAATCTGAGTTCGAATGTGGTGCCTTACCTCCCACATGTAAATCTTCGTCTATACAAACTAAATGGAAGGGAAAATCAGACCCTAAAAAAGTGAGGAATCTTGGATTTTACCGCTGGATCTCCATACTGAGTACTGGACAAGATTCTTTCCTGATGCCATGGTATGTGTACACTCTGACATTTTTCATGAAGTACTATATTGCAACCTGTAAAAGATGAGTGTGAATGATTCAACTCTAAAAATGAGCATAGTCTGGAGTATTGAGTTTGGAGTTACAGGATTGCATTGATAGCATTAACAGTCATTCTAAGCCACTATGAAATCTTGCCAGAAAACGTACCAGCAGGGGCGAAGACAAAACAAAGAAATCCAAACTAATCTCCAAAAAAAAAGTATGCCCAGTAATATGATAGCAATATCAGAATTTTCATAGCTGTATCACACTGGTGATATATCAAATCCAGTATTTAATCTGTGGTCTTTCAAAGAAAAATATGAGAAATCAAGAGAAGGATTATTCTCCTCAGAGGAAAAATCTCTTCATAATGCAAACTAGGTCTCTGCTCTGAAGCTTGGTGTCACGTTTCATCTTTTAAGGAAAAGCAAGTGTGATCATACGATCATTCTACAGAGCTAGTGGAACTATGAAAGTTCTCATTATCTATTTAAATGGATAATCACTCTTTGAATCCCACTGAGCCTGGTAGCATCTTGTGGCAGTGAATTCTACAGATTCATTCTATGTTGACTTACTCTACTTTTTAATAAAACCAGACAATAAATAAGGAAATCGATACTTCTCCTCATGTAAGAGTATTATGAAAATCTAAGGGTTAGCCCTGAAAACTCATTAAGTTGGCTGCTATTCAGAAGAGCACAATTAAAGACAGATGAAAAAATAGGGCAAAAAAACATTGCTAAATGTTGATGACGATCTTTAGCTATTGTCTGCCTTTAAATAGTACTTAATGTATTTTAAAATATTTAGCATACTTTTCTGTGTCTTTTAGATTGAAAGGGATTTCTGCTTCCAGTTTATATCTCTATTGTATTAGGTCTTCCCTCTCTAATAAATTCTCATTCACGTAATGTTAATGTATCAAATCAATCATACGCATTTCCAAGTAAATATGCCTTGGTTTTTCCATTGAATAGGGTGTCTCAGTCTTTCTCAGTAGGTATTTCAACTTCTTTAAGCAGCTCTGCCTGTGACACCACCCCACCCCCGCATATTTTTTGCTCCTTTTCCTACTAAATAATCAATCTCTGCATAAAGGGTTGGTACCAAACCACTAAGTTCAAAACAGAATGATCAATAAAACATGAACTTTTCTCTCACTTTCAGGTTTAACAAAACAGTTATTTCAATAACTAAGCTTGCAGCCAATATTGTTACATTGCTGTTTCTAAGGTCAGAATGGTTTCTTGCTTGAGAAAGATCCAACAGTTCATTTTTTGTTATAAATGGGAAAATTTAAGTGCCACAAGATTGGCACTTCTACTGAGTAACGAACGACTCCCACAAAGTCTGACTTCCTCTCACATTGCACAGAAAAAAATGATGAAAAGGGCTGGCTAAATTGGCACACTCCCTAATTTAACCAACAGTCACAAATGTGATGTATGAAACAGTTCTTCCATAGCATTAATTTCACACAATGGATACATATGTCTCAGCAGATATTCCTGCATCTTCTTACTTCGAACCAGAGATATTTATCATTGGCAGCGGTGCCTCAAACCTTAGCATAGACAAATAAAACACACAGGAAAGGTGCCCCCAGAGGGATGGTCTCTGATCCCTCCAAAAGTTCAGCAGAAAGAAGGGCATAAATTTATGTAGCAAAGGCAGACTACTGGGAGTTAAGAGATGAGGAGATTTAAGACTCAGTCCCAATACTACAAGACTATGTTTTCACTGATAAACAGTGAGCACAAGCCCGTACCTGAGCGTGGTGAACTTGGCATCCCCATTCATCTTACTCTTATTGCTGGGGTGTGTGGAGTCAACACAAAAACTCTCACAAAACATTGTGCTTAGGAAAAGCTGACCTCAGGATGCCTTCAGGTAGTCAAGGGAGGCTATTCCTAACACCAAAATAAGAGCCTAGAGATGTCCTAAAAGCACATTAAGGCTCTGTTCCTCCAGAGTGCTGCTGACCGTAGGGAAGATCAGTGCCTAGCAGCCCACACAAGCAGATGCACTTGTCAGCAGTGTGGATAGTTACTAGATTTGATGTTCAGAACAAGCTTATACTGACATAAGCATGTCCATACCTGTAGTTCATGTAGCTAATCATCCCACAAATACATCGGTAAGCAGTTCACTAACTGTCCAAGAGCAGGCTTGCACAGAAGCTGAACACATTCACCAGTGACTGTAAGATCATGGATGGTAAACTTTGCCTCAGTTTCCCTAGTAGTAAAACTGCAATTGCAACATTTATGTGCTTCACAGGGGGTCATGAAGCTAAATCTATGAGTATTTGATAGCTGAAAATGGAAATAGCTGGATCAGTGCGTGGTATCATTATTATATTCCCTCAGTGGTGTGGGAAGCATCACTATAATAATTTGCATTCCAAAGGAAAAAAACCCTTTTGAAGATTTACTTACATTCCAGAAGATGAATTCCCCTTCAGAAAAATCAAAGGAAAGACAACAGAGCTGCCAAACACACCTTTGCACAAGACAGCATTTCTTCTCTTCAGAGACTTTACTTTTTTCCTTCTTTTTTTTCTTTTTATTATTATTTTAGACAGTAGGGAGGGTTGAGTCTGTGGGATGGGTCTTCTTCTCATTCTCATTTATAGAGTCTTACCAATAACAAGTGGTTTAACAATTCATGAAACCAGAAGGTGAAAACAACAGTCCTCTTCACGTGAATAATTTTGTCCTTTAGGTTACTTTTTCTCTTCAGCTTTTTCCCCATTCCAATATAATTTTGAAGCCCACCTTCTCATCATGTTGTATTGCAAGGCCAAAGGTAGCAGCAATTTCTTCCTTTTTAAAAATAATTTCTGTAAAACAGTGATTTAAGTTCGTTATACACAAATGGTATCCTCTTTCTTCAGCCCAGATGATACCTGGTGTAACTAGCTGTACATACAGGCTTTGGACCAGTGGCTGCAGAAGTGCACAAAATGCCATGGTCCTCTCTTGTCATTTCACCTGGTTGTATTACATAGAATTTCTATATAACCCATTGGAGCAACACTGTTTTTCTTCCTAGCACCTCACATACTCTGGGGGCACTCCCTGGCCACCTTTCACTGTCTGTACCACCTGCAAATAGGGATTGGGGATAGCTTCAAAAGGCAGTAGAGTCATACTCTCTTCCCTGGCCCAACCCAGACAAAGCCGTTGTTTTATACTTCAGAATAAAAGCTGGACACAGAGAAATCTCTCCTTTAGACCACCATCAGTGGCTTCTACATTTTTCAGCATCTGCTAGAAAAATTCTTACCCAGCTGTGCTCTTAACTTCTCTGTTGAGATCATCTGAACTATTTCAGTAGAGGTTGATAACTGAGCAGGATCTTGTAACCAGTGGTGTCCCCCAGGGGTCAATACTCGGCCCAATCTTGTTCAATATATTCATCAATGACCTGGACGAGGGGACAGAGTGTATCCCCAGCAAGTTTGCTGATGATACCAAACTGCGAGGGGTGGCTGACGCTCCAGAGGACCGTGCTGCCATCCAGCGTGACCTGGACAGGCTGGAGTGCTGGGCAGAGAAGAACCTAATGAGGTTCAACAAGAGCAAGTGTNGGACGAGGGGCAACGGGCACAAGTTGGAACATAGGAAGTTCCATTCAAAGATAAGAAAAAACTTCTTTACGGTGAGGGTGACTGAGCACTGGAACAGGCTGCCCAGGGAGGTTGTGGAGTCCCCTTCTCTGGAGATTTTCAAGACCCGCCTAGATGCAGTCCTGAGTAAGGTGCTCTAGGCATTCCTGCGTCAGCAGGGGAGTTGGACTAGATGATCTCTAAAGGTCCCTTCCAACTCTAAAAATTCCATGATTCCCTGATTCCGTGATTACCCTGACAAAGATAGACCACAATTGCAAGTATAGCATCACAGCATCAGAGAATTGACAGAGTAGTAATTTAAGCACTGAGACTAACACACATTATCCACTAAAGATGGGCAAACAAGGGTTTCTCTGATTTTTTTTTTTCTTGTGTATGAGAGACTGGTATATCCTCACAACCTGGGCAAAGGATCAGGCTCCACTCAAAGAAAGGTAAGAGGTGAAAGTAAGAGGTGAAATGCATGCATTACTCCCACCACAAGGAGTACAGACTACTTAGATGATCCACTCTCAAAGGTTTTGATTTCCCCACTCACAGTCCTGAAGGCTTTCTGCATTTGGCAAAGCTCCCAGTGAGTTAGTTCCACAACAAATTGTGTTTGCCCAGGTTACTCCTGTCTCAGTATCTTCTAGCTTTTCGTTGTGCGACTTTGCTACTTTAACACTATTTTAAAGGAGTATTTTACAGCTTGTGTATTCCTCTCAGCAGATCAGCCCATCTGCCTCACACCTTCCATCCCTGGCCTCCTGTTCCTCCAGGACTCCCTCCACCACTCATTTCCCTTTCTCTCCCATTTTCCAGTCTCAGTATCCCAATGTCAAAACTTGCCCAGCAAGTGCCAGCTCGTGCCAGCTGTTCTCCAAGCTGCACCACCTTTTTTCTCTCCCATTATCTAGCAATGATGTCTCCAAATTTAATACTTACTCTAGCTATTTTCCTTCTGTTAAGTTCTACCCTCTCCCCTGTCCCATCTCACAGCTTTAGTTTTGAAACATTTGATTCAAACTACAAAAGCAATGCATGTATTAATTACAGCCTAACCTTAAAAATACTTCTTCTTCAAAAGGTGAATGAGATTTTTTTCCCAGTTAAAAAATATACACTGTAAAAGACTGTCAAAACCTCTCAAAAATCTTGGCTAATAATCTCAGCTCATTATTTGGGAGAAAATAGCTGTTGACTTCCCCACTCTGTATGTCTGTTTCCATCTTCCTATATACTGTAGATGCTTCATCAGTGTGCTTACATCAACTCATTGCTATGTGACTTTGTAATTAATAGGTGGCATAGATATCACCATCTTCCCACTACAAGATACTTTCTTCAGTTGCTTAAAACTTGGCAAAATTTTAGCAATAGTGGGTGCCTTCCAGAGGCTATTTTTTTTTTCTCAGATTATTATTTCAACCACTTTCTAGAACTATGTACACACACATGCACACATGCACTCACTTAAGCTCTAACAAATATGGGCTTTGGAGCAGGGAAGTGAAAATTTGTAGGGAGCAATCTTTCTATCAGTGATGTATCATTTTCCACACTTACTTTTTTTCTCAAATCCACCAAATAATGTACTTAAATCTTAGTTAACTCAGCGAGTTGACAGAGATTGCTTCAATTCTGCCAGACAAATTGCTTGACAATTCCACCCAAACTATGTACCTTGCAATCTGGAGTGTAGGGGTGAAGCTGGGCTTCCCTTCCAATTCTGGCTGCCCAAAACTCCATTTCCTTGAACAGAAGGGTTGAGAACATCTCTCTCTTGTGCTGGTAATACACTGCACCTGCCACTCCTGGGCAGTGGGAAGAAAGTGGGAAGTTCTCTAAAATAATTTGGAATAATAGGGATCCGAGTAAGGCAGAATGGCATGTGAACTGAGAGAAAGAATGAGGATGATTATGGAAAACTTGAGCCGAAAAAAAAGGTTGAGGCACAAGAAGAAGGACTGGGTTCCCTGGTAGCAGATTGAAACAGAGAAGTGAAGGATGCCAGAAGGAGGGTTGTCACCGAAATCAGCTCTGAACCTTGATAAGTCATTTTTGCACGACGCATATCTTGGTCTGTGCAGAGTAGTCGTCAGTTACTGAAGAAAGACTAAGGAGCAGGATGCAGAGCTCACAACTCAGAAACTAGCTTTTTAATGCTGCGTGTTTCCACACATATTTCCTGTTAAATGATTTGTCTAGTTGGATCTGTTCGCCCTTTCCATCTTATGCCTTTTGTCCCACTAGTTCCCAAACCCCTAGTCTGCCTGTGCAGCCATTTTTCCTCTCACAGCTCCTCATCCATCATTTCTAGAGACTGATGTTAGCAGAAGAGCTAGGGAGGCTAGAGCCCCTATTACCACCACCCAATACAAAGCATGTCTACATGATGAGGGAAAAGTTGCATTGCCTTTTTCTTCTCCTTTCTCCAAGCGCACCTGGAATCACTGCTTATGCTCATCTTTCCTAAAGCATTTAAAACAGATTTGACAACAACTTTATGTGCAATATGCAGATTATGTATACTGAATAGATAGCTATTCAATATTTGTATCTATCCTCTTCTGCTGATGTGTGATGTTGGGTGTCATGTTGTTGTGCTCTGAAGTATATCGAAACCCAGCTCTGAGTATCGATTCCTGAATTTCCCTGACCTGTGAATTTTGGAACGACCTGGGAATAAAATGCTTTTTCTCCATTAAGAAGCCCAAGGTCTTTACCCCATAGCTTTGCTATCCCAGAGAGGTGTATTCTGAGAAAGAACACAGAGGTTTTAGTCTGAAATTCTCGTCACTGCCACTGTCAGGATTATGTTCAAAAGGTGTTGTTTTATTTCAGTTAAGAGAGGTTTGGTAGCTCAGGAACAGCTCTCCATTCAGCCCCACTCACAAGAACGCAGGCTCTCCCTTCAGCCCCACGCTGGGTGGCAGCTGTCTTCTCTGCCACGCAGCTCTGAGTCCTCCCCAGGACACAGCTCATCCTGGGGAAAAAATAGCATGAGATTATGTAACGAAAAGATAGACTCGTAATGTGCATGCACAAGAGGGCAAAATTCAGGTCATGCCGGCAGTTCTGTAATGATTTCTGATTGCTTAATTTCTCCTCAGCACCTACCCTGCTCCCCATCTAAAGGCCCTATTCCCCCTCCCAGCCTCCACCATTCTCTTTCCTTAGCTTCCTCTTTCTTACCCATCCCTGCCCATTTACACAATCATGTTTCTGTCTCTCTTTGTTGCTGTATTTTGCCCCTATTTTGATAGTTTCTGTACATATGGCTCTCACCCTCCGCTCCTATTTCTCGCTGCTGTTTGAACAAACAGTTCACTGCCTAAGGCTGCTGTCTCCTGACAAATACAACTCCCCTCTCTCCACCCCATCCTCGTGTCTGACTTTACCTTCTCTCAAACTATCAGAAAATACTTTCAGATGTATAGAAGACTTTCTGATTTAATTTCCTCTCTAGACACAGAAGGGAATTATTTGAAAAATCCTGATTAGACATGATCTGAATCAACTGAGGCAACATAATGTACACATAGAACTAATAATATTAAACATTTATACAGCATCTTTAGCCTTGAAAGTGCTTTACAAACACTAAGGGAGTGATTTTTCAGAGGTCCTGTGCACTCATTGCTCATTTTTTTATGATTGTTCAATGCTTGTGAAAATGAGAACCTACCTAATTAGTGGTTTAATATTGCCAAAAAAACCCTCTCTAGCTATCATTTTATATATGGAAAAGCACAGCTATAAAGAGCATCACGTGTATCAAGCCAGGGTGTAGGACTGCCTTTTTATTTTATATTTGGACAGCAAGGCCCTGGGGCTGTGTACAGAAAACGGCTCAGCTCTCAAACTGATATGTTAGGTGTCCAAGTCCATGAAGTTTCTTGAAATCTAAGTTTTTGGGGAAGTTGTTACCTGGATTTCTTCCACTTCCATGTTTACAGCAAAGTCATAACTGCTTGTCGGTTTTGAGCCTTACACAGAGGAGAACTAAGACAAATATGAAACCCACTGTCTGCTTTTAGTCAATAATTCAATGGTTAGAGTGCTTATCTGGATTGTGGAAGATCTTGCTTATTCAAGGTTGACTTCTGAGGTCCGACACCTAGCAGACAGTATAATGAAAGCATTAATATGACCATTTAGCCTCACAGGTAAAGAAGCCAATTCCAAAGAGAGTGCTAAACCTGGGTCTTGTAACATCTTACAAGAACACTCCTAACTGGGTTCGATTTTCTTGTATGTTGTTTTACATGAAAAAAACTGTTCCAGCTTACTATCTTTATATCAGGAGAGGTTTCACACACTCATTTACACATGGAGGCTCCCTTTTCCATTTGCAGTCCTGTATAGGTCTTCTGCAATGTCCCAAGTTCTCGTTATTTCCTGCTGACTGACTCTAGCAGCGCTCACCTTATTTCATTGGCTTTCTGTATTGCCCTTTCAAATGCTGAGCTCTTCCTATACATTGTGGAGGACCTGCAGAGCCATCCCATTTTAGACACTCATCCTTGTAATGCCTACATCCCTCGTGGATTTAGCCCTTGGTGTCTAAGCAGCACTGTAAACAGAAAATATCAAAGACTCAAAGTTCCTAACTCCCAAAGCCACTTAAATGGAGTTAAGTGGCCACTTAACTCCAAAGTTCACTTAAGACTTGGTGCAGTTCAGTGCACATAATCTAAATTTCATTCATCCCACATCCATCGTCTGAAAAAGGGTCATATTCTCTTTAATATTTCAGAGGAAAGGGTTTTCAGATAGGTGAATCAGGGTTTAATAAAGATTGCTAATAGCAGATAAGACATTTCAATCTGACCCAGTCCTGTTGATATAGGCAGCCCTGAGGTAGCTAACAGGCATTTTGTAATTGCAGGTCTTGGCTGTCACAATTTGGAAGTCCTTTGTCACAAAACTGTGAGTGAAGTTGTCTGAATCTGTAGTTTTCACATTATCTAGTCCAAATTTACCATTCCTAGAATTAGCAAGCAACCTACGCCAGCATCTAAATAAACGATCTTACACTGAACTGTACTCATGAAATTTTTCAGAATGAATATATGGTACTCATACTGTAAATATAGTTTGCTTTATGTTCATGACAGTTTTATGGCTCCCTGTCTTATCTGAAATTGCCTCACCTCGGATCCATTGTGAAGCTGTTTTACTCTAACATCATGGCAATTTTGACCAACCATTTCAGTTTATCAAGATATTTTTAAATCTGCAGGAAGTTGATTAAAACCCCATCACCCTTTGCTTTCTGCACTTGCATCCCAACAATTTCCACAAGCAAAATATCCATTTCAATGTAACAAAGCTTTGAGTTAAATAGACACAACATTACATTCCTCGATATAACTGTTTCAAGCCTCATAAGTTTGGGTCCATAGCTTTTTCTGGTTATAGAAAGTCCTGTGGCCTTTAACAGAAAGCATGAATGATAAAGAAATTATTCTGAGATTATGGTGCAAAACAAACAGTGTGGTATGAGATTTCAGGTTAAGAAACTTAATGATGGCATTGATGATCTCAGGTAAGGCAAAGGATTTATGTTTGTAAAACACTGGGATGAGTTGATTTGCCGACAGTGAAAGCTTTTTCTTGTGACCTTTCTTCTTACCAATTCACTGAAGTACGTCCAGACAACATTGGGCAAAAGCCTGAAGTTTTTTGTGTTTGTGCATCTGTGTGTGTGTGTATATGAAGTACATATATTTCCAAATCAATAGTCTCATATATTATATATATAGTCTCTAATATATTCAGTATAATATGTATAGCATATCTTTTATATTTAATATTAAATACATGTACAATATGTATACTACATATATATGTAAAAAAGTGCATATTTCTCATCTTTGTTGGTAGAAAATCAATTGTTTATTTCCTTGAAACACCTGACATTTCCAATAACATCCTGTGTAACAACTATTGTCTTTAAAAATACATTATTTCTATCATAAACTATCACATGTAATATATAATAGGGGGGAAATCCCCAGCAAAGCCATTGTTGCCATAATTCACAACCAGTTTGTTAGAGGCTTAACTGCTTTCAGCTTTGCCTTGGGCCATTAACTAACAAACCAACCATTAACTGTTAGTAATGACCATTTTTTTCCCAGAGATTATTGCTTAATTGAACTCCTGTGCTGTGTTGGTTATTTTTGTGCCATCTCACAATGACTATGCATTACTGCATTTTCTTAGTATGCCAACCACCTAGTGAAATAAACAAGATAAGTCTTGAAGAACTGGATCTTCCACTGTATATACTATTTAAAATACATTACTTTAATGAACAGCTTTGATGTAGCAGACGTGCTTTTTCATTTTTCCTGTTCTCCAGAGCATATGCATCAACTAACTTAGATGCAGAATTAATGCATGCTGCTGTTCAGTAATGTATACAATGTCAAGGCACTGTATTACTAAGCTGTGTTATATATTCATTTGGGTAAGACACACTTGATTATTAGCATTCTGTTCTTCAGCAACAAGCCACATGTGCTGTCTGTTGCCATGGCAATAAATTAGGAAGGATAACCTGACTACTTATCAATTTTTATTAGTGCAATCATCCTACCTGTTTAACCCCTCAGTAGCAGTATCATATTTAAACACCACTGATAAAAATCAATGCAACTCTGGGGGTGTGAGTTAAGCTAACGGGGTGGGGAGGAAGCCAAGGTACTGTGGAGGTGGGGGAGAGAAATACTGACTTACAGCATGATGCTGATGTAATTCATTAATATTACAGGATCAAAAATGTTAATGTTTCTGAGGATCTTAGCAAGTAGGAAGAGATGAAAATAAGCACAAAAACTTAAGATGGATAAAATGAAAAGTGCTTGCCTCCTGCTGTGTTTAAAGCAGTATGTGTAAATGCATATGTTAAACTATAAACCTGAATAAATGGAATCAAAACATGTACTTGCTGAATTTTAAGGAACATCGTATACTACTAAATGTATCCTTTAAAGTAGAAGGGAATGAACTCTTAAGAACATCAGCATGGTTTTCTTTAAGATATTAAAATTATATTACTCTTGGTCTGTGACCTTTAAGACTACTGCTAACACCCTTTCAACTATCACCCATAGAAAAATAAATTATCCTGTAGTACCCAGAAATAAGAATAAGCTTCCCATTCATTCCAAGATCTTCCTGGGATCAAAATAAAAGTTACAACAGATTTATTCTGAAGTATCTCATCTTGATCTAAAGATCTATAGGTTCCTGCAGAGCTAAGTGTCATTAATCGATGTTTGATTATTGCAAGGCCAACTATTTAAATCCCAATACTATCATTAATGTTATTGCTGGGTTTACACACATCAAAAAAAAAAAAAAAAAAAAAGTCTTGCAAATCTTGTCTATTTCATTAAAACAAGCTCTGGATCTCACTGCTGTTGAAGCAGGGTGTGAGTGAACAACACAGCAGCAAAGGCCAGACAGGGACCTCCTTGGACCTGCTCTCTCTATGGATATTCTTACCAGGAGGAGACATGCCCTGCTTTGCTTTTGGATTCCAGAATGATCTCACCCATCATCTCAGTCTTACTGTTGTTCCTTCGTGGTTCACAGGATTTGAGTTGTCAAATTCCACTGTACATCTGTGGGCATGGCATTACTAGATTAGTAAAAGGCTGTCAATACAAAACTTTCCGAAGCCTCAGAAAAAAAGGAAACATTCAACACAAATAACTCCTTACTTCAGCTGGGAAGTATTAACACAACTTTTTCCAAAACACCTAAATCCTTCACTTAAAGGGCTGCCAACTCTCATCTTTTTAGGAGCCATGGGGGAATATTACAAGAGTTTGATGGGAGCTAAACCTTGACTTCTGGAGAAAGGAGAAACTCTGACATGCCAGAGGAAAAGTCCTGTCTCCTGGGATCGAGGACTCGCTGCAAGGGAGAGGCAGACCTCTTCCCTTGTATCCCGTCACTGGCACCTGCTGCTCTTGCCAGGGAAGATGACAGGCCACCATGGGAAGTCTGCACTTTCTTTCCCACCACCAGCTTCCTTCTGTGAATGAAAAACACCTTCTGGGACTGGCAAAGCTGCTGGTGGGACAGACACGATGCGGAAATGACACTGACAGGAAGGGCCTGCGATGGGGGGCTGAAGGGGAGCTAGGTCAGGGACCTTAGGAGTTTGGGGCAGGAATTACTGCTGGGAGAGGAGTGAGCAGATGTGGTATTTGAAGCAGCCAGAGCTGTGACAAAATAGGACATCTGGAAGGACTGATACCTTTTTATTATTACTCAACCCTACATGAATTGTCAAATAAAGTTAAAGTAAACTACAGTTAAAATCAGTGTGCATTTCTAAAGCATCTGAAATCATTTAATCTGGGAGCAAGTTGGACGATCTGGGGTTTAAGTTTCTACCTAAAATGAGGCACAGTCTTCCAGGTCATTTAGGTATTTAAAAATACTGAGTTATATAAGCATAAAGTCTATGCACTTTCAATGATAACAAAACTCTCAAGGCATGTTTAACAAGTAGTCTCAGGGTCAGAATATTTTTCCCCTCAACATTTTAAATGCTAAAAGAAGCCTTTGCCTTGTGAAGTAATTTGTTTTAGAAGGAATAGTTGAAATTCACTTTACAATCTACAGCTGGCTTCTAATCAGATATGTCAAGTGCCACAACGCCAAACCACCAACCAGACACCTGGTCAAGGCTAGCTGATAGTTCAGAAGTCTTGATTTATAAAAAAGTAGGGTATACACTGGCCACAAACTGTGTGCACATGTGTGTGTGTGTGCATACAGTAATAACAACATGATTTGGTAAATCTGGGAGTGTTGTCACTTGCCTCCTGTTCTTCACAAGACTCAGCTTTCTGAAGGAAAATACTTTGTTCAAACCTCAGATTGTCACTATGTTTTCCACACCCGAAAAGATGTTAAGATGATTCATTTCATTCCCATAGCTGCAGATGTATTTTCAATGGAGTCTGAAAATGGTGCCTAACGTCAAAATTCAAACTGAGTTGATGGATTACTTACTCTGTTCCACTCCTGTCACAGTCCGTAAAGGAAACAAGACATTGCTATAAATGCCTGCCCATTGACAGATTTCCAAACAGGGCTGCTATTTGTGCAGACCTCTCTGGAATGAATCCTGTGTGCAAACAGACCTTCTCCAGTTGGAAGCTGAACAAATCCCAACATTGTTATCTCCCAAAAAGCTCAACCTTCCCTGTCAGCACCTCATTAGAAAGGGGAGTTCTAGAACTCTGTATCCACCCAGACTGTTTCCAGTAAACCGTAAAAGTAGTGTGCATCTAGCTAATAAACCCAGGAGCATTTATAAATATTGAGTTTTGAGCATAAAGCTATTGTCGGTAGCAGATATCACTTTAACAACTGGAATTTTCACAATCTATGCATTAATAAATACTGATTGGAACAGCAACAGAAGTGTATTCAAGTTACCCAGTGCCGGTACTGCACTGGCATCCAGTATCATGTTCCCATGGGCTTGGCACAGGCTGTGAGAAGGCACACAGGTCTACTCATAGCTCACCACAAGCTGAGATTCACATGCAAATCAAAGACATCACAAAAATAGATACCAGGAGGCTGTAGAAGGGTTCTATCTTTGTGTTCAAGCAGGAAACAAATGCTTTTGGCATCAGAATCTCAGACAAAGGACAAAATAGTGTTATCCTGAATATGGCAGGTAAGGCTCAGTTTGGAAAATAAGACTGAGGGGGGAAAGAACAATTTCTCTAAAAACCAATTTTCTGTCATCTTAAACTGACATCCGGTGTTTTAATTCATAAACCAAAATAAAATTACTGCAGAAAACAGTGAAGAACAGAAGCTAATCACGTAAAGGTAAGACTGTTAAATAAATAAATACAGGTCACTCCGTGGTTCACCTATGCACGAATGCAGGAAGCAAAGCTTTGTTTTTCTTCCCAGTCCCACCTATTTTTAGACTGGGCAGTGCTTTATAGGGATAAATGGCTCTCTCTTCCATATGAGGACAAGACCATGTGAAACAGGGAACTTCTCTCCCTACTTCACTCCTGCAGCTGGGAGGACAATTCCTGTTGAAGGTACTGCACCAGCACCATAGCAGATCGCTCCAACCTCAACAGTAAAAATAAATCAGGCAAGAGGTTGTGGGTAACATTCTGTTCCAGTCTTCTTTTGGGACCAAGAAGCATTCCTGGAAAGGTAATAAAAGGAAAATTTCTCTCTAAATAAATAAACAATCTGCTGTGAAAAGTGTCCATCGTGATTCTTGTTTTTCATCTTCTGATTCCAGGATGATTCCACATTTTCTCAAGAGCTTAACTCACAAAATATACCCTTGGAACAGGAGCTATACGGAGGTGGGAGAGAGAGAGAGATTCTACAGAATAGATATGTTTGCAGAGGAAGACTTCTAGAGGATGGGCACATGTACTAGAAATATATATATATAAATACTCTTCTGTAACATTTTTGAAGTAGTTTCTACAGGAAGCATTAAAAGTTCAGTCCTCAGTTCATTGTATACAGCTCAACCATAAGAGGCAGTTCAACATTCCCAGTGTCTGCATTCCAGTCAAAAAAAAAGCTTAATAAGAAGAAATACAAAAAACAAAAACACACGAGACACTGAGAGTTACAACCAGCGAGCAAAAACCCAAATCCCTGCCCAATTAACACCAGTGCAACTAAAATATCACAGATAGAGATGTTTGTTTATTTGAACTTTGTTTCCCTTCTCTAACAAAAGCACACAATGTGGTGGGAGAAGTCAGACATACAGAAATTCTCTGACAGGAGAAAGTTTTCAGTAATGACAGTTCAGATATTTTTAAAAAATAACTAGCACAGAGAGCAACACACATGCTTTCTAGCTGATCTAAAAGTCTTACTTCCCTCACTCTGTGCCTTGCACTTTACCATAGACTCTATACGGCCTTTTACTGTTTTCATAAGTAAAAAGTTTGCTAATGATCAAGCCTGGGGAAGGGGTATGGCCACAGCATTCTCCAGAGGCACAAAAACTCATGAGTTTGACAGATGATTTTATTCATTCTTCTCTGTTCATATTGTACAACTGTGGTTCTTTTTTACTGTTCCTTTTACACTATTGTCAGCTCTCTTCTGGCTCCTTAAATAAATCGTCAGCTAAACCCCAAGTATAAAGACCATACATTTTTTCCTCTGAACTGTAAGTATTCTAAGTATATTTGTGATGCTTTTACTTCTACAACACCCTTTACTTTTCTGTCTTTAATTTATACAGTTTCTCCAGAGAAATCATCAGGTGCACAGGCAAGCAGCCAGATGTGGAAGTTGTGATTTTGTGTAAGTATTAGATATATTGTGATTGATTACTTAGACTAACAAATAGCAAGAGTTCAGAAGAACTCAAGAGACATACCTACACGATGTGAGAACAGAATACTTAGTCAAATATTTAAGACATACAGTTTTGTTTAATTCTAACACAGTTTACAAAGTGGTCCTTTGAGCTTCAAGACAAAGGAAACGGTTTCTCATGGATATCAGAGTCTAAGAAGATATGACCTGTTCTTGAAACTTTTCCAAGGTTGAGCGTTCCTAAAGTATTTCTCCTGAGCATGGAGTCTTTGGTGTCTCATAAAGGTTAAATTCACAGTGCAGTTTTTCCCACAGTGGGAAGGGAATTGATACCCACCTTTTACCCTCATACCTACTTTCACAAAATCCTACAGGAACGTAATAATCTGTGTAAACTTTACCCTTCAGTCAAATTTGATTGGAATCAGGAAACTAATTCAAAAATTGTTCTGTGGGTGTGAGGGACAAATGGACAGACAACTTTAATATGTGTATGCAGTTACATGTAGCCACACACACCGCACAACCATGGAAGCTTTGTTTTCCTGTGAAACCAGAGTATAAAATACATGGATATTTGGCCAACTGGACTTAAAAGTTTCTGTACCTGTCAACAAGTGTTTTTCCCTAAGACTGCACAGATTAGAAATATAAACTTTGCAGTGTGCAAAGTTAATAAATCTAGACTGTGAAGGGTGAAAGACAATCCAGGAAGGGAATAAATTCCAAGGTTCAAGATTCCTTTTGCTGACACAAGGGCACTGGTAACGTCTCATTTTTACTGAGGAAACTTCAGTCTAGTTCCCTCAGCTGTGCAAAGCTGTGGGAGTGTCAAGCTGACCAAGGTGTTAGATCTCAAAACAGTACCTAACCGCTGAAGGTTTTATAATGTAAAAACAAAACCTGGAGATGCTTTCTGAAACAAATAACCCTGCATCTCATTTTCAACAGCACCAACATGAACATCACATTCACCATTTTCAGTATCTAAAGGACCTGTGTGAGAGGCCTTGCAAAGATGCCAGCTGGAGCAGTGCACTCCAATCCCAGAAGAAAGAGGAAGTAAGACTAATTCTATCAGGAGAAAGATTAAACAAATAAGGAAAAAAAAGCTTGAGCTCTTTAGCTTAATGAAGCAAACACTGAGCAGGGCCATGGCTACAGTACATAACTGTACCAAGATGGACAGCTATTTAAGCTAAAGGACAATATCAGCACAAGGACATTCATCCATGAATAAAATTAAGCTTACTGTTTTCCAGCTGTAAGAACACTGAGATTCTCAATGGCCTCCTTATATGGCCAGTGGTTTTTAAACTTGTCAAATGATCTGTTTTTGAGATTTTATTACATCCCAGCCTGGAAAGAGACTCAATGTGAAGATGTAGGTGTTGTTCACCAGTCTTACCCTCCTGTGAAAACTTATGGACTCTTGCATTACTGGTATCTTAATGCAGCGGGCCAAAGACATAACTGAAGGACCAAGGGACATTTTCAGAAAGAGAAATTGACTCATTCTTGCAGTATTGTGGTCAACAAAATATTATTTTCTACTTTAAGCTCCAAAGAGGAAGAAAAAAATTCCCCTTCTCACTCCGCTTGTAACTCTGTGTTGCAAACAATTAACACGTCCCCTCAAGAGGTGCAATTATGGCTCCATCCAACTCTTCAGACCAGTTCTCCATTCCACCATTATAATTTCCCTTTCACCTGGTTTGATCTTTTAGAAAACACCTGCAGCTGTGCTTTTTTTAATTATTATTCCAAAGAATGCTGTTAACTACCAACACTTCTGTCTGTATGCTCATTTTTGTCATTTTACCAAGCAAGTTTGCTCCAGTTACTGTCGTAAAAGCCTCAATAAATCCATAATACATTCACTGTGAAATTAAAATCCTATTGCTTGCAAAAGTGTTATGGTTCAGTGTTTGAGAGTCTGATCTTTGCAGAGCAGCACAAGGAACTTTGTGAAGTCAAGAAGTCTATTTCCCAGCTCAAAGGCAGAATCAATTATACTCCAGTTTTGCTACAACTGATGAGCTCTATAACCTCAAATCCCAAATTTCGATCTTATTCAGCTACTGAGTTAGCAATCATCAAGTTGACATTAGTGTCTAAGAGTTAAACAAATATTTAAACAAATGATTTAATTTGTAAGCATTAAAGCTCTTCTGATGATTGCTAAATCAATATTAAACAAGCTGGAAACATTTAAGCTCTACCCACCAGGGCTGCAAGTTAAAGTATCCTGTTATAGTACACCAGTAGCCATAGATCTAAATTTATCCATTGTAATTAATAATTTTAAGACATAGTACATGGTTTAGCTCAAGTATACATTTTTATTATCCTTCCAGACTCCTCGATAGTGCAGAGATACACAGTTGTCTATTATTAAATAAAAGGTTAAACTCTTGGCCTTTTAGCTGTGTGTATCCACGGATGTTTGAAGAAGTGTGAACTAAATAGCCTGCTGAAATATTGCATTTCAAAAGAGCAGAAAATGGGCAGAAGTGGTAAGAGTCCTTATTATATGTGAACTAGATGAGCACTCCAGCTGCATTCTGCTTTCAATTACTTTTGAATCATCCCTAATCTCTGGAACTAAAATGTGATTTAGGGAGGAAAACACAGTTTGAATTCTGCATTTAGGTAAGAGAGAGAAAAGTCAACAGATGGAAAAACAATGTCAAAAAGGCATTTTTAGACTAAGTATTGCTGTTAGACTGAAGAGGGAGTGTTCTTCATGTCACAGGCTAAGATTATAAGATGTCTGCCTGAGCCTTTTCTTAATAACAATGTTGTGAACCCAGACTTTCTTAAAAATAGAAGTTTGTTCTTTTTTCAAGAAAACAATGAACTGTTTTGGAACAGATGTACAGAACTCAGTGAGATGACTCATCAGCTGTGCTGAGTTACAGTGGCTTTATCTGTGAATGCGTATAGACAAAAAGCCACTCAAGAGAGTTCGTAAAAGAACAGCCGATCTACTGAGAGCTAATCACACTGGGCTATTCTTGGAGGAACACAGTGTTTGTACGTAATGCCAACAGTTACCAATTATTGCCTCTGCTTGGAAAAATGAATAGATCTGTGCAGTCATTTAATGGTGTTCTCTGCTAAGACTCTATTTAAAACACCGGAACCTGTAATTGTCTAACACTGGCCTGATTCAGCAACTGAGCACTCTGCAGTGTGGAGGCATATCTGCTTAACTTAAGCTCGTTTTCTCCACAGGAGACATCCAGTGCCCGGCATACTAAGATATATATTATAATATGTCATTTGTATAAGGTTGCATTGAATTCAGGAAAATGGATTAAAATCTACATTTTAATGCCAACTATTTGCATGATATCTGCCTTATCAGGAAATGATAGATACCCCATCAGATTTCTACTGATGTCAATAAATGACACCAACCTTAAACATAAGGAATGGAGGGGTGACTTATACCCTTGTAACCAAAATAAGCATTACGGTCTCATTCCCTCTGACACACAATTTAAGAGCACTTTAGTGTAGAAAGTTTTGTTCCACAAGTGAGTACTGGCTACATCAAAAAGAAAGAACAAAATGGAGCATCTTTACTAGTAAATCCATAACTTTATTTTCAAATTCCACAATTCCACTGTTAGCTAAAAGGTCTCCTTTGTGACAATTATTGAAAAGTTGCTGCATCACGTTAAACTCCTTCAAAGTCAACTGCAGTACCTGTACATTATGATGTGCCTTTTTTAACAGATGCAAAACAAATGATATGGATTTGAAGGAGGACATATGGTAAAAGACAAGCAAAGAAATTTGTATGATTTATACATACAATTTTGAGGTAGCATATTTAAAATCGCATCCCATTAACATCCATTGCCCACCTAATTGGTATAAGTAATTGACAGCTCTCATTAAGAAGAGACAAAACGAAAGGGAATTAAGGTCTTGATCTCGCAATTGGATTTCCATGAGCTGATGCCTTCATTGTGTAGAGCCTCTTTGGCATATGTGAGCTCGGTCTGGATACAAGAGTCCATCTGTGCAAACGTGATTGTAAGATCAGGGCCTAAGTGATACCATGGGAATTAAGCAGATTCTGTTATTTGGAGCAGATCTGCTCCAAAGTTACATAGCAAGTTAGAAGTAATCAATTGTCATGGAATAGAGTAAATATATGACAGTTTGTTCCTTGAATTTGGAAAATACTGCAAATGACCCACTCTCTGTTAATCCAAATCTGAATACAGAGGAGAAGATAGTTTTGCAAACTCATTCTTCACACTTTCTATGCCATTAGTGGGCCTTTTAAAATTATTATTGTTATTGAGAGATATTAAATGCTGTGTGGGGAGATAAATACCAAAATCCTGTTAACAATAATAAGATTTACTCATGGAACTCCCCACACACTTCTTTGCAAATTTACCCCTCAAGCTTTAATCAAGCATTTGGGGAATAATTATTTTTCTTATTCATAGCCAGCTTTAAGATCAAAGGTACTGTATCATACTTATACAAAATAAGTTCATTCCTAATTTATCCATGTCCAGCAGGACAGATGGTGTGAACCAAATTTACCCATGGACTAAGCAACTGTAAATCCCAGTTCTGTGACTAACTGGTGACTAAGCAATAGTGCAAGTTACACGTGGCAATAAATTAATAGGGAAATAAATGAAAGTGGTGTGCCAGAGAGAATATATAAGAAAGTAGTACCAAGAATGTACACAAGGAGAAGCTGTAAAATGATCAAAGATAAAAGTACATTTCATCTGATTCCTGACAGAGTAACTGACCCCACACACACCTGAAGCACTCCTGCCTTGACATGTTCCCTTTCAGGATCATCCCCTCCTTGTACTTGCTCACTTACTTTCATAGTATGAACAAGGTATATACTAAATAAATGAAAAATCCATTTTGCTATGCATTTTTTCCATACCTAACATACTGGTGGAGATACCACTGTATTTAACCACAGATTTTAACATCTGGAATAACAGACTTTTGCTAGTTGGCTCCAGAGGGCAGCTGAACTCATGAAGTTCATGCTTTTGTACCTTCTGTCCTTACCATAGCAACACGAGGTAAGGACAGCCTTCCCTGTCTCCTGCCCCGCAGCTGCAATTCTTGCACCCTCCCACAAGGCTTTTACTTGTCCTTCATGTACTTCACACATAACATGAACCTCCCCTTTGCGCTCACAGCTTCATCTCATGAGCCCTACCTGTTTGACAGCTGGCCGGAGATGTGCAAGTTTTGATTGGCAGGTGCCAATCACCATGATGCACGTAACAACTGGGCAAGTGGTTCCTTTCCCCTGCAGCAGTTAGGTGTTATGTTCAGCTTGCCTTTTCCTCTCATGGGGCTTTACTTCAGGTCTGTCTCCTCTACCCAGCCCTTGTAGCACAGACAGATGACACAACCTCACTGGCATTGTTTCCTTTCCAAAAAGATCAACATGTTCCCTAAAACACTGCAAAATTGGGGGGGGAATATGGTCGCTGAAACTGCTTTGAAAAAAACACTGATAAAGGTCATATTTTACTGCTGTGTAAGTTTCCTAGTCTTGTGTTAGAACAGGAGAAAGGAACTCCCAGAAAATAAATAGAGTGTGGAATTTCTATTGTCTATTCTGCAAAGTCACTTTGGAGTGGGTGGTTGACTAAAAAAAAAAAAAAACACTCTATGTGTAGGACATGAAGAACAATAGTCTGAATCATAAATATCTTCTTTGCAGCTGGGAGTGGGGAAGAGAGCTTGTTGGCTGAGAAGAATGGAGTTTATTATATTGCAAGAAACATGCAAGAAAATCAGATTCTGAAGATCAGGATACTCACTGAAAGAACTCTATGAATAACTGCTTTGGGGTTTGCTGGCAGTACTGAAAAATAAAATGCTCACCTCAAGAATAACATATCTTGGTTTTCCTCGTGAAAAGACATGTCTCATTCTTGGTGAAATTAATGACCATTTCATATTCATTTTCCGTAAATCAAACACTAAAACTCAACCATAGTATTTAGCTTAAATGATGTTAGGTCCAGATAGTCCTCTCTTTTCATCCTATCTGAGTATTAATTATGTTGCAGATAGCATTTGAGATAACTGTTATCTACACTGACATACATTAAAAAAAAACCTTGTAGGTAGATAGTAGTGCTATTGAATGTGTACTAATAAAAATAATAAATATATATATTACTAAAGGAGTTAGTTCTAAATGCCAAAGGGAAAAAAATCATAAGCAATGTTTTTCAAATCTTGGCTAGTAATTACCACTTATTCCAAAACAAATTGCTTGCAGGTTAAAGAAGAGAGGTCTTGATCCTTTACTGAATGGCACTGCTATTGTGAATTTGACTGAGAGGGCTACCATTATTTCTTCTAAATCAGAAGCCAGAAGTGCAAAACAGGACTTCTGACCTACCTGGCCCCATTTTAGTATTCAATTTAGCAGGTCAAACATAGCAGTAAGAACTGTAACAAAAATATTTTGGTCTGGAATCAGATGTTTTCTCTTCTCTTATTTCCTTACTTATTCTTTAAAATTCTTGATAATAGAGGGAGCCCAGCAAACATGCTTGGAATATGAGAGAAATCCACAACAACATGAAAAGTCATAGCTGACAGAAGGTGAGTGCTCTTGGCTGAGCCTCCTCAAACTTCCCAAAGGGGAGAAAGATGCAGCAAAGCAAACAACTGGGAGGCCTCCTTCAATAAGGCTTTTTTGCAGCCTGCACCTCAAAGTAACTGCTTCGTCTCCTCCAGTACTTAGACTGTGCTTCCCTCATTTTTCAGTGGAAGCACCTGGGCAAGCCTGGGACCAGTGGGGCTGCTGGGGAACAAGTGGGGGGCTGCCAGGCTGCCCATGAGGGCACGAGGGAAAAGCCTGCTCCAGTGTATTTGCGAGGATCAGCACAGGAGACAGGGATGCAATATGTAGCCAGATTAATTATGTGCTCCCATCTCTCTGTTTTGTCACCTCCCTCATCCGGGAAGTTTGTGTCGCACCACTTTCAACACAGCCCAGAAAACAGCATCACTGGGACACGGGGGAGGGGAGGAACAGTTATTCAGGGATTCCTAAAATTTGTTGAGAATAAATATGAATAAATAAATCTCTCTTTTGTAACACACTGATTTTGGAATGCACTCTCTGAGTAAAAATGTCTTTTAGTGTACACAAAGAAAAGTGTAGATTTGAATGTATTGCATATGTTCCATTATATACAGACATATATGGATCTGGTTAGGAAAGCTAAAGCCCTGATAGAATTAAATCTAGCCAGGGACATCAAGGGCAACAAGAAATGCTTCTACAGGTACTTCAGTGATAAAAGGAAGATTAGGGAAAATGTGGGCACTCTCTGGAAGGAAATGGGAGACCTGGTTGCCTGGGATATGGAGAAGGCTGGGTACTGAATGACTTTTTTGCCGTGGTCTTCACCAGCAAGTGCTCTAGCCACACTGCCCAAGTCACAGAAGACAAAGGCGGGGACTGGGAGCACGAGGAACCACCCACTGTAGGAGCAGACCAGATTCAAGACCATCTAAGGAACCTGAAGGTGTACAAATCCTCGGGACCTGATGAGATTCATCCACGAGTCCTGAGGGCACTGGCGTATGAAGTTGTATAGCTGCTATCCATCATATCTGAGAAGCTATGGCAGTTCGGTGAAGTTCCTGCCTACTACAAAAGGGGAAATATAATGCCAGTTTTTAAANTCTGGAAGGAAATGGGAGACCTGGTTGCCTGGGATATGGAGAAGGCTGGGTACTGAATGACTTTTTTGCCGTGGTCTTCACCAGCAAGTGCTCTAGCCACACTGCCCAAGTCACAGAAGACAAAGGCGGGGACTGGGAGCACGAGGAACCACCCACTGTAGGAGCAGACCAGATTCAAGACCATCTAAGGAACCTGAAGGTGTACAAATCCTCGGGACCTGATGAGATTCATCCACGAGTCCTGAGGGCACTGGCGTATGAAGTTGTATAGCTGCTATCCATCATATCTGAGAAGCTATGGCAGTTCGGTGAAGTTCCTGCCTACTACAAAAGGGGAAATATAATGCCAGTTTTTAAAAAGGGAAAAAAAGAAGACCTGGGGAACTACAGGCCAGTCAGTCTCATCTCTGTGTCCAGCAAGATCATGGAGTAGATCCTCCTGGAAACTATGTTAAGGCACATGGAAAATGAGGAGGTAATCAGTGACAGCCAACATGGCTTCCCTAAAGGCAAATCATGTCTGACAAATTTGGTGGCCTTTTATGACAGGGTTACAATGCTGGTGGATAAGGGAAGAGCAATTTATATCATCTACCTGGAATTGTGCAAGGCATTTGACCCTATCCTGCACAACATCCTTGCCTGTAAATTGGAGAGACATGGATGTGAAAGATGGACACCTTGGTGGATAAGGAATTGGCTGGATGGCCACACTCAAAGTGTTGCAGTCAATGGCTTGATATCCAAGTGACAAGTGGCGTTCCTCAGGGGTTGGTATTGGGACCAGCGCTGTTTAACATCTTTGTTGGCAGCATGGACAGTGGGATTGAGTACACCCTCAGCAAGTTTGCTGATGGCACCAAGTTGGTGGAGCAGTTGACATGCTGGAGGGAAGGGATGCCATCCAGAAGGACCTTGACAGGCTTGAGAGTTGGGCCCGTGCCAACCTCATGAAGTTCAACAAGGCCAAGTGCAAGGTCCTGTACGTGGATTGGGGCAATCCCAAGTACAAACACAGACTGGGCGGAGAATCGATTGAGAGCAGCCCTGAGGAGAAGGACTTGGGGGTGTTGGTTGATGGGAAGCTCAACATGAGCTGGTAATGTACGCTTGCAGACCAGAAAGCCAGACTCATCCTGGGCTGCATCAAAAGAAGTGTGGCCAGCAGGTCAAGGGAGGTGATTCTGCCCCTCTACTTAGCTCTCGTGTACTCTCCACCTGGAGTACTGTGTCCAGTTCTGGAACCCACATTATAAGAAGGACATCGACCTGTCAGAGCAAGTCCAGAGGAGGGCCATGAAGATGATGAGAGGGCTGGAGCACCTCTCCTATGAAGACAGGTTGAGAGGGTTGGGGTTGTTCAGCCTGGAGAAGAGAAGGCTCTGGGGAGACCTTATAGCGGCCTTCCAGTACTTAAAGAGGAACTACAGAAAAGGTGGAGAAGGACTCTTTATCAGGGTGTGTAGTGATAGGATGAGGGGTAATGGTTTTAAACTGGAAGAGGGTAGATTTAGGTTAGATATTAAGAAGAAAATCTTTACTGTGAGGGTGGTGAGACACTGGAACAGGCTGCCCAGAGAAGTTGTGGATGCCCCATCCCTGGAAGTGTTCAAGACCAGGTTGGATGGGGCTTTGAGCAACCTGGTCTAGTGGTAGGGGTCCCTGCCTATGGCAGGGGGATTGGAACTAGATGATCTTTAAGGTCCCTTCCAACCCAAACCATTCCGTGATTATAAGATTCTAGGATATGTTTACCTGTCTATAGCATGCACTCTTCCACTCTCTTTGTCTATGCATAGCATAAAAAGATTAATATATATGTTAAATAAATTAACACTGGGCCGTTCTGACATTCCCCATAAGCTGCCAATACGATCAAGGAAGTAACAGGTTCCAATCCAGGTCTTAACCCTGTCCTAATCCCCACATTTCATTTTTCAATGGGCAATATTACTACTGTAATATGCTTCAGTGATTAGGATATCCTAGAATGTTAGTGCAGGAATGCTATGTCCCAGGCAGAAGATGAGGAACCTGGCTTACCATGGCATTATAATTACAAAACGGTTACACCAACATAAATCGAGAGTTATCATGCTGTGACTATATATATACATATTCCTATGACTTTCGAATGGGTTCAATCTGCAGGCATAAGCACATCTGTTAAATGGCACAGCAATCCTGTTCTCTGCGAAAATAGAAAATGAGGGGAAAACCACAGACAAATATGTATAAGAAAACTTACTGGTTAACTGTATTCTCTCTAGCTTTTACATAAATCCATCTGCATTTTCTAATGAATATGCCATGATATTTGTCTTTCACACAGGAATGAGGTAAGACATAACTTTAATAGTGTTTGCAAAGTACTGTATAAGTGCAAATGATTGATAAAGCCAGTGAGTGGCAAAGAGCCAAAGAATATTTAAACTAGGAAGTGCTTAATCCAGGGGCCTTTAGGGAAAATATTTCTCTTCCAGCTTTTTCATAATTCACAAATCCGGAATTGGTGAGCAAAAGTAGCTTTTTACATATTCTTACATATTGAGAAAATTGAAGACTTTAGCAGCAAACAGTTGATCCATTTTCCTATCAAGTGAGCTATAAAAAGAAGATAGACACACGATCAGTAACTATTACACAGCAAATTCACTGGATCTTTCCCTCTTGCTATTAATTGATGATTTCTTTGACTAGGTTTGTGGGATTGTATTATGTAATGACATTTAATATTATTACAACAGTTCTATCACTTCTAGAATGTCTCGAAACAAGAAATTCCTGGTTAATAGAAGATATATATCCAGCATGAGATAAGAGGGTTTTTCTTAAAAGAAGATAACAGAGAAAAATTGGTACCATCATAAATAAATATAATTCTATTTGATCCAATAACATCTTTAGAATTCAAGGACCTCAAAAATTGTTATAGTTTAAAGTCATACCAGCAGATTCTCTCAAAGGATTTGTTTTCAGAAAGTTCTAACTATGTAAACTTTATCACCCACACAAAATCCCGCTGGCTTTCAGGAAACTGCAGTTTCACTGTGGAAGATACATTTGCCTTTTGTGTTTCACATCATTTTGTTTACATACAGCTTTCACTCCAAGGATCACTAAATAGGGGTTCTTTTCAAAGCATGATTGGGACTTAATCCACTAACTTTGTCTTGGTGGCATAGCTTGCCATCTACTTTGCAACTCTGCTGAAAAGGTACTTACTGAATAAAATCATCTATACCTAATTAAGCAGTTTTCCACAAAATCCCAAGGAAGTTTTCTACAAGGCAAAATTGCAAGCTGGGGCAGGGGAGGAATGGAGAAGAGGGGCTAATTTATTCTTGGAAGGATAGAAAATACATGTTAACATGTCCACATTTCCATCTATCATGGCAAAAATGCACTCTTTACTGCCTGCTATTGTGCATATTCTTTGCTGCCATCATTGAAAGTAATTTTTACCAGCAGTTAAATCAAGACTAGTCTGCAGTTCTTCCACAGTAGAGGATTTTGGTGGGAGGCAAAGATGCCACGAGATGAGCGCTCAGCTAGGATGCAGAAGAATCAAAGATTAAATTACTTCCCCATCGGCTCCACAGAAAAATTGAAACAGGAGGTTTCTCTCCCCAGGTAAGTGCTTTGACTACTACTGGAGTGTGGTGACATCTCTCCTCCCAGGAAAGCCTGATCACTAGTCAGTCCCTAAATGAGATGGGACAGTGCCAAGTTAACATTTTAGGAGACTGACTTTACAGGCTGGTGCTCACAGCACAGGGATGTAGGAAATCCAGTTTCACTTTCTCATTCCACTGGCTTTCAAAGGTCTGGGATTTGTCCAATGTGGGACAAAAACAAACCCGGAAATCTTTATATGAATTGGCAAAGATGAATTCTTGTTTTCTGGCCAGCCTTAAATACCACACACAGTAGTATCTGATGTCATATTTAATCTGACGCCCCCATTAGGAAGGATCTCTTGTGTCTTATATACAATTCAACAGTGAAAGCTCAATAGCTAATCACTTGCTTATGACAACCACCATGAAAGAACCCTTAAAGTCTGGAAAATGAAGAGCTTTTTGCTCTTGGTGTGAGATTCAGGTTTTATCTAAAAGATGAAAATCACAACAAAAGTTTTTGTTTCAGTTTTAATAACAATAACAATAACAATAACAATAACAATAATAATAAGCCAACATTACTAATTACTATTAGCAACCCCCATTGCTAACTTGGAGATGACAAGAAGGAAAGAACCATAAATCTTAATGTTTTAGGGAACAGATTAATTCAACATAAAGTAAGAGGAGAGTATGAAACAGTTGAAGACGTGAGTAGCATCTTCAAAAGAAGAGCCATTACAAGAAGAAACACTATTAAGATTATATTTGAAGATTAGAGGAGTCTGGAGATTATAGGGGTTATGTTGCATCTTTGCCAGGATTATTGTACTCAGGCTGTATGTGTACAAGGAACCTGCAAATATAACAAAAGAAGGAAAGAAGTTTCTACAAAGCTCCAAGTGTATGGATCCTTAGCCTCAATGGCGACTGATCAAATATCTGTAGGATGTTAATCAAACTTTTCCATGGCTTTCAAGTTGACAATTTAGCATAGGCAATGCTCCTGTTCAAACAGAAGTTTTGTCATAGGTTAAGCCTATTAGTAATGATTGTCAATCACACCGCCAACTTCTTGCAGTTAAACACATTCCAAGGACTTTAAATACACTTAAGACTCATGTTATCCCAAGGGCTATTTTAATCTAGCATCTAAATAGGACCTTTAGTATTATAGATATAGGTGCTGGCAACGTGTCCATTTGTTGTGGGTTTAGGAAAGGGCAAGAGCACAGTAACCTACAGCTGTCAAGATCTTTCTGAAGTGTGCAGTGGAAGCATGCCACCACACACAAATTGCTGGTTACCTTCACCAGACAACAGAAACTATTTTAGAAGTAGGCAGGGTTGGGTTTTTCCTCTCTCTCCCGAATTCCAAGCTTGCTGGGAATGTCTCTCTGTGCAAAGTGAGTATTATTCATCAAAGTACACAGTGAGCAGAACAGCTCAGAAGTGATTGCACAACATAGTCTATATTTCCAAAGTGGGCACAGGCGCTCCTTATATAAATCACAGTTGCAGCAGTGACAGGAAAAATATACAGAAGCATAAACTGTATTGTTGAAGGTTTTAGTAAATCATCAGAGCCTTGAAGTTGCTTGGGGATTTTAGCTCAGTGCTCTTAATGGCTGCTGACTCTCCTGTAATCAGACAAAGAGCACAGGGCAAATTCGGTAACTAGATGCTTGTGGGCAGGTTCTACTTGGGCCAATTACACATATATTCGTGCTTTCGAGGGAAGCTTTTGTCTCCAAAGGAGCTGCCAAAATCAGTGTGATTCTCCAGCTGGATCGCTGGAAATCCTTGTGTGACTTCAGCAACAGAAATTACAATTCTGGGAAAGTAATTTAAAATGCTGTTCCAACATGGTTTTTTAGAGCAAAAACCTCTAACTCCACTTCCAACTACATGGCACTCAGACACAAATAGAGAAGAATAATTCCTGAACAACAGCTCCAGTCTTACTCTATCAGACTCAGATGGATCAGCTAATAATATGGAGAATATGATGGTGTTTTCCCTATTCTTACACACACACAAAGAAAACCCTAACAAACAAAAAAATCGAAACAAACAAAAAAAACCCCAACCAACAAATCCAGGCCTCAAAAAAAAGCAGCAAGGTTCAGAATAGCACTTGCAGAATATACAGTAAGAGCAACACACATTTGAAGAATTACAAATTTAAATAACCTGGTGGTTGGTGAAAGGTTTACTTTTTGAGACCCTTGTTTCATTTATGTATCAAACATAACAACAAAAATGGGATTGCTGCCCACTCATAGCCCTATCTCTCACAGTGTAAGTAGTAGAAGTCAGTTTTGGTTGCTTTGGAAGCGCTAAGGGTTCTGGATGAGATTTGGCTATTGTCGGCACATTTGCATATGGTCAAGTTGGACATATGGGACACTTCCTACAACTTCATGAGGTGTAATGAAGCAGACCGCTCCCCATTTTCTCACAAGAGACACTATCTCCAAAAGATATGCTGCCTTATGCCATCACTCGCTAGCTAGAAGTCTTTGCCCACCCAGTGAGGCAGATTGACATCCTAGAAAGCTTTAGGCAAAGGACTAAATTCTTCAAGCTTCATTAATGTTCAGTATATACTATATTGCTGGAGTTCACCAACGTCACTATGGGTTGGAGTTCTTATATGAGCTGTATTAGACACCAAGACAGAATTGTTTTCCATGTAATCTTCAGGGGGTCCTTCAGAAAAGTGGAAACAATGAATCTGAAGCTTCATTTCAGTGCCAACTAGCAGGAATCTTAAAGATTATTCTGTTTTACACATATTGCATTGCACAGCCAATTTCAAAGCTAAAAATGTGCCCATGAGTAATGTCCTCCAAAGCGGTTTTCTTTATAAAATGTAGAAATGCATTCCAAATGGGTTGGTAAAAAAAAAATGTGCTGTGTATATTGAAATGGGGAAAACCTATCTACTAAAAACAGACTAATAAGTTTTGATTAGGCTATTTTATAAGTTCATCTTCAGCATGCGGTAACTGTGTAACTGCTTTAAGACACCAAACAGAAAGGAAGTGCACTGCTGTTGTTTTATCACGAGAGTACTATCTGGTCACAGCCTTAAGAAAAAGTCCTCAAGAATTTAACTAGGCTACTAACAAATAGAACTTTATTCCCAAATACTGTTAGAATTTAATAGAAAATAATTCCTAACATTGAGCAAAAAAGCTTTACTGTGAAAACATGCAAAAGAGTTACAATTCTCCAAGTATGGTTATCCAAAAAGACTACAGAATGATTCTTACTTCACTACTGAATAGTGAAGCTTTTTCTTCTGGGTTAATACTTTCTTACTTTCACAGTTTCTTTCACACGTGCTGGCCTATGGACATGGTCTCCGCAGAGTTCTACTCACAGGTCACAGCGTTTGCAGACAGTATCCAGCTATGCAACTCATTCATTGCATAAAACGACAGAGAACGAAACAAAACTATGGAAAAGGAAAAACCTTCACAGGCTGTACTACTTGCAAGTGATTCTTTGAATCCATATGTTATTTGTGACCTGCAGATCTGTGACATTTACAAACTCATTAACTACGCCTCTCTCTCCCTGTCTCTCCCCACGCCCCC
>VYXH01011882.1:33217-78734 GCA_013397275.1 Burhinus bistriatus | reverse complement strand
CCACTGCCCCAATCTGCTTTAAATCTCCCTTAGACAATTCCCTGGAGAGTCCCATCATGTTCCTCAGGTTTACGTTGTATAGGAACCTGTTCTTCCCAGCGTGTGCCTGCCTGCCTGAATGGACTCAGAGCCATTACATTTTGGCCCTCCTGCAGCCACAGATGTACCTTCTGGATTCCATCCTCAGAGTCGAAGCCAAAACAAGAATGACACACATTTGATTTTCTGTCTTTTTACATGTAAAATGGTAGATTTCTTTCTTGATGCAGAATTAGGACTCAATTCCAAGACTGTGTGTATTTGTGAAGTCTGCTAGGTCTAGATCATGTTCAAGGTTTAACGATAATTTTGAATTATAGATGAGTTTCTATGCTGTGTTGCTCTTGTCAGTTTTACAACTATAAGGTTACCTCAGAGGAGAGAAATGGTGGTAGCACACACAGCATAATATATTTTCTACAAGAACAGCACATAAACATTTGGTTTTTCTTTTTCTTCTGTCACACAAACTTACAATTGCCTTGTATTTCTGGCTGATACCTTGGAATAAAGTTAGATAATGAAGATTTTCTGAAGTGTGTCATCAGTCTCAGTGCCACTGGTACTGTTCTGCAGGGCTGTTAGAAAGGGTTTCATGAGGTGAGAGGGAGAATAAAGCCTTTGCAAGAAGTGTGTATATATCTGTCCTTCTCCTATAGGATTTTACCTATTTTGATGAGCTGGGTAGGCTGAATGACTCCTATAAATAGATAGCTTGCCAAAAACTGTGCTTCTATTATTAGCTATTAGCTAGATGACAACTAATCAGCATTCACTTTTCTAATTGCACTGCATCTGGGTTCTTCTGAGTCCTCTGTAATTGTGTCTTTCAGGAGAGGAAAAATGGGAAAGGAAAGCTCTGCCAGTCTTATTTGAACATCTTTGCCAAAATTATGATTTAATAGCAATAAAATTTTCAACAGTGAGGCAATTTTTCCCTGTTTTTATCCCAAAGTCATATCAAGTGAACCTGAATCAATGATAAATGTCTACATTAAAACCATCATTGCTAATAGTATTCTATATCATTCGTCTTTTGTTCAGTGTGACCAAATTACAATCAGCACATGACTATAGCTACTTGTGATTAATGATGGTTTTACTTAGTAACTGACAGTGAAGCTTCTGGGAGGAAAATGGTAATATATTTCAAAATTTCAAGCTATAAATTTTGAAAAAAAAATAGCTCTATTTTCAAAGCTGTAGTTAACATGTGTGCTGCTGTTTTTACCACTGTCAGACTGAAGGGCTTAAAGTTGCTCAAATTTTGAAAGGATTATTCCTCTCATCTCAGGGTGGAAGTTTTGGCTTAGGAGTTCTTAAATCCTTTAGAGACTATACACAATATTTCAGAAGAACTAGAGAGTACGCAGGGAAGAGTGTTGCAATTACTCAGGAAAAAAAAATTAATGACCTGGAATAAAGCCTCTCTGAGAGCATGGTATATTAAAAAATTATAGATAACCTTTATGAATGAATTAGAGAGTAGACTTTGTGAAACACTGGAGGAAAGCTGTAAAAGCTTTCACTTGGCAGAGGCTGATCTTGATAAGGTCAGAAGTGGCTAAAAACCATTTTTACCATCTGATGGACACTCAGCAGCTTTAGGCTGGTGTTTCTTAGTTCACATCAAAACAAGCACTCCTGCTGACAGTCTCAAGAGTCTGAACAAGCAGAGAGACTTCCCAAGCCTCTTGCCCACCATTATCCTGATACAGAACAGCTGGGCAATATATGAAAGACCTGTGTTGCCATTGCCGAAATTATTATAAGCCTGAGAAACCTCTGTCTTTTGAAGCATTAGTCTGCAATTTGCACAAACCCTATAGTTATTCAAATTTGAGAATGACGTGAAAAAAGGTATGTGTTTAGGTGGGACTTTCTATGGCATTTATCAAAGACTGACTGTTACTTTCTACTCCTTGAAGTCAAGAGCAAAATTCACCTCTGTCTCGCTGGGAGCAAAGTTCTTTTCACTCAGAACTTTATGAAAAGCCTTTATGAAGAACTTTATGAAAATTTTGAAGGCCAAACCCTGGCACTAAGTGAGGTCACTAGCAAAACTCTGATGGGCTCCAGCCAGTTTAGCATTGTACCCTAAATCACCCCATGCGAGAAAAGAAAGCCTACCTTTTTTTTTCCATCTTATTCACAGACAAACGTCAGAATACAAGCAGAGCAGGGAGAACTGCATATTAGCTGCCTCTGTGGTCTTTTCCTCAAATAATTTTTCTGTCTCCGTTTTCTGATACATTAATTTGGGATAATTACATTTACCCTGATTCACATAACTGCATTAACCATCTTATGTTCACAATATCAGTATGCAACCTAAACCACTGACTATCCATACTGAGTTTTCTTTTCCTATGCATCAGTTATTTAAATATATATAAAGGTGTATTCTTATCTCTTTCTACATATATATACACACACATTTTGAATAATGGAACTTGAAAGTATAAATACATTTTCTGTTTTTGAGCAAGTGAAGAAAATATCATTATCCACTGGAATTTCACAGAATTTGGCCTTTATTTCAAAGTTCTCCTAAAGAGTCAATAAAAAAAATCAATAATTGAGCTAAAGAAGTATCACTTTCAATTTGTAGCACTTTGCTTACCTTTAAATTGTACTGGGAGGTTGCCTGATATCAACTTTTACATGAATGCTATGAATAATAGGTAACTAAAGAAACATAGTTTCTAAAAACAATTCATCAGCTGATCTTTTAAAATGAATTCCTATGTGACTAGAAATGACATCTAGGAGTTCTAGGAGACTGTTGAAGACTACAGAAGAAATTTTGGTTCTCTTTTCCTTTTGTTTTAATGAATAAGAAGTAATTTAAATGTTTTTCTAACAATAAGGTCACTTGGGATCTGTGCAACAATCCAGCAACATTTTGTATGTGGATGGTCACAGTTATTCTACCCTCACTAAGTTTCATTATTAAGCATGTACAGGAGAAGTTGGATTGTCTATGTTTAACGCACTCGAGTCACCACCAATGCTGGTGCAGATCACAGCACAGCTTACTTTTTCAAATCTCAGAAAGACTTTAGAGCTGCAGAAAGACAATGCCGTACAAATTGATAACACGTTTCTTGTAAGCTGAGCAGATTTGATCTGCAAACTATTGAAACACATTTGTATTACAAAACCCTTCAGAGTAAAATTACTTCAGTTAATTTTGCTTCCTTTAAAAATTAAAGGCATCGTTACCCTACATTGCTCCTAGTTCCAAAACTGTCACACAGTAAAACAAATATGAAAACATAGTTAAATATAGATAATATTTTGGTAGTAGAACTACTTACATAAGGTTCACTTTATTTTTAGTTTATAAATTCGTTTATTCTTACTGTAATTTTGATGAGATAGAAATCAACAATGTAAGTCAGTACATAAAAATGTAAAGACGTTGCCTGCAACTATTTGTATGGAGATAACAAATACTTTGTGACATTCAGACCTCATTGCAAATCCATAGAAAGTGACCTTTGCAATGATTTACAGGAATTTAAATCTCCAAATTAAATAAGTGACGTTTACACCTAATTACTTATTCAGAATCTCCCATTAAAAGTGCTACATGAAATAGAATAATCATATATGAAAAAGCACATTCTGTTCTCCTTCTGATGCAGCTATTCACAATGATTGTGTTTCACCTTTTGTAGCCATGACATAGTAGAGCATCTTAAGAGGTAAAGCTTTTTCTCCGGGATTAGTTAACGAGTAAACTCCATGGTGGTTACGTCAGAAACTGAATTTAGCACATCTGAAAAATTCTACCAGCTGCACTTTAACACCTTCAGACACATAATATGCTTCATTTCTGTGAGTGTTTTTCTTCTTCCAATTAACCTGGTGGGATCTTAATCACGTAGTCAAGATCAGTCTCATGTTTCAGTTTACTGGTATATTTATTCTCTCACTTTTAATACCTTGTATATTAGAATAAAAATAAATGATAATAATAATGTAATCTTATTAGGTAATTATGTAATTATCATTGTTGGTTAATACATTATAATGTCAGTTAAATAGTCTATCACAATATAGTGTGCTACAATTTGGTAAGTTTTTACTTTCAGATTAGTTTTAAAGCAAAGAAGTTATCATTGTAGAGAGGAGAACAAATTATATCAGTGAGATGTTGTAAAAAAACCAAAGCCAAAACAACAGGTTATAGCCTAATAAGGAAAAGGAAAGCAACATAAATAGCCTGGGTCTGCATTGCTTCAGTAGTTTAGTTGCAATGAAGCCTGAAAAACATCAGAAGACGGTAGCGATTATCTAGTGTTTGGGGACTTTTCTTCCAAAATACTGGATTCTTCATGTTTTCTTTTATTTTGTGTTTTTCTTACCAAAACTGGGGCAGAACATTACCTTCACAACTCCATCTGGAGTTGCTCTGCCAATAAGGATTAAACATTAAAGATCATGAATTGAAATCAATGTTAATGAACTGCTATCCCTTTACTATGCTATTTTTTTTATTATAATTTTTATTGTCATCAGATCTACATCTGTTACCAGTTCCAGAGCTTTCATATATTCTCCTAAAAACTGTCTCCAAAACACCCATTACTTATAACTGTAGGTGGAATATAAAAATTTTTGCTGTGAGGTGAGTTACTCATCTAACCTGGGATCTTATGCTATATCAGGCCTTTCGGGCTCAGCTTCCCCAATACCAGCCCTGAGGTGAGCCGGTTTACTACTTTCAATTGAGAAAAGATATATTCTTGTGACTAACTATGAACACCTTGCACCAAGATAATAAATTACAAAGTGCTGCCACATGTATGCAAAAAAATGACAGCTGATCTCAATTTACTGAGTCCTCATTCACAGAAAAAGATGCACAAAATGTATATCTCCTAAGTGCCAGTCTTGTAAAGCATTAACGAAATTTCAGTATGTAAGTATTCCCACTGAAGCCAATGGAGGTCACTTAATTCAACAGCACTGTTGTGTGTTAAATGACAGATAAACAAGGATGCCAGTCTTGGGAAAGAGAAAAAAAAATGGCATTTATTTAAGCACTATGCGTCTGAGGTCTACTTAATAAAAATGAGTCACAGAGCAGCTTAACCATCTTCCTCCACTGGGACAGAGACTGGGAGAGAGAGACAAAGTACAATGTGGAACATTTATGTTTAGAAACTGTCACCTCAGCAGCAAACAGACTCTGCTCTTCTGCAAGAGGAAATTTAGTAGATAAAAAGTAGTAGTTTTCACATCAATCTAAAAGAGCAAGAACTTTGGATTTTTAAATTTTTTTTATGTATAAAGACTATTTTTATCCCTAAACAACTTTTGATTTCTTCATATTTCCTTTCAGAATGTTCCCATATTGGCCCCTTAATAATAATAATATTCTTGATAGCTTATGACTGTTTGCTTTCATTAGTATAAAAGCCTTAATTACAGATAAAAATTTTGGCCTGGGGCTTCTCACTTATCTGATACTGATTTTCCCTTTACTTCATTACGCTTTCTTTCCTGTTCTAACTTCCTGTATTCCCAGAAAGCTGCCCATGGCATTGAAAGTTTACAGTTTGGATTTTGTATAGATTTGTACTTGTTAATATTTTATTCATTGGTTTTCAAGGCTTATGGCAAAAGAAAATTATCTTCTCTTAGTGCTTTCATGTGTAACCTGCTCTAGAGGCTAACACAGAATCATCAAAGAATCACAGAATCATCTAAATTGGAAGAGATCTTTAAAATCATTAAGTGCAACCATCAACCTTGCACTACCAAAACCACCACTAAACCACGTCCCTCAGCACCATGTCGACCTATCTTTTAAATACCTCCAGGGATGGCAACTCTACCACTTCCCTGGGCAGCCTGTTCCAATGTTTGACAACCCTTTTGGTGAAGAAATTTTTCATAATATCCATCCTAAATCTCCCCTGGCGCAACTTGAGGCCATTTCCTCTCATCATATCACTTGTTACTTGGGAGAAGAGACGAACACCCACCTCGCTACAACCTCCTATCAGGTAGATGTAGAAAGAGACATATCAGACCACGATGTGATATGGAGGTGAGTCCCTGAAAGGTTATAAAAGGCTCCAGAAACTTGCAGAGGCATTCTACCTCGCACCTGGAGTGCCCTATACTCCGGCATAGCATTATTTCAAATGAACAGCTTTCAACACCTTTTTTTCCTGGAAATTAAAAAGAATAACAGTGATGACTGAGGTCCAGAAGTTCATCTTAAACAATTACATTAATTTTTTTTTATTTAGTTACAGAAATTTGGACACTATAGAGAGTTTGACTTCCCAGTGGTACATCTGGAGGACTGGGAGCTCTCCCTGCAGAAGAGGTTGATGCCACTGGACCAGAGTCTCTTTTGCCCCTGCCAACAGCCCTCCTAAAGGATCATTATTCCATAAACTACAAAATATAAGGAAATTAAAGAAAATATTACGGAAACCTTGAATTTTCCCTATTGCTTTGTGGTATTTGAGTGTCATCTGGGGGAGGAATAGATATCAAAATATACTGAAAAGAACAAAATATTGCTCTGTGTAAAAAGACTGAATAATCTGAAAATTCTAAAAGACATAGGGAAAAAATATGAAGAAACTGTTCCAAAGCTGTAATGTGTTCTCCTTACTGCGTTTATTACACTTACACCTTGTCTTTACACAAGTGCCAATATTTGCATGGAGAATATCATCTGTTTGTCATATATCTTTGCCAAATGAATATAAAATCTAAACAAACTTGAAACTTTAATGTGGAATTTTACTCATGGGTAACTGAAGTGAGAATTAAATCCTAATAGTTCATTAAAAGTGAAGCCATTAATCAAACCCAATGAAATGAATGATTTCAACTGTCCAGTTGGCACTGTAACTTCCCAATTCATTTCCAGGTCATCAGGCAATATTTTTAACATCTCAGGCAGAAATGTGTGCAAGTAAAAGCAACACAATTACTCTAATACTTTCTAAATGTCTTAAGTTTCTGTTCCATACCTTTTTTCTTTTTTTGCTTCCTATTTTTTTACTTTTAGTTTATTTCTCTGTTAGCCCGGATTACACACATTTCTTTAATTACATGGGTTTGGGCTACTTTAGCTTCAGATGGATGTTGAAAACAGAAATGCTACTCACACAAAAAAAGTACTCTGCCTTTGAAGTCCCTTTGGTAGCAACACTTGAGTTTGGTTTTAGAAGACAGTGTGCGCAAATTATTCAAATGGAGAATTGTATGGTTGTTGCACCAACACTCACAGAGTATACCCAACTTTTCCATGAGGTGATGCTCATACGGGGAGTGAAATCTCTCATACAGGGTGGCTAGTCACTGTTGGGATGATGATAGGAATCTCCATTGCAAGGGTACTTGCAAGAGCATCTCCAGCATCTCCATCAGGAGCTGGAGCCCAGCTGGTCCATGGTCCTGCCTGACCACTGCAGTGGTCCATTTCTAATCCATATCTAATTATTATCTTAAATCACGTACAAAACATTGCCTAGTTGTCTTAACTATACAGAAAAGATTGCCCTATGTGACCATTACTGCATCTGCAGGAACAGTTTATAGTATTTCAAATTACCTGTGTGCAGTTTGGTCAGTTCTGTAGCAAGGACTGACAAGGAGAACCTGTTATAGCCAGATTATTCACCCAGGGAGTTAATCAACATGACTTAAGCATAAAGGTTGTGCCTATCAGTTGCTCTGGGGGAAGCAGAAGCTGCCTGGAGGAATCTCCAGGACTGTCTGAAATTCCCACCTAGAGAGCTCTTGTAACAGGGAGTCAAATGCTTTAACGTAAAGCTGGCTACCAGTGCAGCCCATCACCTTGTTTCAAGTCAGCCCATTGTCTCAACTGACAAAGCAGTAACTGGGCAGTTCCTGGACCATCATGCAATTGCTAAGTGTCCTGGATGCGCATGTGCGCACACACATAACCCGGATGCTCATCTACATTACAGTTGTAACAAGACAAATTTTAATTTCATCCTCACATTGCCATTATAACTTACATTTTCTGTATCTTGTCTCATGGGTCAAATGCTGCAAAATTATCTGTGCAGTATCATCTAGTTAAAAAAATAGTAGTCCTTGTGGTCACCATTGGAAAGCTTCATACATGTGTTCAAGAAACTGACATCTTGGTTTCAAAATGTTGCAGGAAAGAGGATTTATAAACGGTTGGGAAGTATAACAATCTTGGTTAGACTAAGGGTGTACGCAGTCTGGACTGTCAGGTATGAAAACAAGAAATATGCAAATGTGAGAAAAACAGTGACTGAAGAAGTGAATACATAAAATTGTAAAGACTTCACGGTAATCTGTTTACTGAAATATGAAGTTATTTATTTAATATCTTTAACAGCAAGAAGTGAGTGAGTATCTAAGCACACTCAGTATAATTTGCAAATGGAAAGAGACTTTAGATGTTCATACACTGTAATGTAAGTAGCTAATTCTGGATGTGTCACATGAAGGTTTTCTCATCCACACCAGTTGAGGAAGAAAGGCATCAAGTGACAAATTCTCAGTCAGTGGTAGCGCCATTTCTAACAAGAATCCTCAGTCTGTGCTTCTTCCCCTTCTCGGCAGCAACTGAACAACCTGCGCAGCTACTGTAATCAGCTTTGTCCTTTCTCTCACTCAATCATTTGCCACCATCCAAGCTGCAACATTCTTTCACAAGTCCTTGTGTTTCAGTTTTCATTCCTTGGCAGATTCCATCTAATGGGCTCAGATTAATGATACTATTTCTGACAATGTTATTTTCTTGAAGCTACTCCAATGTCTGCCACAGCTCCCCAGGGAGAAACTCCTAGCCCGTTTGTGCTGCACCACACCCAGGTTCTCCCCACTACCAATCTTGCAAGACATGTTTGCTACTACACCTCTTCAGTATTTTCTGCACTACTTCTGTTTTTCCTCAGTATGATGTGCAGTTATGGTAGAGTCACGGACAGGGACAGAGGAGAAAAGTAAATATTCTTACTAAACTATGTCACCTAACTCAACTAGCTAAGCCTGACTTCTTCTTAAACAGAGGGTCAGTACCAATATTTAGCTAAGTGAAACTCCCTTCCTCTTTGTCTAGAACAGTCCCAGCTAGACACTGAAAAGAAAACTACAGTCTTTCAAACCCGTCATCACTGTTACTGCTGTTATGGCACATCAAATAATATTTTTCTCTTTCAACTCCCATGGTTTCTCACACATGCAAACATGTAACTGTACATGTCATGACCTGAAAAACTTAGCCACATATTATAGTGGATCTTGAAAATATAAAAATAGCCCAAATCTTACATAATCTGTCTTTTTTGCAATAAAGATCTTGAAGACCCTGTTCAAATATTTGTCTAACCTCATCTAGTTCAAAAGCTAAAGATATAACTAAAAGCCTCTGCAACAATGGTACATAGTTAATGTGTGTTAATTCTTGATCATTCATAGACAGATAATGAAGAGACAATCATAAGATAACCCTGCCAGACTACTTTAGTGATCTCTACCTGCCAATGTTGCCTTTTTATTTCACATTTCTACATCCTCCACTGCATAGTTTGCATCATCAGTTTCTGACTGTTGACTTAAAAGTGACAAATAAAAACTTAAGTGTTACTGTACACATCCATCAGGGAAATTCCCTGAATTCTTACTGTTCAATATCTCCAACATCCACCCTTCAAAATATTTACTTATGTGACAAAGAGGACATAAACTGTTGATATAGGCAGGAAATTTTCCTTATGATGTTAAAATAATTCTAATCTTCTTTGCTCTCAGCCTCACTTCAAATGATCTAACTTATCTTCTTTTTTTTTTGCTGCAAAAATTCCAATTGAAATGATTTATAACAAAATCCCAGATTCAAAAATTTTTAAATAAAGATAAATTCAGACCTAGAGACACCTAGTCTCTCAATTATGAGATTCCTAGGAACTTTAGTCTTATTTGTCTGGATCTGTTCATGACTGAAAAATACCTTTCTCTCACTATGGATCTGAAGATCATCTGAGCCAAGAGTCTTTATCTATTGACTGATTTACATACCCCAAGAGGAACCTGGAAAAGTTTCAATCATGGTGTAGATAAAATTTGTCACCTTGCTGCTTCTACTGTGTATTTATCTTCAATTCTGACAATGTGGATTCTGATGGCTGCAGATGAAGAGCTAACACACAAGAAATATAGAGGTTTAAGACCCAACTGACTCTATCCAACAGGATACAGAAATTAATATACTATATAACATCACTAATTATTATAACTAGTAGGAAAAAAAACCAGTGAATAGAACATTTTCATTTTGCAGCACAAGGTTTTGGAGGATTTGAAATTTTGTCCTGGAAAATAAAGAAGCCAAAAATACAAGTGATTGAACTTGTGTAGTATTACACAATATCACATAACTTGGGAAACTCCTATAGAAATAATAAAATTGCTATTTTGAAAAATGCAGTATGTATATTTCTGTCTTCCAGGGAACCAGTATCAAAGGTGATCCTTGTGTGATGCTGAGGTTACATTGTATGGTTCTTATTTATTTTACATTAATCCTATCTGTGACCACCAGCTTGTCGCAAATATTCACACCTACAATTAATTTTATTTTTGTTAACCCCATTCAAATGTTCTGCCAACCTTAACATGGTTCCTGGTCTGACTTCCTTCTTACATTATATTCATCCCAGGATAACTTCTAGAAGAACTCTGATCTATAAAAATCATTAACTTTTGTGCTTTTACCTTGTAGAAAGATAAATATTTTTTTTCCTTTTTTATATTAGTGGTTTGGTTTGGTTTGGTTTTTGTTCAGGAAGGTGCCTGGTCTCTCAGCATGAATGACAACATGAGAAGTCCTAGGTATACCACATGAAACTCCACAGAGATTGTTCAGTGCAGTATGTATCATGACAAGAGTTTCCTGAATTACACCCATAAGGCAATGTGTTAAAAAGGTTGTACAGATTACTGTTGTTTTTTGTGGATTTTTTTTTCCCTTTTTTAATTACTAAATATATTGTGACTGTCTAACAAAAAAAATTATTGCAATTCAGTTAGAATTCAAACACCAACCTTTTTCTGTTGCTTGCAAAAAAAAAAAAAAAGGATTTTCACAGGAAAGAAAAATCAAACTTTTATTTGGAAATTATACACATAAAATTAATGGGACTCTTTTTCTATGAAAACCATCAAATTTTTAGAATCTGCATTTTTCTTACAAGTTAATTCCACGGAAAATTCTAGAATCAACATTTAAATCTCATTTTTATTGACATCATTAGTCTTCAACTTTACTTTCCATTTTCTATGCCTTCAGCTTCCACTTATCACTATTTTCAGAAGAAAGGCATATCACATTTAATAAGATAAGCCTGAGCTGAAAACAATGGATGTTGCACATTGATCCAACCTTGCAGTTTGTTAGTCAGAAGATTTAAAGGTACCAAGAGAGAAATGTAGAGCAGGACACACAATAGTTAAGTGGAAAGACATTGAGAGGGATGTAGAGTGGAGGAGTCATGGAGCTCCTGAAAGTTATGGGAGGACAATGTAACAGTAAGAGGAACAAGAGTCATGAGAATCATACTGAAAGTGAGATACTTGGTATGACCCAATATTGAAGGCTAAATCATAAAGAGAATGTGAGGAGATAGGAAATGTGATGCAGACAATGTTAATGTAGTCAGTGTTTCAGATAAAATATTTTCCTCCTGTACATGACCCATAAAGATGTTTTAATTCTTTGTCTTTAAATTTTGTCTTAGCAGGAACCTTATGTGTCACAGCGAGTAAATGTTATCAGGAGCAGACCAGAAAGCAAATAAAGAAAAGATCCCTACTGTTGCTTGCAGAGTAGTAATTCTACAAAGCATAACAAATCACAGGGTACAGAAAGCACATTGGTGTACGAATTTTCTGTAAAACTCCAGAACTAATTTACTAAATATGTTTTAATAAAAAGTCAACTTTACATCAGTAAGTTGAAAAAAAGAGCCATAAAGAAGTAATACATTTTCATGTGGAGGCACAAAAAGAGAAAAAAATTCCTTGTTGATGTGTTATTTTGAATCAACACTGTCTTTTTTATTATCTATGTGCAGACCCTAGCTCAACAGGACCTGATTTCTATGGGACAAAAAATCACAGCAAAAAGGCAAAATATCTTGGAAATATTTTGTTTGTTTTTTTGATTCTCAGTCAAAGGCAGTGTTCTCACCTGAATCTGAATTATTCTTCACCACACTCATTTCTGTTTTATGGAAAGATTCTTCTCTTTGGCCCTTTTTACACGTTCTCAGACATGGCAGATGTTCTGATGTTTCATTCAACAAACCCCAGATATTTTCATTTACTTTTCTGGATATCTTTGGAGATAAGAACTTGTTAAAATCCCTGATGAATTTTTACATTTGTTATAACTTCATTCCATTTAACATCTAGAATTTTCCTTGGGAATTTTTCAAAGACATTTAGATGCCTGTCTACATCACTGCTGGATTTCAATCTTACACATCCATATATCAAGGTGAAAATAATGTTTCAATGGAAGACTTGTATATAAACAGTGTACTTTCAACAAAATTGGAACAAACAAGACCTCTTTGTATAGTATGAAGATGGCAAAAGTTAATATTTAGAACTCTGATTACCAAAAAACTTTGCAGAGAGAGCAAACCAAAGTACACAGTACCTAAAAAAAGCAGCTCTAGAGATTATTTTATAATGTACACAAAGTCTCTCCTTAAAGAAAAAAACTAGGTTAGCAAGTAACTTTTTAATAAAGATGGGCGACAAATTTGCCCTTACAATGTACTTAAGTCATCCTCAATATTTTTTTATGAGTTTGTCAGTTCTTTAATAAGTTTTCTTCCCATTTTCTCAATAGAAAATTAGTTAGTGCAGTTACATAAACCTAAGGAGACATAGATTCAATTCCCTTTTCTATCTAAGGAACTTGCACCAATAGCTCCCCAGAAAATATACCTTAACTTTCAGCCTACAAGGTATTGTGAAAGGCAAGTTCCTCCTCATTAATCTCTTCCACTTTTCATTAAATATCTCAATATTTCCTTAATCCTTTAATAGATATTTGGTTGTTCAGTTGTTTTTAAAGTAGAACAGCATCAACAGATAAACTGAGATCCTTCTCTCCCAGAGTACCTGATAACTTGGTAATTTAGGTCTTTTATAGGAAGTATTTATTGGATTTAGGTGCAGTTGGTCCTGCCTTAGGTTGAGAACATAGAAAAGAAGATCTTTCACCTTTCCACCTTTTTTTGATAAGTGTTCATTTCCCCTCCACGCAAAGGTACAGATTGAACCAAAGCTCCCGTAACCTTAGTGAATGACTCACTTACTGGACTGTGGTGAAATACCATGACTTATTTATGAACGACACCCATAATTTTCATTTCTTTTCTTACAACTTTCCAGAAAGGAAGTACTTTGGTTTTAAGTGAAATATTTCTTTGGACAGGAAAAAAATCCTTACCTGACACCATTTCCAATATTTATTTTTATTTTTTTCATTTTCAACATCACCTATCACTTACTGAAAAATTGACTATTTCTACTGCCCTGCCCCTAAATATAGCAGAGGAAGATTTTTTTAAATAAAAAATAAAAATTTCTATCAGCTGGAAGCTAAAGCTTGACAGATCCAAATCTAAAAGTGTCACAAATTCTTACTGCTGAACAGGATTAACTATGAACATGAACTGCCAAGGGGTTGTTTATCTGTTGATACCTACCTATTAGGATTGGATGCCACTCTGCAAGACATATCAGTTAAACATAACTTTGTACAGTCTACCTAGACCCAGATACAGGAGACAAGAATGCCTGATCTAATGATCTCTTTGGCCTTATTATATGTAATGATATGTAATTGAGAAGATTTATTTGTCAGAATTGAGACATTTGTTCCTAAAACAGCCATCTGAAATACTTTCATAGGAAACAGTTGCGTGCATATTTGAATTGTTTTCAGTCAGTACCAATCTCATTGAAACTCAGTTTGGCCCCGATACCACTCCGATCCTTTGAAACCAAAGAGCTCAATTGAAAACTCTGTTTTCTTTAGGCATCTTAAGACCATCTTACCATGTTCTCAACCCAGGCTGTTGGAAGAACATGGGAACTGGTTCCAGTTCAAAGCCTCTCTGCCAAAGGCTACTTCTAAGCAGTCTCAGATTCAGTACATCAGTCTCAGAATATCCAGAAGTCTTCCTCACATCATCTCAGTGTCAAACAATTTCTGCTTTGCTGCTTTGTAACATGTAAGTAACCAATAATTAAGTGACACAAAAGGACAATATATGATGTGCTTTTATAATAAATTATCTTTTCATAGTATAATCCAATTATAAGGTTATTTATCCAGCTATTTCCTCCAAACAGAACTCAATCTTCTGAGGGACTTTGATTGCTAGGAAAAATGTAATAAATTAATTATTTTGAAATTTGAAATATAGAATAGAATAGACAGAATAGAAGTTCTCAGGTATTTCCATCTGTAGTGCTATGGCTTAGCATTTCCTATGTAATACAGGGTAATACACAAATGCAGCAAGTCTAATGCAGGAATGTTCATATATAGAAAAGAGAAGTATCATTGTTCACTGTTTTGATTGTTCAGTTTTATTATTTTCAGTTTGCATACTTCTAGGTATTAGATTTTCTGCACAAAAATACTTAAGATTTATCTATATATTAAGGCATTTGTGTTTACTTCATTAATAGCAATGTTAGCTTTTAGGTTCTCAATTTCAATGTTCTAGTTTCTCTTCAAAGTTCTGAATATTTAGTCTTAATCTTGATACTTGTGAGCACCTCCCATATATTTAATTGTCTACATTAGGGACAGTCTAACACCAGCACTCACAGGAGGTGAGAATTTCACAGAGTTGTGGGGGTTTTTTTCTATTAGCACTAGATTTTTATTAGATTACATTTATATTGTATTGAAATAGGAGATCATTTCTTCTCAGTATTTTGTACTTTGAAATTAAAGGCATAGAAGAGTCAAATGTTTTAAATCTTTGACTATTGGCTGCAATAATTACAATTACCCATTTCAATTTATGATGAAAACCTACAGAATTTTGCAAAGAGGAAAATGGCTTACAGATCACACAACAGTTTTGTTCTGTGTAGTTAGTATATGCACGCACACACAAAACTTCTGTTTAGTTTAATATAAACACAGTTTCTCTTCCTAAGAAATTCAGTCAAGCTTCGTTGGTATGATCATAGGAACCATCCCTGAAACTGCAAGGAAAACAACAGGTTTATTTTCCTTTCCAAACCATTTTTACACTGTACAGCCGTGCCTTTACTTGTTCTGTTTTTTTTCAAAGAGAAGAGCTGAAATGGGAGTGGACCTCTTCCTAAACTCCATAGTTTCAGCACAGACTTGACATCCTTTTAAAAACGAAATGCATATCCACAGAAATGTAATAGAATTTACATGTTGACATAATTGTCACTGCTCTGTTAAGAAACAGACATTAGGAGTACTAGGTAATCTGCCATGCTACTGCCACCAAAGTGCCAGCACTGTCAGGGTAGGTGATTTTCCAGGTGGGCTGTCCTCTCAATGTATTTCTTCTGTTATTCTAAACTAACTTCTGGTTGTCATCCCACCAGTTGTCAGTCATAGGTCTGAATTTTCTCTGGAGATGCTGTTCTCTTCTCCGTAGAAAAGGCAGTTCCTGGATCTCTGCCGCTCTGTATAAGTAGTCTCAAAGAAGTGCCAGGCACCATCCTCAAGGACCAAAAGCTGAAATCTAACTAGCTTGCTGAAGAGCATCTACAGCACTGCCCTCTCCTCTGGGACGATGGCTTAATGCTGGGCCAGTCTCCCCTTTGCTCTCCTCCTTCAGCAGAGGTTGGCAGCACCTGCACAGAGACAGAAGGAAGAGGCCCAAAGGATCTCCTGTGGGTACTTCACCACTTTTGCTGTGTCCGTGCTGATGACCCTTTCTGTCTCCTGCATGTAGTCACTTGTATGAGGAGCTGAGCAGGCGGGGAAAAGCATAACACTACTCAGGCAAGGTGACAAATATATGCATGTTGCCAGCAGAAAAACTCTGCGTGATCTTCCAGGTCCTATGACTATACTCAAATAATCAACAAGACTATCGTTTGATTTAGATTGTTTTATAAGAAATATTCAGTTCTCTTAAATGACCGAGGAATATGAACACTGTAAGAAGCACTACTGTAATCTGTGCAGAGCCACCCTCACAAAAATCCTTCAGTTCAGGTCTAGAAAAATCACCTAAATGTATCACAGGTTGTTTCAACCTTTCCGCTGTTAATCAGCCCCTGGCTTCCTCATTTAATGTGCTAGCAAAGATATCTGATATTGCCAGTGGGGCAATGATGTGATGATACTTGTCCAGGGGCATCTGGACAGACCCCAACCACTTGCTCAATATAGCTTTCTCCACTGCCACCAAGTGCTAACAACTCTCATTCCCTGCTGACCTTGGCTGATTTCAAACTACTAATGTAAAAGTGCATTTTACATGTATTTAATATCTTATGCCTAGTTCGGCCTACAATACAGCAACTTCCTTAAATAAACCAATATCTGATTTGCTAGGTTTTAATAAAAAACAGGTATAAATGGTTACTATAAATAATAACACTGATTATCCTGTGTAATCAAACTCTTCACCTGCTGTGAGACGCACCACGTTTATGCAGATCAGCTGTAGGCTTTTCATCCATGAAATTATAGAATGTATAATGTGATGGGCCATGATATATTTAGTGTACTGTAATTGCTTATTTATAAAAGAGCTATCAACAGCCCACTTTAAATAAATTCAGAAATCACCGTAGGGCATTTCAAAATGAATATTTTATATGACATTTCTAAAAGATTATGAGCATTTCTTTGAACAGTAAAATTAATGGCTGTTTTGCTGTTTAAAGTCATCCTGTGTAGATTCAGGATAATGGCATATAAACTGTAATTACTGTATTTGTGTTTTAATTAGGAACATAATCATCCACCTCTCTCATGCTGCAGTTTTCTGAAATTAATATGGGGGGGTGCAATTTAAAATGGTCTATTTACTAATAGAATGGTTATAAGAAAGTGAATGAATTAAGCAGTAAGATATATACCTGCAGCTCACTTCTAACGAGAGAAATTCTGCAGTCTCATCTTGGCTATTGCATTTTGAGACATGCTTATTGATCTTCACCCTTTTCTGTAAATAAGGTCTAATGCCAACCAAATGTGTCAGCTTTGCCTGCCTCCTTGCCTACATCAGCAGCCTGCAGCGCGTCTATCCAAAGATAACCAAGTTTTGTCTTGTAAGCAGCGATGCTACTCTTGGAAAGAGGAAGGGGTGAAAGGGGAGGAAACAGACTCTCTAAAAGAGAAATCTAAAACTTGCAAAACCATTACTGATGTGAAGGCCAGTTAGGCTTCTATTCACTTTGACAGACTGAGAGATTAATAGATAGATGGAAAAGTAATTTCATACTTTTAGTGACTGTCAACACCTATTCTGTATCTTCCAGAGCAGTGCTATCAATAAACATGTTGATCCGTGGAACAATATATCAAAATAGCCTTTCAAGGCCATCATTAAGTTTTTACCTGCCCCTGTGTTTATGTGATTTACAAATAAAGCTTAAAGGAAAGAAAAGCCCAGAGCCTACAACTGCTGTGCTTTCTTTACCTGCAACTGAAAATTAAACTGATTATATGTTCAGCTAACATGTTGTCAGGTGGATCTTAGTGTAATACAAAAATTTATATTTATGAAACTAGCCTTGATATTTCATAATAAAGAATTCCAAGTTTGGAAAACTAATGAAACCTGATTTCCTATGACTTTCTTGACTTGATCTTCTAGTGGCAAATTGGTACTCCAATAAGATTTTCCATAGACGGGGTATTTACTGAGTCTCTTGCAGTTGTGGATTCTCTGGTGTCTAAGAAGGGATTAGTTCATGTAGCAGCATTTCCATTAGAAGGGACATCTCATGTCTACTAAGTCACTTATTTCAATGAAAGTGAGAGATATCACTGACAGTAAGATCCTACAGCCCATCTGTCAAATTTGTTTGAAACTGGCAGGTTTGGCTGAAACTGCAGATACAAAAGTTTCTAGGGGCAGAAAGAGACAGATAGGAATCACAAAACAACCTCTTATTTTCTTCAGCTAAAATAAGGTTCTTCATTAAATGTTGGCATTCTTTTACCCTACTCAGCCTGAACCAATTTGTACAAAGCAGGGGAGGAATGGTAAATTATCAGAAACTTTTCAAACAAGGTCCAATTGAGGTTTGGCTCAAGAGCCCAGTAGAAGCATAAAGTGATTTTTATTTTACCAAAACTGGTTCATGTGTCCAAACGATTTTTATTCGTGACCTTTTCAGATGCTTTTCCTGCCTGTGTTTACACGCTGTCTGTATGATTTCATTAATGCATGTAAAATGTATTTGTCTCCCTTCTAACATTAAATGGAATTACACCCTTACAGTACAGGCAAGAAACAACAGCTGAGATGTACAGGTGTCAGAAGGAAAACTCTTTATTGGTATGTCTTGAACCAATTTCCCATTGTTTCTGGCTTTACAGTGCAGGGAAATCTGCAGTCACTAGACCATCATGAATGATGTATATTTTCACAGTGAACTGGATCAAAGCTGTTTTGCACAGATGTTTCTGTAATTGTGATGCATTGGGGAAATTTACTCTTCAGTGTCTCACAAATACATATTTCCACCTGTGCAGTGATCTAGTAGGGAAGCTGGGCCTATAGTATAAAACATGTAGTTAAGATGGCTGGCACAACACCAACTAAAGATAATTTCTTATAATTGTCCATGTTTGTATTTCTGTAACCATATTCCCTTGTTTCTGCAACTGGATTCCCAGCTTTTCTTCCAGGGAGAAAGAAAAACTATTGGCAGCCTAATGGAAAGTTTTTATTTAGTTATGTAAAACAAAAGGGGGGAAACATGCATTTAAATCCATAATTTTATGGGTTTATTTATTTAGTATTTATTTTATCTTGAGAACAGGAAGTCAACATAAACCTCAGTATAGACAATGCCCTCATCCTGACACACATATCCTAAGTTTGTTAAAAAGTCTTAGGTCAAATATGTGTGTGTGGTATAAAGAGTGTCTGCATGAATGAGATGAGGTGCCTTTCTAAAAGGCGCCTGAAACGCTTCTGTGAGGAAAGTGTTTTTAGTCCCAGTTGGCTTCGTTAACTCTGAGTCTCTGACTCCTCACAGAATAATCATCTTCCAGAACTTGTCTCAGTCAAGACAAAATTCTAGTCAGTTTTTTTGCTTCAAAGTGTTTTTTCCAGTTCAAAATATGTGCACCTTTGAACACTAAAGCAAGGAGAGCTCAGCAACCACAGTACTAAACAAGACATATTTTTAAGTGGGGTGAAGAAAATAACGTGGAAGAGTGNTTCAGGATGGGGATCAAAGGCAGATGAACAGACAGAGTCCTCCTCGGATGTCGGCCATTGAAGAAAGAAAACTGACCTTTTGATCCCTCAGCTTTTATACTGAGCATGAGGCAGATGGGATGGAATACCCTGTTGGTCAGTTTTGGGTCACCTGTCCTGTCCGCTCCTCCCCGCAGGTGTGACCCTTCCATGCTTTTCCGCTTCCAACCCTCCAACAGGGCAAGAAACAAAGTTGGCTGGCCTTGGTTGTTATAGCAGTAGGGATAAGGAAAAGCCTCTCTGCATCCCATTCCTTGGCATCAACTATAAACATGGGTCTTATCACTGTGAGAGTGAACAGTTTCTGCACAACGTGCTGTTGATTTCAGCAGTTAGAAGAGGCCTAGCTAAAAAGTAAAGTTACTGAACAAAATTGGTCCTGTTTTACCTCAAACCAGGACAAAGAGTCAGGATTTACCCCCTCTCTTTGATCAACCAGAAACACACAGTTCTTCTTGCAGTTCTAATTGCAATCAACTTGCAGGCTTATTTGTGGTCTTAAACACAAAGTAGAAAGGCACAAAATAATAAAACCACCCTTCCAGTGCACACTCAACCATAATGTTGCAGTGGTAAGCTGCAAAGGGAAGTTGAAAAGGCACAGAGTTAGAGTTATCCTGGCAACCTCAGAGCAGTGATACCTTCTGTCTGAAACTATTCATCCTTCCCCTGGCAAATGAAACACAGGGAATCCACACTGAGATTAGAAAAATGAGGCTTTTTAACATATCCATAATTGAAAAGATAATCGTTGATTGGGTTTTGGTGTTTTTTAACTGTCTGCTCAACTCTTTTCTTTTTAAAAAAATTATCCTAATATCACTCTGACAGCCCTAGTGTCTTAATCTTGTAAATCTTGTTAACCTCTCTGAATCAATATTCAAAGGCTAAATTTTTATCATAGGTCCATTGTAAATGTTAGGATCTCTGATTCTCCCAATTGAATCTCTTTTACGGTAGTGTCACTCCACTGACTCCAAAGGAATGACTTATGATTTACAGTGGTGTAGGTGCTGAAAAAAAATCGTGCTTTAATAAAGTGGTGAGGTCTACATAAAGGCTAAATGGAATATGGGGAAATGTATAGTCTAAGAGACCATGGAAACAATTGACTGATGTAGAAGTAAAAAGAGGAAAAGTTAATAAATATCTAATAGTGAGGACAGCATAAAAAACAGGAGGAAAAGGAGAAGGAAAGGAAACAGAAATGATGTTGATTTGTAATTGCTTTAAAAGGATGATAAAGTGCAGGAGGTGAGAAGAAGAATTTGGTTTTAGGAGCTGTCTCTTCATTACTGCCATCTTGGGGATAACTTTTATTCTGCTTTTACGGTCCTTGTAAATCAGCACTAACATTGCTCAGGCACTACTATGCTGGCTGCCAAGAAGACGTACAATCAACAGCTCCCAAGTTATAGTCCTAAACAGCAGACAGAGGTATTTTTCTGGGATGGATTATCCAGGCAATCCCTGCCACCCCACAACTTCCCTTGGTTGGCATTGCCCAGGTGACTGACCACTCTCCGCTGTGATGAAAAGGGGTATGTTGCTGCACAGCTCCTCTCCAGTAATGGTACAGCTGAATCCTCATCTCTTCAGGTGCCACTAATCAAGGTCATCCCTCCTGGGTTGCAGCTGAACCATCTACCTTGTACTTCAGTAAGGCTTTTTATACTCTCTCCCATAAGATCTTCATAGAGAGGAGAAGACAGTGAGGTGGACTGAAAACTGGCTGAATGGCCCGGCCCAGAAGGTGGTGATTGGTGGTATGGTGCAGTTGGAGGCCTGTGACTAGTGGTGTACCACAGGGGTCAATACTGGGTCCAATCCTGTTTTACATCTTCATTAATGATCTGGATGATGGAGCAGAGAGTACCCTCAGCAAATTTGCTGATTACACAAAACTGTGAGGAGTGGCTGATACACCAGAATGTCGTGCTGCCATCCAGAGGGATATTGACAGGCTGGAGAAATGGGCTGACAGGAGCCTCGTGAAGTTCAACAAGGGGAAGTCTGCACCTGGGGAAGAACGATACCATGGACCAGCGTATGCTGGAGGCCGAACAGCTGAAAAGCAGCTTGGCTGAAAAGTACCTGGGGGTCCTGGTGAACACCAAGTTGAACACGAGCCAGCAGTGTGCGCTTGCCACAAAGAAAGCTAATGGTATCTTAGTCTGCATCGGGAGGAGCGCTGCCAGCTGGTTGAGAAGGCTCCTCTAATCAGCACTGGTAAGGCACATCTGGAGTACTGTGTTCAGTTCTGGCGTCCTCAGAGCAACAGAGACTTGAACATCCCAGGGAAACTCTAGCTACAGGCCACAGAGACGATTAAGGGACTGTAGGCATATGAGGACAGGCCGAGAGAGCTGGGACTGTTCAGCCTGGAGAAGAGAAGGCTCAGGGGAATCTCATCAATATACATAAATATCTGAAGGGAGGGTGTAAAGAAGATGGAGACAGGTTCTTTTCAGTAGTCCCCAGTGAAAGGCCCAGATACGATGGGCACAAACTGAAAGACAGGAAGTCCTCTCAGAACATCAGGAAGCACTTTTTTACTGTGAGGGTGACCAAGCATTAACACAGGTTGCCTAGAGAGGTTGTGGAATCTCCCTCCCTGGAGATATTCAAAAGCTATCTGGACACAGTGCTGAGCATCCAGCTCTAGGTGACCCTACTTGAGCAGGGGGTTTGGACCAGACGACTTTCAGAGATCCCTTCGAACCTCAACCATTCTGTGATTCTGCAATCCTGCGATCCCCAAGACAATCTCAGTAGCATCTCACTAAAATATTTTTGCAACTTGGAAGGGAAACATATGCACTAAGTTCACACATTTAAAAAATATTCCTTGAAAGACCCTATCTTTTGGCCTTGATTTCCTAGTCACCCATCTCAAAAAGGATTAATGTAACATTTGCTATGAAACATATACATCTTTTTCTTTAAAAAATATTCATTTGCCAAGTAATATGTCATTACTAGGTTTGAGAAAATAAATTAATCTACCCCATACTTACTCTCTCCTCCTTAAAATTCTCCTTTCTGCCAAGGAAATTTAACCCTGTGCTGAAGAAAGCACAAAAGCCGTGTACCATTTTTTTCTACTAATTTCTGGTTTCAAGATTGTAAATTAGTTATAATGCTGCATTGCTCTTTGCATAGTTCTCTGCCATACATCTCCCTATATGCATGTCTCTGCTGTCTGGAGCTGATTAGACACAGGAAGTACAAGCAATCCCCTTTTTATTGTATTGACAGAAAATCAGTTTGTTGTTGCCAACTTTAGCAACATCTTTGTAACTCTCAGAATGCTTAAAAACTTAAGAAGTGCCTCTGTCACAAACTATAATGTACCCAGTTAATTATGTCACATGCATTACAAAGCAGTAATTTTGCTTTCTGACAATGGCATAATGATTTGAAAATAAGAAAGGGAAATCAAACAAGTGGTTTGTGAAAATGATAATGAATAAAACCAATTGAATACTGTGAGCAGCATTTTTTGAGTGCTAGAAGTCTTTTCCCACCCTCTTTTTTTCTTCATATACATGCAACCTATTTGTAAGAAAAGCAAGCAGTGTTCTTAGACTGTTAAAGACACCATCAATCGTTGTCTTGCTTGGTAATGCTTCAATTACTCTGGAAAAATACTGTCATTTTCATGGGTACAATCTGATGCATGGAAAATCCCACCCACTCCCTCCCCAAACAGTAATGTTTGCATATGAGAAACGTAGGCAGTGTTGGCAGGATGATGAACCATTAATAAACCTTTCTCTGTGCCTCCTAAGTATTTGGAAAGTATACTGCATGACAGTCAAGATCTTTGTAGGATTAGCTTAATGCTTTGTCACTATATACTTTTCTGCATTGCTTTTTCCTCCTACAGCTTTTGTACATTACATATTACACTTGACACTACAGTAAGTATCCTTGTAGCTTTTCTACTGAAAGTTGCATAAGGCATGAGTAGTGGAGCCATTTGGTAAGACATGAGACTGATACTGATCACCAGCCTATGTGCAAAGTATTTCCTGTATGTTACCGTCAAAGATTATCAGAACCCACAACACTACTGAGGGTTTCATGTAATGCAAAGTCATTTCCATACATGAGAGGAGAAAAGAAAGCATTTTGATATAAAGGAAAAAACCAATATATTTATTCCAAAGAAAAATGGAGCCAACACATTTTCCAGTCTTTTAAGTATATTAAAAAACATAGAACAGAGAAGTGGAAAGGGAAGGGGAATGGCTGAGGGGAAAGGGGAAAGGGGAAGGAAGAAGGAGTAGGGGAAGAGGAAAGGAGAGGGAGAGGAAGGGGAAAAAGAAAGACTAAAATGTAATAACAGGTAACAACTTGGTGAGAAATGTTAGTAGAACACAGTCAGCTGTGGATAATATTATAGAGCTACATTCTGTATGTTCTGTCTTTAAATATTCTTTTTTACAGGCTGTGTAGTTTCAAGTTGTTTTTATCTTCCTTCTGTATGTTCAGTACTTCCCTCTATTAGATCTTGCTTTTAGGTGGATCTTAAGCCCTTTGCAGCAGTAATCATTGCATATTAGTGCAGTACGTAATTGAATGAAGTCTTGATTCTCGGTGAAAACCTTAAATGTCACCCTCCTTCAATAAATAATCATGAAGCATTATTTACACTAGTGAGTTCCTGCACCATTTCCTGTAAGACATTTCTTCCTTATCTGTCCGTGCATTTATTACTGCAATTGGCAGTTCTTTGACCGTTTCTTTGCTCATTCTAGGTACATATGTGCCAGACTGCTACTTGCATTCCTAAGCTGAAATTCACAACTTTGGTGTTTTGGTTTTTTACAATAGAGAACAAATTCTCTTTGTTGTCAAGTGTCCAAACTGGCCTATTCATCTGATATTTTCAGATGTTAGTCTGAATCTTCAGTGTCTTTCTGTGTCCCCATGTGACCCTGGAACAGACAAATTGCTATATTCCTTCTTTCCGCGACTAACAAACACCATGTTTTCTATCACCAGGTCTATACAATTAACTTGCTGCAGCCCCTCTTCCTACAGTGTCCTGGAATTATAGGCTCACTTCTCCCACTTCTCCACAGCATGTAGAGGGTATCCCTCTACAACAGCATAACTCCATACATCATAATTATTTTATCTGTGCTACTTTGCAGGCTTTGCATGCAGCAAAAGGCTCAAATACGAGCCAGATAAAAGTAGTATGTTAAGAACTATACTCTTCAATTATCAAAGAATAAATGATAATCAGAAAAGTCAAATATTCAGACATTATGATGTAATTACTTCAAATATATTTTGGAAGAACAACCTGTTGGGAAGAAACGCTAAAATCAATTGCAAAATCTCTCTCATTTTCTCCCTTTGCTCTCTTTGTCTTCTTGTAACATGTTTACCTCTATTCTGCCACTTTCACACCCGTACAGACACAGTCTGGATGTGTTTTCTACCTCCCATTTTAATTCAGGAATAATAACCACCTTGATTACTTTATGCATGTTGTTGTTCATCTTCATTGGACTTAAAAAAAAAATAAAAAATAAGACAGAGCATACTTGTTGCTACCTGGAAAGCATGGGGTTTCATCCTTATGATTATTTGAACAGCCACCTTAGAGTCACATTGTGAACATCTCAACAAAAGTAATAGAAGAGATTATTACTGTAGATGTGATAGACCACTTCATATAAGAAAATTTCTCAGTTAATTTTACATAGAGATTATATGCATAATTCAGTACTACATCTTTTGTCTTTAAAGCACTGTATCACATGCAAATATCATCACGGAGAACAAAAACCTGCATCCATTTGTTAATAGAAACGATCCATCAATACGTATCGTTTATATGCTACCAAATGCTATGCAAGTCGTCTTTGACTCATCTGTATCTAAATCAGCCTAAGTAATATACTAAATCTAAACAGCCTAGGTAAATCTAAATTAAAATTCAATTTATAAGTGAGCTTCTTTACTGAATCATATTTTCTCACTTGACCAGATTCTTGGCACAATTCATTAGCTTGTTACTTCCTGCATATTCTCTGTTGAAGACAACAGAAATACTCAGAGACGAGAGTCTTATTCTTTATTTGCAAGGCTGGCCAATGGTCACCCCATGGAAGAACTGTTTTGTGTCCTGTACTAGTGTGAGCTGAGTTGTATAACACCATTACTTCTAGGAAGTATCTCCAGTCAAATACATGATACTTGTTCACTACCAATACTGCCAGATGAGCAGTAGTCCATTACTGCTTTACCTTCCCATTTTTTCCTTCACCAGTAAGACCACTCATTTACCCATGAGGTTTTCCAGGTTTCTAGGGCTTCAGCTATAACAAAGACATTAAAAACATGCAAACAGGGAGGGAGCACAGGAGTATTTATGATTTTTTTCTTCTGGAGATGCACATACTGCACAAGACTCAAATGAGCACAGATAAGGAACTTGACAGATTGTTCATTTCTGCTGATTTATAGCAAGATGAGGTAGTGATGGTGCCAAAATGCTGTCATTTTGTTTAAATGCAAGATGGAAATAGAGGGAATTTGTTTCAGTATTTAATTCATTACAAATTGAGTTAGCCTATGTAAAGGCGTTTTACAGAAAAGGTTTCATGGTTGTTATTGTCATTTGGGCATGACAAAACAGTGTAATGATTTCACGTTCAAGTTTTTATAGGCTCCCCTTAGGGTGTTAGACAATATATTTAAAAAGTCACAGCTAGTCTCTCTGACAAAACTCACATGGCTTCTTACCCCAATTTGCATCTCCTGCACTGCAGAGGGGGTGATAGGAGTGGAAGCTAAAAGTTAGGTTGCAGTTATTCATTGCATGCTAATAACATTTCAGTTAATTAAATATTTACTAAACATTCTGGTCCCAAATCCCTTTTATACACAAGCTCTAGCAGGGACAGGCAGCTCCAAGGAGCTGACTACAGCTCGTCAATTCAAACTCTTTTAGCCCAAGCACACAGTCCCTGAAATGAGTGGCAAATCTTCATGCTGGGTAGGTTTCTACCCACCTCAACACGTACGATTCCTAAAATCCATACTGTGCCCTGGTGTATCGAAACGGAGCAGACACCGCCAACAGCTCTACCCTCCCCCTCTCTGTGCAGTCTGTGTAAGTAAGCTTCTGAATATACACATATGCCAGTTAGAGATGTCCAGGTTTATATGTTAGAAGTTCAGTAGTAGTATGCAACATGGTGTGAAAATAATGGCTGCATTAGTCACACACAGGGAGTCACAAATGAGTTATGCAGGACCTCTAACCCAACACAAGGCTTATTAACTTGGCCAGAGCACCATGCTTATGCTGCTGTCCTGCCCATAGCATTGGGAGTAGCCCGATGTCTCGTAGCGCTGCTAGCAGTCAGCTGGTTCAGTCATGTGGCATGGCCATGCACATAGTGTAGAAACTCTTTTGTAAAGAAACTGCAGGTAATGTTTTACACGCAAAAGACACAATTTTACATCCAAATGCACATACCCTCCCTTCAACTCAGCCAGACACGTCACCTTCAGTGGCATGTGACTACCTTTTGGATAGGAGAATGAACTAAGAACATACAGTGTTAAACATATAAGAGATTGTAATAAAGGGCCATGAATTTCAGTTGAGTTTTAGCCATATCTCACACAGACTTCAGAGGAGAAAACTGCACACTTATTTTCCACTGAAATACAATGACTTAAAAAACAGATAAAAGAACAGCCCAAATAGCAGTTCTTTAATGGTGACCAGAGATTTAGACTATTAAAAATATGAATGATGCCTAATAAATTACACTTATTACATAGCCCACAAGCTTACCAGATAAGGACAGTAATTACCTAGAAGTGCATTTAGCATATAAATGGTAGATACAAACAATAAATGTAACTGAAAACACATAATTTCCGTAACATTTCTTTCTCTCACCCTTTTTAAGACATTATTTCAATCTTTGCCTATGTTTGAATATTTCCACTGTTCCCATAATAAACTGAGGGGAATATACTCTCTTCCCATTCTAAGTGAAATTTTGGTAATAAAAAATTAACAACAAAACAGATCTCCACCATTCCCTCATTTTTTTTATTCTCCCGAAATAGATTCCTTTAAAAATTTCAGAATTCCTACAAGCCCGCTTTGATTAAAACTATTAAAAATGAAAATTTTAAAATGCTGGGAACCCCTACCACTTTTTCAGGAAAAAATAAAATGTTGTGTATTAGTTTTACATCCCCAGTAGGCAAGCTGTACTAGTGGCTGGGTAGCAGCCAACAATATGACGGTCACTATGACCTGTGAAATTAGTGGGACTTAGTCCAATGCCTAGTGGAAAGGCATTTTTTTCAAAACTTTGCCATTATTATTACCAGAGATGGACATTGTTTCTGGTATCATGAGAAGAAATGTCCAAGTTCTAAGTGGGAACAGACAATGTGCTGCCACCTCAGAGAATGTTCAACGTCATCTTTGGTTTGCTGGTGGGGAGGAGCAGCAAAGAACATAAAGTATGTGCCTTTTCTGCAAAGAAACAGGCCAGGAGGGTCCTTGGGTTTAGCCACCTCACCTTTGTTACAGGGGAAGAAAAAAAAAGTGTTTTTCAAGAAATTGCATCTAAGTCAAAACCTTTCAAGCATCTGCTTGATTTCTACATATGTATACAACATGGAAGCATTTTGTGTATTAAAATGCACAGTTTGCATTTTAATACTCAATATGCACAGTGGTATATGTAAACATACACATTCAAATTGTAAATTTCCCTAGATTTAAAATCACTTCTTCTCTTAGTTCAGTCTTGTATCATACCATTCACTCAAACCTCCTACCTACAGCAGCATATAAAGCAGAATGGGACAGAAAATGTGGAAATCACTGACCATAAGCTCTTATAAGTCAAAACGAAGGAAAGCATAAAGGAAAGCCAAGCACCCACCATTAACAGCAATTGTGTTCCATTTTCATCTCAAGATGGCTGTGTTCTACAGTAGAAAGAAAAGGAGTTTGAGTTAGCTGTAACTACGTAAGATAGGACTTTGAAGGTAAAACACCTTTAATACTACCTAAGAATTGGTTAACTGAAAATCCTCCATTCATTGATACATCACACGCCCCATCTGTGACCATTGCTGAGGTGTACAGCCTTGCCTAGGCTAGGTGAAAATTGCTCTTTTCTTTGTTCGTTTAAGGTGATAAGACAGTCTAGAGCTTTTTGAAGAAATTCAACCTGCAAATGACTTGGACTTCAAGAATGTTAAAAGGGAAGGTCACAGCTTTCTTACCAGGGAAAACTTGTCAGAATTATTGAAGAATACTTCTGCCCAGTCAGCACATCTGGACACTCAGTAAGATTCCCAGACAACCAACAAAGTTAATAAATCATAGAATCATAAAATCATAGAATCGTTTAGGTTGGAAAAGACCTTTAAGATCATCCAGTCCAACCATTGACCCTACTCTATCAGGTCTGCCACTAAACCATGTCTCTAGGCACCACATCTACACAACTTTTAAACACACCTAGGGATGGTGACTCAATCACCTCCCTGGGCAGCCTGTTCCAATGTTTGATAACTCTTTCAGTGAAATTTTTTTTCCTAATGTCTAGCCTAAACCTCCCCTGGTGCAACTTGAACCCGTTTCCTCTTGTCCTATCGCTAGTTCCTTGGGAGAAGAGACCAGCACCCTTCTCACTACAATCTCTTTTCATGTAGTTGTAGAGAAGAATAAGGTCTCCCCTCAGCCTTCTCTTCTCCAGACTAAACAATCCCAATTCCTTCAGCTGCTCCTCATAAGACATGTTCTCCAAACCCCTCATCAGTTTTGTTGCACTTCTCTGGGCACGCTGCAGCACCTCAATGTCCCTCCTATACTGTGGCGCCCAAAACTGAACACAGTACTCAAGCTGCGGCCTCACCAGCGCTGAGTACAGGGGCACAATCACTTCCCTACTCCTGCTGGCCACACTATTCTTGATACAGGCCAAGATGTCGTTGACCTTCTTGGCTACCTGGGCGCACTGCTGGCTCATGTTCAGCTGGCTGTCCGCCAGGGGAAGTAGCAGAAATGGGAAAAGTTTTCCCAAAGCATTCAAGGCATTTTGTTATTTGCCTGTTACTTTGTGCTATTTTTATCACTGTTGCTTTGATTTGCTTTCCTGTGAAAAACGAAAAATTATCAAAGTAAGTGGGAAGGGGGAGGTGGGGAATGGGTGCACAAGAGTACACCGTGTGGGAACTGGGAATAGATAACTTCTTTTTTCTGCTTTAAATCATAGTCCTTACCTTGCCTGGATGTTTTCTATTTCTCCTTTTCATTACACACAAGTCAGTTGGTCCAATATCTTGACACATTTGTTTACAAATAGATTTTAACTATGTGAAAAATGTCATCTATTCCGTGTATAATGTGTAAGCCCCATTGGGACTTACAAAGGAAATTATGAGGCACCTTTCCCATATACCTTTTATAGGCTTTTAGAAAGTGTCCTTCAAATGTAAAGCTTCTGTCCTTAAAATCTTACTCTCCAAGCAGTGATAAAAGCTCTGAGATAAATGAAGCTATGAATTTGGGGAATTTTTTCCAAATGCAGACCTTTAGAAGTGTTTAGATAATGGATGAGCAGTTTTAGGAAGACTGCTCATATGCAGACCTTGAATTACGAAAGAATTGGTTGTAGTGATTTTGAAAAGGAACTCAGAAAGAACTAGGTGATTGTATGGAAATAGGCTTCATCTAGCTGTAATGCATGCAATATTCAAGAAGTGCATGTAGGAATTTTTATTAGACAGTTCTTTATTTCTGGCTTCTTTCTGCTGTGAAGGGGTCCAGCTGTGTGAGCCAGTNAGGCTGGAGTCTGCCTTCTGGAAGTCCATGGTAGTGGTTTTGCTGACTCCCTTCCTTACTTCACCAAGAATTGAGAACTCTTATCATTTCATGGTTGCTAAGGCCAAGACAGCCTCTGACCACCACATCACCCACCAGATCTTCTCTGTTTGTGAGCAGCAGGTCTAGCGAGGCACCTCCCCTGGTGAGCTCACTTACCAGTTGTGTCAGGAAGTTACCTTCCACGCACTCCAGGAATCGCTGGCCTAGACTGTTTTCCAAATGGTCTTTGTGTAAATCTGAACTGTTCAGAGACGAACAAAAGAAGTCGGATGAGAAGGAAATACAGGAATGCAAATCCCGTGATATATCCCAAAAATTCTTTCTGCTATTCCTATGCAACTCAGCTTCTGGGTGATTGAGAATGGTCTCCTGTGTTGGCAGCCAAATGTAGTTGCATCTTCTGTCTTCAAGCAGAACAGCAGAACTGACCTCGAAGCTTGGCCACACAGCACATAGTTCTTGCTTACATGTAACAGTCTCCTGGATTGTGTTGCGAACCCACACTCATGGCACATGTCCTGTAGGCTAGTCTGAACTGCAACTCAAATGAGCAGCAAATATATACTTCATCTGGCGCAGTCAGCATTGGCTACTGTACATTAGCTGGAGGAGACTTTTCAAACTGAGGACCTCTGCCTTACTCTCTTACCTTGCACTGCTCACCCGCCTGTCATTGGGGCTGTGTCTTTAAACACCTTTAATCATTTCTAGCTGGCAGCACTAAAGAAAAGCCTCAGCTGTTTTGCTGTGATCTTGTCAACAATGCTATAGGAATGAGAATTCTGCAGTGGGTGCAAACTACCGAATAACCAAGCACTTTACTTTCAGGAATGTTTTATGGATGTTATGACGGACATGAAGGGAGTCTTCCTTCCCTGCTCTAGACCAACTACAAAATTCATCTACTGCTTTACCTGACTTCAAATGAAAAAGTTATTCTTTGACTTTTAGTCATGTCCTCTTCTAAGTCCTCTGAACATATTGCTTGAAAGCAAAGCTGCAGAAAAAGGTCCAGGATAAATGTTAAAAAGACAATACCTTGTAAATCGTAGAAATTCAGTTAAGTATTGGCATATTGGTATGTCAGTATTTTTCCACATAGCCCACTGTTTGCCAATGGCTTCCTTACATAACTTTGAAATACTTGTCTTTTAACATGGCAGCTGTATATAACTACAGCATAGTACAGGGAGACCTTGTACCTTAAATACATGACAAAATATTTATATGTTCAATAAACAATAGAGAAGTCTCACTACTGCCTGATGAATCATTTTTTAAATGCACTCCTTAGTAAACCACATTTACAAAAATATGATTTCTTAAAGACAGTTTAGTGAAAAATGCAGCTTATATAATAAGAACATTAAATAGTAAAAAAAGTCATTTAAAATAATCCATTGTGTTATGAAATACGATTTGCTTTAGTATGCAAAAGTCATATTCATTGAATGGAGTTTTAAATAGGCTACATTCTATTGTATTTTACCTTCAGGGACCCTGGGAGTTTATTCTTTCTAATGAGCTGTGTACTATTCACTTAGAAGCTTCATTCTTATTATTATGTATAAGGGTTTTTTTTCTCCTTTAGCAAATACGGTTTTTAAACTAATTCATTCTTTTCCTAGGCATTTTGTTAACTGCATGGGATCATATCTGAAATGGTTACAGTGTTTCTAACATTTTGAAAAAAGATATAGAATGTTTTCAAACAGAATATTTACATTAGTTATATCCTCTACTAGGATAGGATTGTCCCTTCTGGCTCCATTTTTTGTTGTTGTTGTTGCTATCCAAGTAGAGTTTATTTAGTGAGACTAAAGAAAAAGAAAATCTCATTAACAATAATAAGTCCTTGTTTAGGCAAGTTCAAAAGGGACAAATGAAAAAGGGAGAGGGGGGAATTCATGTTGGGTATCTTTTCCTCTAAAGAAAAGTGTTTTCAAAAGGTAGAATGATGTCATTTAATCCTTGCAAACCACTCACAGAATGAAACTAAGATATCTTAAACCACTTTTCTATACTAAGCTTATTTAGGATTTCATGGATGGAAAAGGGTTTGGTAAACTTCGGTAGCCTTTAGTTCCCATCTTATCTGTACAGAACTATGTGTGGCAATACTTGTCAGGATGGAAGATTAAGGTGTTCTGAAAGAGAGGGGTTAGATTTATTTGGAGCCACCTTCAAGGTTATCCTGTAATGGCAAAGTCCATCACAGTTCGGATATATACAGTTCAGATATACACAGATACACACAGTATATACACAGCTAAGATACATACAAGTATCAAATCCTCTTCCACCACACAAACCCCTCAGATCATTATCTTTTGCATACTCTTTGCTATAGAGTTCACCACAGACATGACTTACATCACGACATTTTTGTCTCTTCTGCCACAAAAACTAGGAGGCATCAAATAAATGCCTCCCAGCAGTTAGCACGCTCAGACAAACAGGAGGCACCATTTTGTCCCATAGCACATACTGAAGCCTTGGATCTGCTCGCAGCATTGTGGATTCAAACATTTACATGGGTCTGGAAATTATCTGGAGAACACCATGGAAGAATACTCAGTCTGGGGCTGATAAATAGAAAACCATCACCTCTTGCTTAAAAATTTCCTGGACCACAGATGGCTTGAGACTAGGAGAGCATACAACAGAATGACCACTATCTGCTTACCCTGAGATCACACTGAGGCTCTTGTTCTGGGTGGGCTTTTAGTCAGACTCAGTATTCACAGTATCTCCATTCTCACATTATGGTTACTAAAAAAGAAAAAAAAAAAAAGGAAAAAAAAGAAGCATGAAATTCTGACTGACACTAATGCTTCACTGTTTGAAACTAATGAAGATCAAATGTGCAGCATTTTGAATCCTCTCAAACATTATTGTTAAGTCAAAAATTAGGAACAGACTCTAATCTGTGGAAGTGTGAATTCCTCAGTACTCCTGCTAAATGCTCATTGCTTTCTCCTGCTGTGTGCAGTGCTCTAAAACTGTGCATGCCCACAGACTGCTCTCAGGCAGGGACTCCTCCCCAGCTGTACAGGAGAAAAGGAAGGAAAAGTCCTTCAGATCTGGATAGCAGGGCACAAGAGAGTCCTTCCCATTACCCTCTCTTGCTCACATCCTATGGAAAGAAAAGAAGTGAGAGCAGCGCCACACAGGGATGCTGCTTAGCCCAGCAGGCTGGGCAGAAGCTCTGCCCTGAAGAGACGGACAGGTCAGGGAGGTGGAGCGGAGAGGCAGTTGGCTGGATGCAGAAGTGCAGAAAAGGAGTGACAGCCAGGAAGTAAAGTCCATAACAAAATTTTGGGGAAGGAGAGCACCTTCTTGCTTCACATGTTGTGGGAGAGCAGAGAGTGTCTTTCTGGGACTGTTTCTTGAAATCCGGAGAGGAAACACAGGATCTCATGTGCTCTTGTAGAGTACGGTTCCCACCCATCCCTGCTGACATGCAAGTACTTCTGTCTTGAAGAGGAGCGTTTAAAGCTGTTGAACACTGATTTCTCGCACATAAGAGACATCATTTTTGAGGCAGTCATGGCATGGGACTACAAACTAAAGAGTGGAACAGAACAGTGGAACATAGGAAGTTCCATTCAAACATAAGAAAAAACTTCTTTACGGTGAGGGTGACCGAGCACTGGAACAGGCTGCCCAGGGAGGTTGTGGAGTCCCCTTCTCTAGAGATTTTCAAGACCCTCCTGGATGCAGTCCTGAGTAATGTGCTCTAGGCATTCCTGTGTCAGCAAGGGAGTTGGACTAGATGATCTCTAGAGGTCCCTTCCAACTCTAAAAATTCCATGATTCCGTGAGTGATTTTTCTATGCAAGTTCTTGTATATATCCAGGTCCATCTGATGTCCTTTAAAACTGAAGGCAGTTCTTCTTACTGTTGAGGCTTCTTTCTTCCCTTTTTCTCCCACAGCCCCACGGCAGCTACTGCGTCTTACAGTTCCTGTTGGGATTGTTTGACTTTCACCTTTTTCAGAATTATTTGGCAGCTATTTGTAAACAGTTTTGAGAAAACCCAAACCTTTATGAACACCACCCTGTCCTCATTTTGCAAATTCATCTAATTTGATCCATCTGAGTCCAAACCAAATTTGTAAATCCAAAAATAATAAATCAAAATAAATAAGAATATTTCCTTTCCTTTCCTTTCCTTTCCTTTCCTTTCCTTTCCTTTCCTTTCCTTTCCTTTCCTTTCCTTTCCCTTCTCCTCTCCTCTCCTCTCCTCTCCTCTCCTCTCCTCTCCTCTCCTCTTTTTCCCATTGTTTTTCCAATGCAATGAGAAGCAATAGGATATAAAATGCAAACTCTCATTCCCAAACCCATAAGATAATCATGTACCTTCTGCTGTTGCTACTGTTCCTGCTGCCAGCACTGTCAGCAGCTCCAGTGCTTCTATAGCAACAACTACTTCCAACTGTGCAATACTTGCAAGTAATTTAGGTGCATAAGACAACAACGTTTTAGTGAGAACTGCATGTTATATACTTGAAACATAGCATTTTTCAATAAGCCTCAGCCTGCCTCCAATTATAATTCTTTTGTATCTTTCTCAGCCCCCTCACCACATTTTCCAGGGCAATATCATTTTGAAAGGAAATTTTAGGAGCAAAAATCTCCCACCCTAATGCCAAATATAAACAAAACAAAATACATAGAAATTTAGCAGCCAAAAAAGCATTCCAGACAGTTACTGACAGGTAAGCATAGATATCAAGGTAGGATGACCCTTTTAAGCAAAACCAAAGAAGCTGGAGCATTTCTACTTTGTTCAGGAATCTGCCCTTTTTCTTGGATTATGCAGGGGGCATGTTTCATTTCCTTAGAGTCCTAAAGACAGTTCTCAAGCTGCCAGAGCAGTAATCTAAATCCCAAAACTCTGTCAATCCAGAATGTTTGGTTACTGTGTGTCATCCAGAAAAGAAGTATAGGTAGGTACAGATAGAGACACACTTGAACTGACCTTTTCCCACTGCTAAAGATTACCTCATATGAGGAACATAGAATCATGTAGATTGGAAGGGACCTTTAAGATCATTGAGTCCAACCATCAACCTAACTGCCAAAACCACCACTAAACCACGTCCCTAAGCACCATGTCTACCCATCTTTTAAATACCTCCAGGGATGATTATTCCACCACTTCCTTGGGCAGCCTGCTGAAACCCTTTGAAGTTTAAAGCCCTCTTGCAGTTTAAAACTGTTACCCCTTGTCCTATCACTATAGTCCCTGATAAAGAGTCCCTCCCCATCTTTCCTGTAGGCCCCCTTTAGGGACTGGAAGGCTACAATAAGGTCTCGCTGGAGATGAACAACTGCAGCTCTCTCAACCTGTCTTCAGTGGGGCATAATGGGATAATGTAGGTTCACTATGCCTTTGGAGATGATAATGTGATTCGCTTATTTACTCACTTCAGTGCCTGAGTTTTCCACCAGTATAACATATTAAGATTTGAAGTAAAGAGTATATGTTAAAGGAGCATAAAACTGAATCAAACAGTCATATTTACTGGATTTGGAACACATCACACACAAACACTTGAGTCTAGCACTTCTGTTTGATTAGCAAGGGTCTGTAAACTCCTGTAAGTTGTAGCTTCCTCTACAAAGATCAATAAATGTGAAGATTTTACACAGCACTTCCAGAGGTACCAGCTGCTGTGGTGTTCAGTGGTGATGTCACCTAATGCTGTCACCTAAAGTCTGTACTTAGCAGGAAGTTCTGCTCACAAGGAGGCGATTTGAAGCAACAAGTACAGTAAATTACTGAAATACAGTTCAGAGTATGAAAAGGGCCCAGTTCCTGATGTCCCCAGATTTGTTTTGTGCTCAGGTTTACCCTCATACTCTATGTAATCCCTACCAGCAGAGCTCATACACTTGTATATGTCTACTGGCCCAGCACAGTATTCATTCTCTAAGTTTTACTCATGTTCCTGGATTCTATCCACACTGATAAAATTAATACAGAAGTGCATGCAACAGAAATCCTCCTAAATGAAAATTCAAAGCCTTGTGTTTCTTTATCGCTCTTGCAACAAGGCTGAAAAATCCGAGAAATATTTTAAACAGTGTGAAAGTGGCATCTTCATGTTTATTTATCTTTGCCAAATTTCATACCACTTCTCAATGTAACAGCCTATAAAAAGACACATATCTGCTTTTTCTGACAAACAGACAATGTCAGATTCAAACACTTAATCCCTTGTCTACAATAAGAAAGGAAAAGGGCCAAATGTCGTCTTCTGGCCAATAGAGGGCAGCTTGCTTCCTTCCGAAAACAGACCCATTCCGCGTTTGTGGACCAATTTGGCAAGGCACCTGCGGAAACTCCTTTTATCTCCAGTTTAGATTTCACCATCCCCACTCGTTCTCTTGAATCAGTTTGCAAGAGAATAAGACACAGCCTACCCACCACGTCCCAGATCATACGTCTAACAAGAAACAAATGTGCAGCCCCATGGCTAGATTATGAAAGCACAGACTGGCTCAGTAAGCAAAAGACAGAGACCTGGCAGTCATCAGTTTGTAAGATGTCTGTGTTCCAAAATGTGGAGTTTCTTGCTGTCAACAATCCCGCACTTAGCCCTGGAAAACAGTGGGTAAAATCATAAACTTTCTGTATAACTTGAATAAAATTCAAATGTGACTGAAACATATCTCTGCCTCAGTGGTACCATGGGGACAAAACTTGAAGACTCTTAAATTCTCATTCGCGACCTATAAGTTCCATTGTGCCAAGCATCCAGGCAAGATGGGGGAAGCAAATCTTATTAACCCAGATATTAAGCAAGATAGGGCTTTAACTGAGGCTGACATTTGGTAGAAGGTCTAAATCCTGTAGACAACTGACAACAAATGCAAGAAAGGATAACCAAAACTGTGTTCCAGCACCAGTCTTTTGGGAAAGTCTAATGAAAACGATTGTTAACTGGATCTCTCTGCCTTGGTACTGTTAACCCTTCTTAGCCCACATTCCTCTGGAGATTGATTAAATATTATAGAACCCACCTTTTGTTGGAGTTGTTTGTCACTGTGTGTGAAGACAGCACAGTTTGTCCGTAGACGGTCCCACCTATATTAAAGTCTGAGGTTTTTGTTCAGGTCTCGATTTTTCACCTTCTGTTCCTGCCACAGCTGGGTGTCTGCTTAAAATTTGTTTTCCACCACAGCACTTCTAGGCTTTTCTTCCCACTGCTGCTCACAGCCCTGCGATTCTCATCCCCTTACATACTCCTTTCTTGTTAGAAACCTCTACTGGCTAAATGCTCAGCTTCATCATTCTTCCTACCCTAAAACTGAAGGAAGACATGAAATGTACTTCCCTCCTCTGGGGGGCTCATCACTGTATTGTGTCCTGCTAAATCATTCATGTCAGGAACTGTTTATCTGTGTGCCTGAGAAAAGCACTTCTCCAGATCAAATACTATCTCTTTTTGGACTAGTACCCTCCAAATAGACATGAAAGCAGAGACATGATCCTCCTAATTTGTTCTGTTAACCTGTTTCCTCACCCATTTCCAAGTATGCAAGTAAAACACCTTTCTACTCCATCAACAAATTCAGCATCATACTTTCTGGAACAAAGTTAAAACATTTCTCACAAAGATATCTTAATCCTTTCTTTTTTTTTTTTTTAATTTCCTTTTGGCCAAATAGCCTTCTCTGGCTTCTTGACTCTCAGGGAATATTTTTCTTCAAGAAAAAAATAAACATATATGTCATGTCTCAGTAGTACTCTTAGTGTATGTACACATACACTAAAGCCTAGTTTAGGAACAGGATACATAGCATCATCATTTTCAGTAGTGATTTGAAGACACAAAGTCTCCCCAGACTGTTGCAAACTACATGCAGAATATTAACGAAACAGACAAAAGAAGAAATCTCAAAATGTCAAGAAAGCACACTTAATAGATTTTTTTGGGGAAAAAAAATTAATTACTTTAGTCTCTCACTGAATGATTTGGCCCTGAAAGTATTCCATACACCATTAGAGAAACACTGAGGAGATTCAAAAGACTGTAACAAAGAATGGAAACAACAAGTGTCATGCTTCGTAAAAGAGCAGACATTTGGTTCAAATAGAAGTTATTATAGCATCAACTAAGGCAATCCCAAATGTTCAGAAATCATAGAACCACTTACAAAAGAATAATGATATTTCAGCTCATCATGGAAATCTTTTTTAATGATAATGTATTGTATTTCTTTTTTATTTGTGTGTGGCTTTTGTATCTTTAGGGTACACTCTGCTTACATACTCATACTTCTCTGCAGACTGAAGTGAAAAACAGAAACAGTTTATGGATGATGCAGTCACAATATTATACTGACATACTTGGAAAAACAGAAGAAAAATAAGAAGAATAAAGTTGCTTCTTTAATCACAGGATTCCATCAGCTGAGACTTTAATCAAGATAGCAGAATAAAACTGTAGAAAGTAGCAAGCCCTTACTAGGTTCAGTTGGATATCTTATAAAAAGAGTACAACAAATATGCTACCATATGGCTGATCACAGAATCACAGAATGGTACGGGTTGAAAGGAACCTTTGTAGACCATCTAGTCCAACCCCCCTGCAAGAGCAGGGACACCTACAGCAGGTCAGACAGGAATGCATCCAGGCGGGGTTTGAATACCTCCAGAGAAGGAAACTCCACAACCTGCCTGGGCAGTTTGTTCCAGTGCTCTGTCACCTTCAAAGTAAAGCAGTTTTTCGTCATGTTGAGATGGAATTTCCTGTGTTCCAGTTTGTGCCTGTTGCCCCTTGTCCTGTCTCTGGGCACCACTGGAAAGCGTCTGGTCCCATCCTCTTGACACCCACCCTTTAGATATTTATAAGCATTGATGAGATCCCCTCTCAGACTTCTCTTCTCCAGGTTAAATAGACCTGGGTCTCTCAACCTTTCTTCGTAAGACAGGTGCTCTGGTCCATTAATCATCTTCACAGCCCTCTGCTGGACTCTCTCCAGTAGTTCCCTGTCTTTCTTGAACTGGGGAGCCCAGAACTGGACACAGTACTCCAGATGTGGCCTCACCAGGGCAGAGTAGAGGGGGAGGATAGCCTCCCTCAACCTGCTTGCCCCGCTCTTTCTAATGCACCCCAGGATACCATTGGCCTTCTTGGCCACAAGGGCACATTGCTGCCTCATGGTCATCTTGTTGTCCACCGGGACTCCCAGGTCCTTCTCCACAGAGTTGCTTTCCAGCAGGTCAACCCCTAACCTGTACTGGTGCATGTGGTTATTCCTCTCCAAGTGCAGTACCCTACACTTGCCTTTGGTGAACTTCATTACGTTCCTCTCTGCCCAACTTTCTAGCCTATCCAGGTCTCACTGAATGGCAGCACAGCCTTCTGGTGTGTCAGCCATCCCTCCCAGTTTTGTGTCAGCAGCAAACTTGCTGAGGGTACACTCTGTCCCCTCATCCAGGTTGTTGATAAATAAGTTGAACAGGACTGGACCAAGTACTGACCCCTAGGGGACACCACTAATTACAAGCCTCCAACCAGACTCTGTGCCTCTGATCACAACCCTCTGAGCTCTGCTATTCAGCCAGTTTTCAATCCACCCCACTATCTACCCATCTAACCCACACTTCCTAAGCTTGCCTATGAAGATGTTATGGGAGACAGTGTCAAAAGCCTTGCTGAAGTTAAGATAGACAACATCCACTGCTCTCCCTGATTGTCTGCCTGAGAGAGGGATAGATGCAGACCTGGCCCATTGGGAGAGACTTCGCCCATAGAGAACAGCACAGTCCCAGCACCATACTGGTGCCAGGTCCAGGCAAAAGCTGTGGCTTCCACCTGCATCCTGCTCTCTGACTCATAGAGTGAGAAGCTGTCTCAACATGGACACCCAAAAGCACACACAGGTCACTCTCTCTAGGTCATTTAACATAGATGATAAAAATAACATATTTGCATCTTCTCCAAACATCTCATTTGAGTGTAAAAATTCATTCTTTATCATCAGTCACCACAATCTAAAGCTCATTATTGACCTGAATTCTGGTTTGAATTTGATGTTACTAATAAACCAAGTGTTTTCACCCTCCTACTACCCCCCTGCAGGGCAGTCAGCCAAAAAGCAAGCTAACATCATCACCACAGTTTGATACTGTAATCCTGCCCAACATTTTGCTTCATGCCATTGCCACACGTGCATGTCGAATAAAGCCATGTGAAGTGTGCGCACACAGGATGTATTCTGCACTAGGTGGAACTGTACTGAAGCAGTCCAGTTGTTCAAGCGTTTCTGCTCTGAATGTATTTCCAATATTAATGGCAAACTTGTCACAAGCAAGCCTGAAATACTGAATGTGGTGAGGAACTGACATTTTTGAAAGTGAATGTGAAAGCATTTTATTCAAATTCTGTTCTGTCCACTTCTTCCCCCGCTTCAGGTGCTGTCAGGTTTGACAATGCTGATAATGAAGAGGTTGATGCTGATGGGTGACAACAATGGACTAGAGCGAAAAGAGAAATATTCCAGATAGGAGTCTAGTAACATTACATGTTTTGGCTCTGTAAACCCAAGTGATTAGAACGGGGGAATAAATAAGCCCCGGTGTGAACAGTTGTTCCCATATCACAAACTCTATATGAATATATTCAACATAGAGGAGAGAACTGAGCAGCGCACACAGGTTCAAGACTGACTCTCTGTATTTCCATAAGATGTTAATCATGAAGACTTTGCTAGATTGACCATAGGTGGGTTAGTTTCTGCTTCAGGTAGTCATGAAGCCAAAACTTAGGGATATAATAACAGTCTTGCTTTCATACCTCAAATAGAAATAAATTCCTCTAGGATTTGCTCATGATGAATGATACCTTAAGGGTAGTTTCCTAATTACTGTAGAAAGAAAATCAGACACGGCACATTGCTATTGAAGCAGTGAAACAAGTATATTTATTCCTGTATAAATATGGCCTTGGATGTTTTGCTACCAAACTTTTTTGCAGAGGTGCAGAAACATGAAAAGCTGAAAAATCTGTCAGTCTTAAATATATGCACAGTTAGTCTAGCTTGCAAGGAATCTGAGAGGAGGTGATTTCAAAAAGGTACTTGATACCTACAATTTCTACCTAGTAATTATGCCATCAGTTTGGTCTTATCAGAAGGCAGCATTAAAAAAATTAAGGAGAAGAGGAAATGCTAGGACAGAAGCAAGCATTTAAATCAAAAAAAGTGAATAATGATACTGTAGAGCTTCTAATTCTCATTCTTTTCACTAAATACCCTTTCCTGATACAGCCCACTTTAAAATGAAGAAGTGGCATCCACTGTCTTCATGAGTATATGCATAATTATAGATAACCGGCTTACAGGTATTTCAGTCCACATTATTAAACTCATCAGCTGAGAGCTGTTTGTGAGGCTTACTCACTCACAAAGAATTGTCCATTTCTAATGACATTAATTAGTAATCTTTGACCACAACAGGCTTGAATACTTGAGCTAGCAGCAGCACTCTCGACCCTTGCCGTAAGTGACTTAAAGAGCTCAATCTGTGTAGCTTATCAAAAAGATTGAGAGGTGACTTGATTACAGCATGTAAGTACCTTCACAGGGAGAAAATACAAGGGCTCTCTAATCTAACAGAGGCATAACAAGAACTGGGAGCTGAAAACTGAAGTCAGGCAAATTAAGTGAGTAATAAGGCACACCATTTCTTAACTATAAGGAAGCAAACCACTAGAACAAGCTCCAAAGGAATCAATAGGTTCTTAAGCTCCTATGGTCTGAAGAGCAGCATCAGATGCCTTTCAGGAAGTTATGCTTTAGTCAAACACAGCGTGCTTCAGCTGAAACACAGGTTGTTGTGCTCAGCTACAGGGTATCTGGGGGAATTTAATGACCTGTGACATGCAATAGGTCAGACTTCAGCATCTATTACTGTGGGAGAGGTAGTATTTTTTTACTATGTCAGATGATGTTGCTGCAAAACAGACAAAATTTCAAGCACGCAAGCCTTCCTTCAGGTCTGACATAGACTGAAGTAGCAATTTACATGGCTAAAAACAAGTTGAAAACAATTGCACCAAGTTTGACTGTTGTTACCCATGTTCCATATCCTGGGTTAAAACGGCAGAGGGTAAAAGAGAGGGATACTGACATGAAGCAGGGTGCTTCATCCCATACCTTTTTAAATGAGTGCTAGTGATAAAGGAATAGACTAGAACCTGCTTTTTAACCACAAAACATGAACAGAACAACTGCTGCCTCTTCTGTTGCTGATCCCAGGTGCTTTGTTAGCTTTGTTAGAACCTGTAACAAGAATAGCAAAGCGTCTAAGCTTATTCAGTCCTTTTTTTGTATTTTGAGGGCAAGGAAACTCTGAAAGCTTTTTAATGAGAACTGCAGCACAAACTCATCAGCTCTTTCTTACTGTTCAATCAGATCTTGTCGTGGCAGAAGGAGGACATATTTAAAGCAATAACAAAGCTTTCATTACTAGTCTCCTGAACCTTTTAGTTGTCTTCCTGCACAACAGATCATTGATTATACATTAGTGATCAGACAAATCCTCAGCAGGAGGTTCATAAGCATTATTCCATTATGTCAGTGAAGCTATGTTAATATATGACAGCTGAGAAAGTCCAGAAGTTTTGCCCTAGTCATTGTCAGACAGGATTTTCCCATGGTTCCATCTGTCGGCTTTGACTTTAAAGATTAAGCTATATATGTAGTATGGCAATAATAAGGAAAAAATATTTCAGTCACTTTTGCTATGACACTAACAACAGATACTACAATTGGCAAAGTGGTTAAGCCACTTATAGGCAAATCAAACTTTCCTTTCTAACTAAACTTTCTACAGAGCTCCACTGATAACTAACAAACAAAATTTGGTACAAGTTCTAAAATTAGCAAACACAAAATGAGAGACCAGAGTTATGCACTTGCACTGCTGAACATCAGCATGGTACAGGCAAACTTCCCTGTCAATTGCTCCAATCACTCATTCACATTTTTCTCTTTACTGCTATCTTGTGCCCCAGTTTATGGACAGGAAAAGAGGCCAACTTTACAGACTGTTTCTACAGACAAAGAATTATCAGAAGCATAACGAACTTCAGCTCCCCTTGATCCTGACACAGACTGTCCAATTAATATCAGTGGTGCAATTAAAGCACATTTTATGAATTGAAAGAGTGCACCAATCCATAGCTGTGCTTCAGACAATAATCAGTACAGGTACTGATAACTCAGAATTGAATGGACCAGGGTAACAATGTAATAGTAACTGGGTAATAATAAGTTACTGTGCAAGCAGCTGTGACTCACTGTAATAGCAGCCCATAATAGTAGGTGCTTACAGACAGCAGCTTTGATTTAGCAAAGATGTTTAATTAGAACTTAAACCATTTGCTTAACAGAGTGCTACAGCACAATGTAGCAGGAATGGTTTATGAAAAAGCCAGTACTAGATGTATTTCAACCAGTAAACAAAGGTAGGGCAAAACTCCATCAGCATGCAAAATTCTTCTGCAGTTTCTTCATAACCTCTTTGTACTTAGACCAGAATTCTGTCAGCAGGTAATCTCACCTTGATACTCAGCAATCATATTCAGCTGCTGAAAGCAAGTGCCTGTGAATACATGCAATTTTCCCCTTCTTACAACAGTGTGTATGGCTACTACTTTCTAACAGGTATGGATACACTTGCAGAGAATGCTAAATCCCGTGCTGATTTAGTGCCTTAAAATAGTCCAAAATATAACTCTACCGAAATCTGTTAGGAAATAATCCATGTCCCAAATGATCATAGTTCCAGATAAACTAAGCCCTCAAATAGAGACTACACATTTTAGTGGCAGCAGTGGCAACTCAGTGTAGCAAATGAGTGAGTAAAAGTTATTATCATCACAGAAGTGGAAAGGAAATCTTATTGGTCAATTCTATCCAATAAAAATTACAGACAGATGACTAAAAAGGAGAACTTCCATTGGAGTTCATGCCCACCTGGGAGGAAGTGTACTGGGTCTGGCTGGGATGGACTTAGTTTTCTTCATAGCAGCTTTTATGGTGGATTTGTGACTAAAAACGTGTTGATAACACATCACTGTTTTGGCTATTACTGAACAATGCTTGAACAGCATCAAGGCTTTCTCTTTCTCCCACTCTGGCACCCCCAGCAAGTAGGTTGGGGATGCACAAGAGTTTGGCAGGGAACAGAGCTGGGACAGCTGACTTCAGCTGACCAAAGGGATATCTTGTACCATAGGACATGATGGCAACAATAAAAGCTCAGGGAAAGGAGAAGGAGGAGGAGGAGGGTGGTGGGTGAGAGGGGCATTCAAATTACAGCATTTGTCTTCCCCAGCAACTATTAGGTGTGCTGAGGCCCTGCTTTGCTGGAAGTGGCTGGAACTAGCCCATCTGTGGGAAGCAGTGAATTAATTTCTTCTTTTGGTTTGCTTGTGTATGCAGGGGTTTTTCACTTATTAACTGTCCTTATCTTGATGCATGGGGTTTCCACTTCTACTCTTCCGATGTTCTCCTCATCCACTGAGGGGAGGGTGAGGGAGAGGCTGGTGGGTAGTTAGTTGCTAGCTGTGGTTGACCCACCACAAGAAGGAAAAAAGTCCAAATACAGAAATCATGGGCATAGAAAAAGGAGATGGTGAGAATGACTGACAGAAGAGACTTACAGAGTGTCCAGTTCTTACATTAACTGAATTCCATTCTACCTAAGGCAGAGAGGGACTGGCTCCGGGATGGCAGATGAAAAACTTCCAGAACATTTCCTTTCAGACACCAAGAATAGAAGAGGGCAAACAAGCCATTCAGTTGATGCTAAAAACAGTTCAGCTAGTGGACAGAGGCTTAAAATCTAAACTCAAAACGTCATCAAAAGCAGAATGATTTGATTGTTTCTAACCTGAGGAAAACATAGGGAGTGTGATGAAAGAAGAAAGAAACTAGCTGAGCTGAATGAAGGGGTCAGTTAAGTGTGTACCTTGTGGAGTCATTCTTCTCACTGATTCCTGCAGGAAGGGAAAGATAGAAATATACACAACAACTACACAACCTTTCTTTTT